>OZ024740.1:423954923-424012423 GCA_964016885.1 Eledone cirrhosa
TAGGAGTTCCCATGGGCAGCCTGTCTTGAACTCCTCTGTTATAGCCTGAAGGGCAATAATAAATAGTAGTGGGCTGAGAACAGAGCCCTGATGGACGCCAACTTTTACGCTAAACTCTTCACTATATTCGTTGTTAATTCTAACCTTGCTGACTGTTTCTTTATACATGGCTTGTATAGCCCTCACAAGCCATTCGTCAACGCCTAGTTTTCTAAGAGCCCACCAGATAATGGAGCGGGGGACTCTGTCGAAGGCTTTCTCCAAGTCGACAAAAGCTAAGTAGAGGGGTTTACCTTTAGCTAGGTACTTCTCCTGTAGTTGTCGTACTATGAAAAGAGCGTCTGTGGTACTTTTGCCTGACACAAACCCGAACTGCATTTCATCTAGGTCAATTCTCTCTCTGATTAGTTGCGCTATTACTTTTTCCGTGACCTTCATGACCTGGTCGATTAATTTAATGCCTCTATAGTTACTCCTATCTAGGGCGTCTCCTTTACCCTTATAACAGTTAACGATGATGCTGCTATGTATATATATGTATATATATATATATATATATATATATATATATATGTATATATATATATATATATATATATATATGTATATATATATATATATATGTATATATGTATATGTATATATATATATATATATATATATATGTATATATATATATATATATATATGTATATATATATATGTATATATATATGTATACATATATGTATATATATATGTATATATATATGTATATATATATGTATATATATATGTATATATATATGTATATATATATGTATATATATATGTATATATATATGTATATATATATATGTATATATATATATGTATATATATATATGTATATATATATATGTATGTATATATATATATGTATGTATATATATATATATATATATATGTATATATATATGTATATATATATATGTATATATATATATGTATATATATATGTATATATATATATGTATATATATATATATATATATGTATATATATATATATATGTATATATATATATATATATATATATATAAGTAACAGTAATATATATTGTAACAGTAATATACGTGAACGGCAAAGCATAAACGAACTAAGGAAAAAATTAGAGATAAGAGGGATCAGATGTTGTTTACTCGAGAGAAGGCTGCGTTGGTATGGACACGTGATGCGCATGAAAGTCGATAGCTGTATAACAAAGTGCAGGGCAATAAAGATAGACGGTAGCCACGGAATAGGCAGACCTAGAAAAACATGGGATGAGCTGATAAACTCCGACCTCACACACTTACACCTCTCCAAGACAATGTCACTGGACCGAGACCTTTGGCGGTACTCAGTAACAGAGAAGACCCGCCTTGCCAGTAGGCATCTCTAACAAACTACACCCCGTCCCGCCACCACCCCCACCCCATCCACACCACCCCGTTCTATGTAAAGTTATGTTGGTGCCGCGCCATCCAGGCCGAAACAAATGAGATCGTGTAGGTGTCACGACAAAAAAACACACAGTCCACGCTGTAATGTGGCCGTGTAGGCAACACGGTAAAAACCTCCCAGACCCACACTGTAAATGTGGTTGGTGTTAGGAAGGGCATCCAGCTGTAGAAAACCCGCCAGACAGTCCTATGCGGGCAAGACAACCACTCTTGCCTCAAGTGGGACTACCCCCCGTCCAAACCCATGCAAGCGTGGAACACGGACGTTAAACGTTGATGATGATGATGATGATGATGATATACATATATATATACATATATATATATGTATATATATATATATATGTATATATATATATATATATGTATATATATGTATATATATATATATATGTATATATATGTATATATATATATATATGTATATATATATATATATGTATATATATGTATATATATATATATATATATGTATATATATGTATATATATATATATATATATATATATATATATATATATATATATATATATATATGTATATATATATATATATGTATATATATATATATATATATGTATATATATAGTATTAGTTATACTATTTATGGTTATGTAAACACAAAACCTTAAGCAGTTGTAAGTATTTTACACACACCCTAAATAGTGGTAGGCAGTAATGTATTACTACCTTATTACCAGGGAAAATACCCATTTATACCTCTACGGCAGGTGTGACAACATCCACCCACTTGGACGGCACTACACCGCTCTAAGGGTAATTTGAGCATGAATTGATCGGTTGGATGGTGTTGGGCAGAGGAAATACCTTCCTTAGACAGATGTAAAATGATTTAATCGAGTAGCGCTGTTGACCAGTAGGATCGGGCTGCTGAGCGCAGTGAGTGAATGCAATGCAACTGCCGTGCGGGTTGTACGTATATAGATGATCTGACGGTCAGAGAGGGGTCGCGAGGACTGCGGATTGACCTTTGGCTTGCCTGGGGACGATTATCTTTCGACATCCAATGTAGCAAGCGATGACCCAGATCTTACCAGAGATCATTGGGTCCTGAAGCAATCCTGCAGTCACCGCGCCTGGTCATATGAGCAGACTACAACCACAGAGATCATTAATTTAGAATCCTCACTCATCATCTATAATTTCCATTTGTAGCACCTTAAGATGGGTTAATCCACCTTAATAATAATATGATCACCTTCAGCATAATTTAGTTAAACTACTCTATAGTTAGTACACTTTATGCTTTAAAAGTCTCTCTTGGAAGGTGCACCTCACCATAGAATTTAGGGTCTATATTGGGACACATTTTAATGGCTAGATATAGAAACCCCAGAGTTACCTCCCCGCATGCATTAACTCCCCTTAGCCACACACACACTTCCGGTATTCAATGGCGTTTCTCGAAACGTAACAACCTCCTGTATCGAACTAAAGAACACCAGACTACGATCTCTAACTGGATTGTCGTGGATTATGTGAAAGGCATATAATCGAAATATACACTCCCTTGACCATGAAAATGCCGAAGTACATGAATTACTTGACATCCCTGCGCTGTGCATCTCCAATACTTATAACACTTTTAATGCTTGCACTATCTTTAATGCTTATAATATTTCTCCACACACAGACTATATCAATCATATAAAGACTTTGCCACCAGATCTACCAACCTAACACTCTTATTTACCTACCTAAGTGCCTCTACCACACATATCTCTCTGCCACACTATATAACAAGACGCACATGCGTGCCACACATATAACATTTGCACTATATAACCACTTATCTTCATGTTGTACTTTAACCTATATCTTTGATTTTTGATTGTACCTATTAATATAAATGTAATCTCGAAGTGTGTACTGCCACTCTAAATTCTGTAATGAATGTTGACCCACAATGTTTGAATATGTATCAATGTTTGAATATGTATTGGTATGTCTCTCGGCTGAAAAGGAGGTCATATAACTGTCCATGCATTAATAAATTGCTCCGAAGAATCCAAACCTCGGTTTGGAGGAAACAGCTGTAAGCACAATAATGTTTTGAACAGTTCTTTGATTCTTATATTTCATATAACTGCTCTGTAAATCATCTGATGTTTTTACATTGAGCTACTTAACTTACTGGTAATAAGGTAGTAATACATTACTGCCTACCACTATTTAGGGTGTGTGTAAAATACTTACAACTGCTTAAGGTTTTGTGTTTACATAACCATAAATAGTATAACTAATACTATTAACTGCTCCATATCGTTGAGCTGACATATAATATTGCCAATATGCTAATCAAAGACCAACTCCCCATGTCAACCAAGAACATACCAATACCATCCAGGAATACATATGAGAAATTGCTGATCAACAGTGTAAATTCATTTATCAATAGAGTGAGATGGAGGACATTCCATTATGATAGAAACAAATCTAACAACTTGAATAATACTAACAATTTTGACTCCTTCGGCTTTAAAACCTTTAAAAGCCCCCCTCATAACACTCTACTTAACTCCTTTGAAAATGACCTAGTTAAACTAGTTAAGAACATTAAATACAATAAGCACCATATTAGAAGCAACACCTTCTTAAACAAACTTAACACTTCTATTAGTGGATTCAAAACTAGTAATAAAATTATTGTACACGCAGTTAAAACTAATAACATATACAGCCTAGATTATATTACTTATAGAAAGTTTATATATAATGAACTACATAAAAGCTACAAAAAAACCACCTTGAAAAACCTAGAAGATATTAATGTAGAGGGTTATAATATAGTGTCTAAACTAGGACTACAGAGGCATACACAACCTTTCACTCCGAACCCCCCTAGATTCTCTCTGAAGGACCATAAGGAGAACTTCATCAGCAACCCCACGATAAGACTTATCTGCCCTTCCAAGTCCGACATTGGTATTATCAGCAAGAAGATTTTGGATAAAATCATCCCACAAATTAAACACAAGATACACCTTAAACAATGGGGAAATACGGGTGAAGTAATTGAATGGTTTAAGGATATCAAGAATAATAAGAACAAAAAATTTATTCAATTTGATATCAATTCATACTACACCTCTATTTCCCCTATCCTATTAAATAAGGCACTTATCATGGCCATGACCAATAGCGACCTGACTAGAGCCCAGGTTGATGTCATCCTTGCGGCCCGTAAAACCATAATCACCTTCGAGGACCAACTATGGACACGCAAGGATACGCACAACAACTTCGACATAACCATGGGATCTAGTGACTCGGCGCAGGTCACTGATTTGGTCGGCCTATACCTCCTCAATGAAATCCATAAAGACCTCCCTTACCTCAACGGTGGTTTGTACCGCGATGATGCACTTCTACTCATAGAATATAAAAAATTTAATATAGAAAGAACTAGAAAACAACTGCATAAGACATTCAAAAACTTTAACCTTAGTATCACCATGGACAAAAACACTAAAAATGTTAACTTCCTAGACGCCACACTATACCTAGACTCAAAAATATATACACCTTTCCATAAGCCTAATGAGAAACTTATTTACGTAGATACCAAGTCTAATCACCCTAGATCAATATTAAACTCTCTCTCTAAGGGGGTGTCCAATAGAATCTCTAGTCTGTCCTATGACGCAAACATATTTAGCAAAAACTCACAATATTACAATCAAGCATTAGCTAGCTCCGGCCATAATATAGAAATTGAGTTCCTACCTAAGAAAACACATAGCTACAACATCATCTCGCACAACATGTCCATGAGGAAATCTAATAATAGGAATAGCAACCACAAGTACACCAAAGCGGAGGGTGCCACCGGAAGTAACCATTACCATGGAAACTACTGTGAGGCCTTAGGAGGAAGCAACACACCAAACACTAAAAGCAAAAATAGAAGAAGAAATAATACATTTTTCAACCCTCCTTTCAACCTAAATGTCTCCACCAACATACCTAGGGCTTTCTTCTCACTACTAGATAAAAACTTCCCTCTAGGACACAAGTACCACAACCTCTTAAACAAAAACACCATTAAAATCTCATACTCTACGACGCCTAACTTAGCATACCACATAGCTAGCAGCAATAATAGTAAAATTAGTTCTTACTTCCAACAAACAAAATCACAACGGGATGCAAACCCTCTAAATACCACTGTAGCAAGCAACAATAGCAACGGCAGTAACAATAGAAATAACACTAGTATAAGTAATAACACCAGGGTTGTCAACCCGAACACCCAAAATCCTATATCCACCACACAGACTTCCGCATTGCATTATAACCAGCGGACTAACGCACAGAATAATTGTAACTGTAGAGCTAATAGAACCTGCCCTTTAGATAAAAAATGCCTAACCAAGGATGTCATATACTCATGCACAGTCACGACTAATAACTCTTCAGAAACCTATGTAGGCTCCACTTCTAACTGCTTCAAAATCAGATATAACTCGCACATCCACTCGTTCAAAAAGCACAGCCTAGCCAACTCCACCTCACTTTCTAGCTACATACACTATCTAAAATCTAAAAATAAACCATACACACTCAAATGGGAAGTGATAGGCAGCGCGACCTCGTACAAACCACCTAATAAATTCTGTAACCTCTGTATACTAGAGACACACAATATTATCTTCTCCAACCGTAACCTACTTAACAAAAAATCTGAGGTGTTTGCAACTTGCCAGCACCGCCTCAGACATTCCTTCCAAAACTTTAAGCCCTATATATAGCAATGTCGGACTGGAACCTAACACCACATCTAGCATCAAACACCAGAGACACACCCTATACTACATACCCAACACTAGCTGATCCATTATAACACAAACAACGACATCCCTCTGGAACCCTTCGCAGGGAAAATACCCATTTATACCTCTACGGCAGGTGTGACAACATCCACCCACTTGGACGGCACTACACCGCTCTAAGGGTAATTTGAGCATGAATTGATCGGTTGGATGGTGTTGGGCAGAGGAAACACCTTCCTTAGACAGATGTAAAATGATTTAATCGAGTAGCGCTGTTGACCAGTAGGACCGGGCTGCTGAGCGCAGTGAGTGAATGCAATGCAACTGCCGTGCGGGTTGTACGTATATAGATGATCTGACGGTCAGAGAGGGGTCGCGAGGACTGCGGATTGACCTTTGGCCTGCCTGGGGACGATTATCTTTCGACATCCAATGTAGCAAGCGATGACCCAGATCTTACCAGAGATCATTGGGTCCTGAAGCAATCCTGCAGTCACCGCGCCTGGTCATATGAGCAGACTACAACCACAGAGATCATTAATTTAGAATCCTCACTCATCATCTATAATTTCCATTTGTAGCACCTTAAGATGGGTTAATCCACCTTAATAATAATATGATCACCTTCAGCATAATTTAGTTAAACTACTCTATAGTTAGTACACTTTATGCTTTAAAAGTCTCTCTTGGAAGGTGCACCTCACCATAGAATTTAGGGTCTATATTGGGACACATTTTAATGGCTAGATATAGAAACCCCAGAGTTACCTCCCCGCATGCATTAACTCCCCTTAGCCACACACACACTTCCGGTATTCAATGGCGTTTCTCGAAACGTAACAACCTCCTGTATCGAACTAAAGAACACCAGACTACGATCTCTAACTGGATTGTCGTGGATTATGTGAAAGGCATATAATCGAAATATACACTCCCTTGACCATGAAAATGCCGAAGTACATGAATTACTTGACATCCCTGCGCTGTGCATCTCCAATACTTATAACACTTTTAATGCTTGCACTATCTTTAATGCTTATAATATTTCTCCACACACAGACTATATCAATCATATAAAGACTTTGCCACCAGATCTACCAACCTAACACTCTTATTTACCTACCTAAGTGCCTCTACCACACATATCTCTCTGCCACACTATATAACAAGACGCACATGCGTGCCACACATATAACATTTGCACTATATAACCACTTATCTTCATGTTGTACTTTAACCTATATCTTTGATTTTTGATTGTACCTATTAATATAAATGTAATCTCGAAGTGTGTACTGCCACTCTAAATTCTGTAATGAATGTTGACCCACAATGTTTGAATATGTATCAATGTTTGAATATGTATTGGTATGTCTCTCGGCTGAAAAGGAGGTCATATAACTGTCCATGCATTAATAAATTGCTCCGAAGAATCCAAACCTCGGTTTGGAGGAAACAGCTGTAAGCACAATAATGTTTTGAACAGTTCTTTGATTCTTATATTTCATATGTATATATATATATATATATGTATATATATATATATATATGTATATATATATATATATATATATGTATATATATATATATATATATATGTATATATATATATATATATATATATATATATATATATATATATATATATATATATATATATATATATATATATATGTATATATATATATATATATATATGTATATATATATATATATATATATGTATATATATATATATATATATATATATATATGTATATATATATATGTATATATATATATATATGTATATATATATATATATATATATATATGTATATAATAGAACCTGCCCTTTAGATAAAAAATGCCTAACCAAGGATGTCATATACTCATGCACAGTCACGACTAATAACTCTTCAGAAACCTATGTAGGCTCCACTTCTAACTGCTTCAAAATCAGATATAACTCGCACATCCACTCGTTCAAAAAGCACAGCCTAGCCAACTCCACCTCACTTTCTAGCTACATACACTATCTAAAATCTAAAAATAAACTATACACACTCAAATGGGAAGTGATAGGCAGCGCGACCTCGTACAAACCACCTAATAAATTCTGTAACCTCTGTATACTAGAGACACACAATATTATCTTCTCCAACCGTAACCTACTTAACAAAAAATCTGAGGTGTTTGCAACTTGCCAGCACCGCCTCAGACATTCCTTCCAAAACTTTAAGCCCTATATATAGCAATGTCGGACTGGAACCTAACACCACATCTAGCATCAAACACCAGAGACACACCCTATACTACATACCCAACACTAGCTGATCCATTATAACACAAACAACGACATCCCTCTGGAACCCTTCGCAGGGAAAATACCCATTTATACCTCTACGGCAGGTGTGACAACATCCACCCACTTGGACGGCACTACACCGCTCTAAGGGTAATTTGAGCATGAATTGATCGGTTGGATGGTGTTGGGCAGAGGAAACACCTTCCTTAGACAGATGTAAAATGATTTAATCGAGTAGCGCTGTTGACCAGTAGGACCGGGCTGCTGAGCGCAGTGAGTGAATGCAATGCAACTGCCGTGCGGGTTGTACGTATATAGATGATCTGACGGTCAGAGAGGGGTCGCGAGGACTGCGGATTGACCTTTGGCCTGCCTGGGGACGATTATCTTTCGACATCCAATGTAGCAAGCGATGACCCAGATCTTACCAGAGATCATTGGGTCCTGAAGCAATCCTGCAGTCACCGCGCCTGGTCATATGAGCAGACTACAACCACAGAGATCATTAATTTAGAATCCTCACTCATCATCTATAATTTCCATTTGTAGCACCTTAAGATGGGTTAATCCACCTTAATAATAATATGATCACCTTCAGCATAATTTAGTTAAACTACTCTATAGTTAGTACACTTTATGCTTTAAAAGTCTCTCTTGGAAGGTGCACCTCACCATAGAATTTAGGGTCTATATTGGGACACATTTTAATGGCTAGATATAGAAACCCCAGAGTTACCTCCCCGCATGCATTAACTCCCCTTAGCCACACACACACTTCCGGTATTCAATGGCGTTTCTCGAAACGTAACAACCTCCTGTATCGAACTAAAGAACACCAGACTACGATCTCTAACTGGATTGTCGTGGATTATGTGAAAGGCATATAATCGAAATATACACTCCCTTGACCATGAAAATGCCGAAGTACATGAATTACTTGACATCCCTGCGCTGTGCATCTCCAATACTTATAACACTTTTAATGCTTGCACTATCTTTAATGCTTATAATATTTCTCCACACACAGACTATATCAATCATATAAAGACTTTGCCACCAGATCTACCAACCTAACACTCTTATTTACCTACCTAAGTGCCTCTACCACACATATCTCTCTGCCACACTATATAACAAGACGCACATGCGTGCCACACATATAACATTTGCACTATATAACCACTTATCTTCATGTTGTACTTTAACCTATATCTTTGATTTTTGATTGTACCTATTAATATAAATGTAATCTCGAAGTGTGTACTGCCACTCTAAATTCTGTAATGAATGTTGACCCACAATGTTTGAATATGTATCAATGTTTGAATATGTATTGGTATGTCTCTCGGCTGAAAAGGAGGTCATATAACTGTCCATGCATTAATAAATTGCTCCGAAGAATCCAAACCTCGGTTTGGAGGAAACAGCTGTAAGCACAATAATGTTTTGAACAGTTCTTTGATTCTTATATTTCATATGTATATATATATATATATATGTATATATATATATATATATGTATATATATATATACATATATATATGTATATATATATATATATATATATATATATATATATATGTATATATATATATATATACATATATATATGTATATATATATATATATATGTATATATATATATATATACATATATATATGTATATATATATATATATATGTATATATATATATATATATATATGTATATATATATATATATATATATATATATATATATATATATATGTATATATATATATATATATGTATATATATATATGTATATATATGTATATATATATATATATATATATATATATATATATATATGTATATATATGTATATATATATATATATATATATGTATATATATATATATATATATATATGTATATATATATATATATATATATGTATATATATATATATATATATATGTATATATATATATATATATATATGTATATATATATATATATATATATATATATATATGTATATATATATATGTATATATATATATATGTATATATATATATATATATATATATATATATATATATATATATATATGTATATATATATATGTATATATATATATATGTATATATATATATATATGTATATATATATATATATATATGTATATATATATATATATGTATATATATATATATGTATATATATATATATGTATATATATATATGTATATATATATATATATATATATATATATATATATATATATATGTATATATATATATATATATATATATATATATATATATATATATATATATATATATATATATATATATATATATATGTATATATATATATGTATATATATATATGTATATATATATATATATGTATATATATATATATATGTATATATATATATATGTATATATATATATATATGTATATATATATATATATAGAGAGAGAGAGAGAGAGAGAGAGAGAGATAAGAGATGAATAAATATAGGAGATGAATAAATATAGGAGATGAATATATATTTAAGTAAATATATATATACACGCATATCAATACTAATGGAAACCCTACCCTCCTGGTGGTTTTCTGCTAGTATATATGTTACTGGCAAAGTGAGAAATCTGGCATTGCATGGAATAAATCTTTCACACTTCTTCAGTATTCTGGCCAATTCGAATTTTGAGAAGTAATTCTGCAAATGTTCTGCACTTTCCATGTTATGTTGGTTAGCAAACCAATCTTGTGAACATGTTAACATAGGTATGATGCCGTAATACATACATATATATATTTGTATTATATTGGGTATAAATCGAGGTTGTAGCTGTCATATAGCGGGTACTATTTGAGTTGTACATATATATATAAACACACAATTACACACATAGTCATAATACTACAGTGAATGTTAATGTATAAGAAATTAATATTGATGCCAGCAAATGGTTTGCCATGGTAAGAGGCAGTGGAAGCTACCCTGTAAATTTGTAAAGTTTATGTACATCAATGTGACCAGTGTTAATGTTATGACAACAACGATCTCTCACCTGAAGTGAAAAGGGGCAGAGATGATGACAGAATTAAATTAATGGTCTGGAAAAGGAGATTCAATAGCTGCAGAGGTAGGGGGAGAGGGAGAGTGAGAAATATATATATATATATATATGTATATATATATCTGTATTTTTTGTTATTTATTAAGGTTTAAATACGGTGTTTTTGTCGTATTGAACAGAACAAATCTTGCAGTTTTGCTTTTTGTTACTCGCTGTTAAACATTCATAACCTTCCAGCTAGCTACCCCACATCCCTCCCACCCGCCCCCACACACCACCATTCTTAATACGTGGACCAATCATAAGCCAGAGACCCCCCCCCACGCATCACCATTATTATTATAAGCCAGACCCCCCCCCCCCACACGCATCACCATTATTATTATTACGCGGACCAATCATAAGCCAGAGGCCTATACTATCGCTTGCACGGTTGCCTTCGATATATGATGGATGGATGGATGGATGGACGGACTGCGGAATCCTGGAGAGTGGAAGGGAGAGAAAAATCTGGACGCTCAGAGCGAAAATGCCAATGTTAAAGTCAAATTCACCTCGTGGACGAGAATGCGAGCACTCTTCTTTGTTTCGCCCGCGGATGGCTAACATAACCCCATCTCCCCCCGCCCCCCACCACCCCCACCCTCCAAACGCAATCCAAAACTTCAGAGTTGGTACCATAAATGTAGGCACCCTAAAGGGTCGCGCTAACGAGGTTGTAGAAATGCTTGAACGTAAGGAGGTCGATGTTTGTTGTATTCAAGAGACCAGGTGGAGGGGTGGGTCTGCTAGATTCATTGAGGGTAAAAAACGATGTTATAAGCTTTTCTGGGTGGGAAACGACGATGGGCTGGGTGGAGTAGGAATCATGGTAGCAGAAAAGTGGGCAGATAAGATAATAGACGTAAATAGAGTGAACGACAGAATAATTAAAATACGACTTGTCCTCAATAGAACTACGGTGACAGTAATATCTGCGTACGCACCCCAATCCGGACTGCCCGGCACTATAAAAGACAGATTCTATGAGACACTGATGCTCACTACCTCCCAAATATCTGACAGTGACTATATAATTATTGCAGGCGACCTAAATGGTCACGTTGGGCAACATTGTGACGGCTACGACGAAATCCATGGAGGCTATGGGTTTGGTACTAGAAATGAGGAAGGCTCCAGAATCCTGGAATTCTGTGATGCAAATAACCTAACTATCTGTAACACTAACTTCAAAAAACGTGACAATCACCTGATCACCTATAGATCCGGGGAACACACAAGCCAGGTAGATTATATCCTTACCAGAAGACGTGACAGAGTGTCTGTTGTAAACACTAAATCCCTCCCCCCATGAAGAATGCACCTCCCAACATAGACTGATAATTAGCGACCTCATAGTCAGGACGAGACGTACTCGACAGCAGAAGAGGACTATCCTCAGGAGAAAAATATGGAAGCTAAAGGACCCCACAGCCAAAAATAAATTTCAAAACATATTACTTGATGCTTTCGACAGTAAGGAAGAACATTTAGAGTCGGACAATATAGAGGGACAGTGGGAATTACTGAAAGCAAACCTGCTGTTGGCGACAGACGAAGTCTGTGGCTGGAGCAGGCCTGTAGGCAGGAGGAGAGTAACATGGTGGTGGAACAGTAAGGTGGAGGGGTCAATTAAGGCCAAAAAGCAGGCTTGGAAAGTATGGCGGGATGGGGGAAGTAGAGTAGACTATCAAGTGGCCAGGAGGGAAGCTAGGAGAGAAGTGTACTTAGCAAGAAGGGAAGCTGAGGAAAGAAAGTTCAAGCATGTCCTACAACGCGATGACCAAAAACGTGAGGTGTTCAGGATTGCTAGGCAATGCGTCAAGGAAAACCGTGATATTGTCGGGGAGAAGTGTGTACTTAACGATGATGGCATACTTGCCATCACCGACACTGATAAGAAGGTAACTTGGAAGTGTCACTATGAAAGGCTACTAAATGAGGAGAATAAATGGGAGAAAGACAGTCTGCCCCATGTCGACCCAATAGAGGGACCAGCAGTGTTAGTCGAGGGGAGTATAATAAGTAAGGCAATCAAGGATATGAAGACAGGTAAGGCAGCTGGGCCTTCGGAAATAGTTGCTGAGATGCTGAAGGCATCTGGCACGGTGGGACACACCATGGTCACCCGCATAGTTAACCAAGTCGTACAGAATGGGGTTGTTCCGAAGGACTGGCATAGCAGCATCATCGTTAACTGTTATAAGGGTAAAGGAGACGCCCTAGATAGGAGTAACTATAGAGGCATTAAATTAATCGACCAGGTCATGAAGGTCACGGAAAAAGTAATAGCGCAACTAATCAGAGAGAGAATTGACCTAGATGAAATGCAGTTCGGGTTTGTGTCAGGCAAAAGTACCACAGACGCTCTTTTCATAGTACGACAACTACAGGAGAAGTTCCTAGCTAAAGGTAAACCCCTCTACTTAGCTTTTGTCGACTTGGAGAAAGCCTTCGACAGAGTCCCCCGCTCCATTATCTGGTGGGCTCTTAGAAAACTAGGCGTTGACGAATGGCTTGTGAGGGCTATACAAGCCATGTATAAAGAAACAGTCAGCAAGGTTAGAATTAACAACGAATATAGTGAAGAGTTTACCGTAAAAGTTGGCGTCCATCAGGGCTCTGTTCTCAGCCCCCTACTATTTATTATTGCCCTTCAGGCTATAACAGAGGAGTTCAAGACAGGCTGCCCATGGGAACTCCTATACGCAGACGACCTGACACTCATAGCGGAATCAATGGTCGAGCTAGAGAAGAAATTCCAAACATGGAAGCACGGCCTAGAGTCAAAAGGACTTAAAATTAACCTGGCTAAGACCAAAGTTCTAGTTTGTAGGAAAGAAAACAAGGCAGCGGTCCCTTCTGGGAAATGGTCGTGCTCGGTGTGTAGGAAAGGCGTAGGTAGAAACTCCATTTTATGTCCTAAATGCAAAGTATGGGTGCATAAAAGATGTAGTGGGATCACAGGTAAGCTAACTAAGAACATAGATTTTACATGTGGCCGGTGTTCTGGTGCAATAAGTAGCAGCAAGTGCCCACAAAATACTAGCTCTTTCAATTGCGCAGAGGGTTCTATAGAAATAGTGGACAGCTTCCGTTACCTGGCCGATAAAATCAGCAGTGGGGGAGGGTGCTCTGAAAGTACTGTAGCTAGAGTCAGAACTGGTTGGAAAAAGTTCAGAGAGCTTATACCACTATTAGCTGCTAAAGGGTTCTCCCTAAAAATGAAAGGCAGGTTGTACGATGCCTGCATACGAACAGCAATGTTGCATGGCAGTGAGACCTGGGCATTGTGTGCAGAGGATATACGCAGACTAGAGAGGAACGAAGCTTGCATGCTCCGCTGGATGTGTAACAGTAATATACGTGAACGGCAAAGCATAAACGAACTAAGGAAAAAATTAGAGATAAGAGGGATCAGATGTTGTTTACTCGAGAGAAGGCTGCGTTGGTATGGACACGTGATGCACATGAAAGTCGATAGCTGTATAACAAAGTGCAGGGCAATAAAGATAGACGGTAGCCACGGAATAGGCAGACCTAGAAAAACCTGGGACGAGCTGATAAACTCCGACCTCACACACTTACACCTCTCCAAGACAATGTCACTGGACCGAGACCTTTGGCGGTACTCAGTAACAGAGAAGACCCGCCTTGCCAGTAGGCATCTCTAACAAAATACACCCCGTCCCGCCACCACCCCCACCCATCCACACCACCCCGTCCTATGTAAAGTTATGTTGGTGCCGCGCCATCGAGGCCGAAACAAATGAGATCGTGTAGGTGTCACGACAAAAAAACACACAGTCCACGCTGTAATGTGGCCGTGTAGGCAACACGGTAAATACCTCCCAGACCCACACTGTAAATGTGGTTGGTGTTAGGAAGGGCATCCAACTGTAGAAAACCTGCCAGACAGTCCTATGCGAGCAAGACAATCACTCTTGCCTCAAGTGGGACTACCCCCGTCCAAACCCATGCAAGCGTGGAACACGGACGTTAAACGATGATGATGATGATGATATATATATTTATAGAGAGATAGTGATGGCGAGATAGAAGAAGAGAAAGACAGAGATAGTGGAGAAGAGGGAGAGAAAGAGGAAGAAAGATTTAGAGCGGGAAAGAGAGAAATTGCGAGAGGAAGGGCTGTGTGCAGTAAGGTGAAACAGTGACACTCTTTGCTTCAAAGATTCACTAATATTATTAGACTGAAATGTTGAAATTTAGCTTTCCATGTAGCTTCTAATAGATTTTGTAGTTTGCTGTTGATAAAAGAATGGAAAGTGGATGTTAAATGGTGATGATGATTATATATATATATACACACACATATATATATAATTTTTTCTACTTTTGGCACAAGGCCAGCAATTACCCAGTGCATTACTGGTACTTTATTTTATCGACCCCGTAAGGATGAAAGGCAAAGTTGGCTGCATATCAATTTCAAGAATTGTTATCCCTTGGCCTTTTTCTCATAAATGGGTGGCACAAACATGACTTTTTAGCCCAGCCAATGACTTTCTGATAAGCCACAGTTAAAGAAAAAAGAAAAGGCCATGTACACGCAACATGTGCGAAAGTCATTTAGATCAAGTGATACCTGTGCTTGAAGCTGCTTTAAGTGAAGAAAGGCCTAGCACTGGACCAATCCCACTCTATGAACACGGCGACGGGCATCCTAAAAGAAGAACAGGTCAACATCGAGTCACAGGTTTTACATCAGAGTTTTACTTTTAGAACGATGCCCTAACAAGAACTAGGGATCTCACACTCATGGTGGGCTAGCTGCACACTTGGGCAACATTTATATATAACCATACACACAAAGTGAAATGCTTGAGAGGAGTGCTTTGCATAATGAGAGTTTCGCTGTCAATCAACCAAGACTACCCTTGCAATTTCAAGAGTGAACACCCTTTAGAAGTTGTTTGATCATTGAAGCAAGGGAGATAACTCCAAAGCTTTTTAAAACAATGCAGTAGCAGTGGACCTTGTTTTTAAAGCATATTTGGTTTGACTTAAAATGCTCTAATACAGAGAAAGGAAAGAAATAATGTGTTGATTATGTATATCTACAAAGTGGGGACAAAAAATACCTGAGTGAGTGCTCTGCACTATTTTTATATATATATAGTAAGGGTATAAATTTATGGTACCCATTTACATGTGTTGTATTGAGGCAAATAACATTGTGTCTACTCTGGGACATTTACATAACCTTACCTATTGGGTATGCTGAGATGTACCGGTACTAGCAGGGAAACCTTATGTTAGTCCCGTCAACTTCTTATTATATATATACACTGCAAAGTGGTCGTCGAGGTGCCACGGGAAAAAAGCACCCAGCACTCACTGTAAATGAGGTTGGTGTTAGGAAGGGCATCCAGCTGTAGAAATCAAGCCAGAATCAGTTCCCGTCCCACCCTTGCAAGCAGGGAAAAAGCGGACGTAAAATGAAATGAAAATGAAATAATACAGTGTTGATGCCACAACACTCAGTCCTAAATAAATGAGGTCGTGTAGGTGTCATGACAAAAAAACACACAGTCCACACTGTAATGTGGCTGTGTAGGCAACACGGGAAAAACCTCCCAGTCCACACTGTACACGTGGTGTTAGGAAGGGCATCCAGCCATAGAAAACCCGCCAGACCGTCCTATACGAGCAAGACAACCAATCTTGCCTCACGTGGGACAATTCCCATCTAAACCCATGCTAACGTGGAAGATAGACGTTAAACGACGACGATGATGATGATGATGATACACACACACAAATAAGGGTCTTGCTGTCTGAATATGGCAACTGGGTAAAAAACTGCAATCAAGCATGACAATCCTTGGTGTGTGTGTGTGTTTCATCATCATCATCGTTTTTGCAGCCCCTTCTCCATGCTGGCACAGATTGGAGAGATCAATATATATCTAGTGAGAAACTAATAAGAAGATACTGTGCCCTAAGATGGACCAGCAGACCATGTCTTACTTCTATACATAGAAACCCTTTGTTGCTAACAGAGGTAATAGATCCTTGCACCCAACCAATTCTTATTCTAGCTAATATACTTTCAGAGCACC
The DNA here is from genome assembly GCA_964016885.1 of Eledone cirrhosa. NCBI lineage: Eukaryota > Metazoa > Mollusca > Cephalopoda > Octopoda > Eledonidae > Eledone > Eledone cirrhosa. The sequence goes on from OZ024740.1 coordinate 423,972,652, forward strand.
CACCTGCTCTGCAGATTTGACTGCCTGAGGAATAAAAGCTATCAACATTTTCTAGGGAGCTACTATAGTACTAAATATAACCTATTCTAGGTGTGTTCTTATTGCTCCTGGCCAGTTGCTCTCTACCTTCTTTGTTCACCTGCCTATAATTCTACTATATCTCTTGTATGTACAGAGTTAACGATGTGTGCACCATATGGAATTTGCCCACTCCTTTTCCGTATATTGAGCAAGGCCATTTCCACGACACTATTAGAATTCTGTCTTCCTTCTTACTTATTAAGGGGATAATTTTACTTCTAGGTTTTTTCTCCAAGTCCAGAATTTTGTCTCCAATTCTTCTCCAAATTCTTCTAGAAGGGCAGACATTAACGTATAGAAGTCCCCATGGGCAGCCAGTCTTAAACAACTGGAAGGACCATCAGTGACAGATTGTGGTACTTTGTCAAAATCCTTCTTCAAATCAATAAAATCTTATTATAGTCGCTTACACTCAGCTAGGAAGGTTTCTTGTAGTTATCACATAAGGAAGAGAGCATCAGAAGTACCTCTTCTTGGCATTAAGTCGAACAGCATCTCATCTATCTTAATTCTGTCACTAATTAGTTGTACTATAACCCTTTCAGTAAGTTTCATGACCTGACCCATCAACTTGATGCCAGTGTAGATACCTCTCTCTCTAATGCATCTCTTTGTCTTTGTAGTAGTTGACAATGATAATGTCATGACAGTCATAGAGTATGACACACCCTATACTATTTGATTGATTATGCATGTAACTAGTGTGCAATCTACCATGCCAAATACTTTCAGCATCTTAGCAACTATGTGAGATTGTCTAGTTGTCACACATCTACCTTCATACTCTTAATGGTTTTGTCTACCATACCGCTGTCAACTTTGATGGCTGGTCCCTCAGTTAGGTTTACATCGGGTAGGTACTCACTCATTCCAGTTTTTCATTCAATAATATCTCAAAATAGTACTTTTGTGCCTCTTTCCTCATAGCATCAGTAATTACAAGTGTCCCACTATCATTTCAAATGCACCAGTTTAATATTCTCTAACACACTGTCTCACTGTGTAAAACCTCACGTTACTGATTCCATGTTGTAGAACATGTGCAGACTTCTTATATTCTGCTTGTCTCATTAAGAATACCTAACCTGTCTCATAGCTGTCTCCCTTTGCTAAGGATACCTAACCTCTTTCAGTTATTTGGCAAAGCACTTTGCTTTCCAACACAATGTGATGTAAAGCAAACAAATACAAAGGGCATTCAGCCATAAAAACCAAGCCCACAACAGTTCTGTATGGGCTAGACATGGTATCTGATTTGATCTGACTTATCTCACAACAGGACAACTCATCTAACCCATGCTAGTGTATAAAAATGGATGTTAAATGATGATGAAACACATAAGTGGGATGATACTAAAAGAGATAAACAGGTGTCCACCACTAATCTTAAATAGAGAAAATATACTGCTAGTGTAATTTGGTGGTAGGTAGAGATAAAAAAAGGAAACAATAGTAATAATGATGATGGTGCTGCTGATGATGGTGGTGATGATGGTAATGGTGATGATGATGTAATGTTGTAAATATAGTTCAGCTCTGACATGTATTCTTTGGCATTTGCTGACGACATATCATTGGATGTTGTAACTTTATTTAAAACTATGTATAAACTTTAACAAAGGCATTCAGTGTGTGTAACCTTTTGAAAAAGGCTAGTGAGTAAAGATGGGATTTATGTTAATTTGGGTACGTGATGCACTTGGTTTAAAACTATAAAAACTTCCTAAACTTCCTGCTGAGTGAAATGGCAGTGCCATCTAGTCACCATATACAAAGTGCAAACAGCACAAATGTCTCTGCCATATGAATGGCATGGCACTGCTTCCAACCAATGTCCTTTCCTTAAATACTGATTTTGTTGTGTTTAATACAGAGATTCTTCCAGTATGTAATCATATAAAAATATATAACAAAGATAACTGTCGCAATGTAAAGCAAATAAATAGTCTTTACATTGTTTTTTCCGGTTTTGTTTTTATAAAGTTTAGAATAATAATGATTTCTATTATAGGCACAAGGCCAGCAATTTGAAGTGGAGGGGAAGTTGATAACATCGACCCCAGTACATTACTAGTACTTTATTTTATTGACTCCGTCAGGATGAAAGACAAAGTTAACATCAGTGGGATTTGAACACAGAGCGTAATGGGCCATAACTCTAAACCACAAAGTATGTTATCTGACACTCTACCAATACTGTCAATTCACCACCCTAGTATAACATAATTGTTTCTACATTTGGCACAAGGCCAGCAATTATCCCAGTACATTACTGGTACTTTATTTTATAGACTCCGTAAGGAGGAAAGGCAAGCAGATCTAACAACACCTTTCACTCCAATATCAGTGGTCAGCAACTCTAACAACAACAACAACACCCTTCACTCCAATATCAGTGGTCAGTAGCTCTAACAACAACACCTTTCACTCCAATATCAGTGGTCAGTCGCTCTAACAACACCTTTCACTCCAATATCAGAGGTCAGTAGCTCTAACAACACCTTTCACTCCAATATCAGTGGTCAGTAGCTCTAACAACAAAAACACCTTTCACTCCAATATCAGTAGCTCTAACAATACCTTTCACTTCAATATCAGTAGTCAGCAGCTCTAACAATACCTTTCACTCCAATATCAGTGGTCAGTAGCACTAACAACACCTTTCACTCCAATATCAGTGGTCAGCAGCTCTAACAACAACAATACCTTTCACTCCAATATCAGTGGTCAGTAGCTCTAACAACAACAACACCTTTAACTCCAATATCAGTGGTCAGTAGCTCTAACACCTTTCACTCCAATATCAGTGGTCAGTAGCTCTAACAAAAACACCTTTCACTCCAATATCAGTGGTCAGTAGCTCTAACAACAAAAACACCTTTCACTCCAATATCAGTGGTCAGTAGCTCTAACAACAATACCTTTCACTCCAATATCAGTGGTCAGCAGCTCTAACAACAACACCTTTCACTTCAATATCAGTGGTCAGCAGATCTAACAACAACACCTTTCACTCCAATATCAGTGGTCAGTAGCTCTAACAACAATCCCTTTCACTCCAATATCAGTGGTCAGTAGCTCTAACAACAATACCTTTCACCCCAATATCAGTGGTCAGTAGCTCTAACAACAATACCTTTCACTCCAATATCAGTGGTCAGCAGATCTAACAACACCTTTCACTTCAATATCAGTGGTCAGCAGCTCTAACAAAAACACCTTTCACTCCAATATCAGTGGTCAGTAGCTCTAACAACAAAAACACCTTTCACTCCAATATCAGTGGTCAGTAGCTCTAACAACAATACCTTTCACTCCAATATCAGTGGTCAGCAGCTCTAACAACAACACCTTTCACTTCAATATCAGTGGTCAGCAGATCTAACAACAACACCTTTCACTCCAATATCAGTGGTCAGTAGCTCTAACAACAATACCTTTCACTCCAATATCAGTGGTCAGTAGCTCTAACAACAATACCTTTCACCCCAATATCAGTGGTCAGTAGCTCTAACAACAATACCTTTCACTCCAATATCAGTGGTCAGCAGATCTAACAACACCTTTCACTTCAATATCAGTGATCAGCAGCTCTAACAAAAACACCTTTCACTCCAATATCAGTGGTCAGTAGCTCTAACAACAAAAACACCTTTCACTCCAATATCAGTGGTCAGTAGCTCTAACAACAATACCTTTCACTCCAATATCAGTGGTCAGCAGCTCTAACAACAACACCTTTCACTTCAATATCAGTGGTCAGCAGATCTAACAACAACACCTTTCACTCCAATATCAGTGGTCAGTAGCTCTAACAACAATACCTTTCACTCCAATATCAGTGGTCAGTAGCTCTAACAACAATACCTTTCACCCCAATATCAGTGGTCAGTAGCTCTAACAACAATACCTTTCACTCCAATATCAGTGGTCAGTAGCTCTAACAACAATACCTTTCACCCCAATATCAGTGGTCAGTAGCTCTAACAACAATACCTTTCACTCCAATATCAGTGGTCAGCAGATCTAACACCTTTCACTCCAATATCAGTGGTCAGTAGCTCTAACAACAAAAACACCTTTCACTCCAATATCAGTGGTCAGTAGCTCTAACAACAACAACAGCTTTAACTCCAATATCAGTGGTCAGTAGCTCTAAAAACAACTCCTTTCACTCCAATATCAGTGGTCAGTAGCTCTAACAACAACAACAGCTTTAACTCCAATATCAGTGGTCAGTAGCTCTAAAAACAACTCCTTTCACTCCAATATCAGTGGTCAGTAGCTCTAACAACAACAACAGCTTTAACTCCAATATCAGTGGTCAGTAGCTCTAAAAACAACTCCTTTCACTCCAATATCAGTGGTCAGTAGCTCTAACAACAACAACAACACCTTTCACTTCAATATCAGTGGTCAGCAGATCTAACAACAACACCTTTCACTCCAATATCAGTGGTCAGTAGCTATAACAACAATACCTTTCACTCCAATATCAGTGGTCAGTAGCTCTAACAACACCTTTCACTCCAATATCAGTGGTCAGCAGCTCTAACAACACCTTTCACTCCAATATCAGTGGTCAGTAGCTGTAACGACAACAATACCCTTCACTCCAATATCAGTGGTCAGTAGCTCTAACAACAAAAACACCTTTCAGTCCAATATCAGTGGTCAGTAGCTCTAACAACAATACCTTTCACTCCAATATAAGTGGTCAGTAGCTCTAACAACACCTTTAACTCCAATATCAGTGGTCAGTAGCACTAACAACACCTTTCACTCCAATATCAGTGGTCAGTAGCTCTAGCAACACCTTTCACTCCAATATCAGTTGTCAGTAGCTCTAACAACAACACCTTTCACTCCAATATCAGTGGTCAGCAGCTCTAACAACAACAACACCTTTCACTCCAATATCAGTGGTCAGCAGCTCTAACAACAATATCCTACACTCCAATATCAGTGGTCAGTAGCTCTAACAACAACACCTTTCACTCCAATATCAGTGGTCAGTAGCTCTAACAACAACACCTTTCACTCCAATATCAGTGGTCAGCAGCTCTAACAACAACAACACCTTTCACTCCAATATCAGTGGTCAGCAGCTCTAACAACAACACCTTTCACTTCAATATCAGTGGTCAGTAGCTCTAACACCTTTCACTCCAATATCAGTGGTCAGCAGCTCTAACAACACCTTTCACTCCAATATCAGTGGTCAGTAGCTGTAACGACAACAATACCCTTCACTCCAATATCAGTGGTCAGTAGCTCTAACAACAAAAACACCTTTCACTCCAATATCAGTGGTCAGTAGCTCTAACAACACCTTTAACTCCAATATCAGTGGTCAGTAGCACTAACACCTTTCACTCCAATATCAGTGGTCAGTAGCTGTAACGACAACAATACCCTTCACTCCAATATCAGTGGTCAGTAGCTCTAACAACAAAAACACCTTTCACTCCAATATCAGTGGTCAGTAGCTCTAACAACAATACCTTTCACTCCAATATCAGTGGTCAGTAGCACTAACAACACCTTTCACTCCAATATCAGTGGTCAGTAGCTCTAACAACACCCTTCATTCCAATATCAGTGGTCAGCAGCTCTAACAACAACACCTTTCACTCCAATATCAGTTGTCAGTAGCTCTAACAACACCCTTCATTCCAATATCAGTGGTCAGCAGCTCTAACAACAATATCCTTCACTCCAATATCAGTGGTCAGTAGCTCTAACAACAACACCTTTCACTCCAATATCAGTGGTCAGCAGCTCTAACAACAACAACACCTTTCACTCCAATATCAGTGGTCAGCAGCTCTAACAACAACACCTTTCACTCAAATATCAGTGGTCAGTAGCTCTAACAACACCCTTCACTCCAATATCAGTGGTCAGTAGCTCTAACAACAACACCTTTCACTTCAATATCAGTGGTCAGTAGATCTAACAACAACAACACCTTTCACTCCAATATCAGTGGTCAGCAGCTCTAACAACACCTTTCACTCCAATATCAGTGGTCAGTAGCTCTAACAACAATACCTTTCACTCCAATATCAGTGGTCAGTAGCTCTAACAATACCTTTCACTCCAATTCTCAGTGGTCAGCAGCTCTAACAACACCCTTCATTCCAATATCAGTGGTCAGCAGCTCTAACAACAATATCCTTCACTCCAATATCAGTGGTCAGTAGCTCTAACAACACCTTTCACTCCAATATCAGTGGTCAGCAGCTCTAACAACACCTTTCACTCCAATATCAGTGGTCAGTAGCTCTAACAACAATACCTTTCACTCCAATATCAGTGGTCAGTAGCTCTAACAATACCTTTCACTCCAATTCTCAGTGGTCAGTAGCTCTAACAACACCCTTCATTCCAATATCAGTGGTCAGCAGCTCTAACAACAATATCCTTCACTCCAATATCAGTGGTCAGTAGCTCTAACAACAACACCTTTCACTTCAATATCAGTGGTCAGCAGCTCTAACAACAATACCTTTCACTCCAATATCAGTGGTCAGTAGCTCTAACAACAATACCTTTCACTCCAATATCAGTGGTCAGTAGCTCTAACAACAATACCTTTCACTTCAATATCAGTGGTCAGTAGCTCTAACAACAATACCTTTCACTCCAATATCAGTGGTCAGTAGCTCTAACAACACCTTTCACTCCAATATCAGTGGTCAGTAGCTCTAACAACAACACCTTTCACTTCAATATCAGTGGTCAGTAGCTCTAACAACAACACCTTTCACTCCAATATCAGTGGTCAGTAGCTCTAACAATAATACCTTTCACTCCAATATCAGTGGTCAGCAGCTCTAACAACAATACTTTTCACTCCAATATCAGTGGTCAGTAGCACTAACAACAACACCTTTCACCCCAATATCAGTGGTCAGCAGCTTTAACAACAATACATTTCACTCCAATATCAGTGGTCAGCAGCTTTAACAACAACAACACCTTTCACTCCAATATCAGTGGTCAGCAGCTCTAACAACAATACCTTTCACTCCAATATCAGTGGTCAGTAGCTCTAACAACACCTTTCACTCCAATATCAGTGGTCAGTAGCTCTAACAACAACACCTTTCACTTCAATATCAGTGGTCAGTAGCTCTAACAACAACACCTTTCACTCCAATATCAGTGGTCAGCAGCTCTAACAACAACACCTTTCACTTCAATATCAGTGGTCAGCAGCTCTAACAACAATACCTTTCACTCCAATATCAGTGGTCAGTAGCTCTAACAACAATACCTTTCACTCCAATATCAGTGGTCAGTAGCTCTAACAACAATACCTTTCACTTCAATATCAGTGGTCAGCAGCTCTAACAAAAACAACTTTCACTCCAATATCAGTGGTCAGTAGCTCTAACAACAACACCTTTAACTCCAATATCAGTGGTCAGTAGCACTAACACCTTTCACTCCAATATCAGTGGTCAGTAGCTCTAGCAACAACACCTTTCACTCCAATATCAGTGGTCAGTAGCTCTAACAACACCCTTCATTCCAATATCATTGGTCAGCAGCTCTAACAACAATATCCTTCACTCCAATATCAGTGGTCAGTAGCTCTAACAACAACACCTTTCACTCCAATATCAGTGGTCAGTAGCTCTAACGACAACAATACCTTTCACTCCAATATCAGTGGTCAGTAGTTCTAACAACACCTATCACTCCAATATCAGTGGTCAGTAGCTCTAACAACAACACCTATCACTCCAATATCAGTGGTCAGCAGCTCTAACAACACCTTTCACTCCAATATCAGTGGTCAGTAGCTCTAACAACAACACCTTTCACTCCAATATTAGTGGTCAGTAGCTCTAACACCTTTCACTCCAATATATGTGGTCAGTAGCTCTAACAACAACACCTTTCACTCCAATATCAGTGGTCAGCAGCTCTAACAACAATACCTTTCACTCCAATATCAGTGGTCAGTAGCTCTAACAAAAACATCTTTCACTCCAATATCAGTGGTCAGTAGCTCTAAAAACAAATACACCTTTCACTCCAATATCAGTGGTCAGCAGCTCTAACAACAACACCTTTCACTCCAATATCAGTGGTCAATAGCTCTAACAACAATACCTATCACTCCAATATCAGTGGTCAGTAGCTCTAACAACAACAACACCTTTCACTCCAATATCAGTGGTCAATAGCTCTAACAATACCTTTCACTCCAATATCAGTGGTCAGTAGCTCTAACACATATCACTCCAATACCATTGGTCAGCAGCTCTAACAATACCCTTCATTTGAATATCAGTGGTCAGTAGCTCTAACACCTTTCACTCCAATATCAGTGGTCAGCAGCTCTAACAACAACACCTTTCACTCCAATATCAGTGGTCAGTAGCTGGAACAACAACACCTTTCACTCCAATATCAGTGGTCAGCCGCTCTAACAACACCTTTCACTCCAATATCAGTGGTCAGTAGCTCTAACAATACCCTTCATTCGAATATCAGTGGTCAGTAGCTCTAACACCTTTCACTCCAATATCAGTGGTCAGCCACTCTAACACCTTTCACTCCAATATCATTGGTCAGTAGCTCTAACAACTTACACTCCAATATCAGTGGTCAGCAGCTCTAACAACAATATCCTTCACTCCAATATCAGTGGTCAGTAGCTCTAACAACACCTTTCACCCCAATATCAGTGGTCAGCAGCTCTAACAACAACAATACCTTTCAATCCAATATCAGTGGTCAGCAGCTCTAATAACACCTATCACTGCAATATCAGTGGTCAGCAGCTCTAACAATAACACCTTTCACTCAAATATCAGTGGTCAATAGCTCTAACAACAATACCTTTCACTCCAATATCAGTGGTCAGCAGCTCTAACAACAACACCTTTCACTCCCATATCAGTGGTCAATAGCTCTAACAACACCTTTCACTCCAATATCAGTGGTCAATAGCTCTAACAACAACACCTTTCACTCCAATATCAGTGGTCAGTAGCTCTAACAATAATACCTTTCACTCCAATATCAGTGGTCAGCAGCTCTAACAACAATACTTTTCACTCCAATATCAGTGGTCAGTAGCACTAACAACAACACCTTTCACCCCAATATCAGTGGTCAGCAGCTTTAACAACAATACATTTCACTCCAATATCAGTGGTCAGCAGCTTTAACAACAACAACACCTTTCACTCCAATATCAGTGGTCAGCAGCTTTAACAACAACAATACCTTTCACTCCAATATCAGTGGTCAGCAGCTTTAACAACAATACATTTCACTCCAATATCAGTGGTCAGTAGCTCTAACAACAACACCTATCACTCGAATATCAGTGGTCAGCAGCTCTAACAACACCTTTCACTCGAATATCAGTGGTCAGTAGCTCTAACAACACCTTTCACTCCAATATCAGTGGTCAGCAGCTCTAACACCTTTCACTCAAATATCAGTGGTCAGTAGCTCTAACAACAACACCTTTCACTCCAATATCAGTGGTCAGCAGCTCTAACAACACCTTTCACTCGAATATCAGTGGTCAGTAGCTCTAACAACACCTTTCACTCCAATATCAGTGGTCAGCAGCTCTAACACCTTTCACTCAAATATCAGTGGTCAGTAGCTATAACACCTTTCACTCCAATATCAGTGGTCAGCAGCTCTAACAATACCTTTCACTCCAATATCACTGGTTAGTAGATCTAACAACACCTTTCACTCCAATATCAGTGGTCAGTAGCTCTAACAACACCTTTCACTCAAATATCAGTGGTCAGTAGCTCTAACAACACCTTTCACTCCAATATCAGTGGTCAGCAGCTCTAACAATACCTTTCACTCCAATATCACTGGTTAGTAGATCTAACAACACCTATCACTGCAATATCAGTGGTCAGCAGCTCTAACACCTTTCACTCCGATATCAGTGGTCAATAGCTCTAACAACAATACCTTTCACTCCAATATCAGTGGTCATCAGCTCTGACAACACCTTTCACTCCAATATCAGTGGTCAGCAGCTCTAACAACACCTTTCACTCCAATATCAGTGGTCAGAAGCTCTAACTACAATACCTTTCACTCCAATATTAGTGGTCAGCAGCTCTAACACCTTTCACTCCAATATCAGTGGTCAGCAGCTCTAACAACAACACCTTTCACTCCCATATCAGTGGTCAATAGCTCTAACAACACCTTTCACTCCAATATCAGTGGTCAATAGCTCTAACAACAACACCTTTCACTCCAATATCAGTGGTCAGTAGCTCTAACAATAATACCTTTCACTCCAATATCAGTGGTCAGCAGCTCTAACAACAATACTTTTCACTCCAATATCAGTGGTCAGTAGCACTAACAACAACACCTTTCACCCCAATATCAGTGGTCAGCAGCTTTAACAACAATACATTTCACTCCAATATCAGTGGTCAGCAGCTTTAACAACAACAACACCTTTCACTCCAATATCAGTGGTCAGCAGCTTTAACAACAACAATACCTTTCACTCCAATATCAGTGGTCAGCAGCTTTAACAACAATACATTTCACTCCAATATCAGTGGTCAGTAGCTCTAACAACAACACCTATCACTCGAATATCAGTGGTCAGCAGCTCTAACAACACCTTTCACTCGAATATCAGTGGTCAGTAGCTCTAACAACACCTTTCACTCCAATATCAGTGGTCAGCAGCTCTAACACCTTTCACTCAAATATCAGTGGTCAGTAGCTCTAACAACAACACCTTTCACTCCAATATCAGTGGTCAGCAGCTCTAACAACACCTTTCACTCGAATATCAGTGGTCAGTAGCTCTAACAACACCTTTCACTCCAATATCAGTGGTCAGCAGCTCTAACACCTTTCACTCAAATATCAGTGGTCAGTAGCTATAACACCTTTCACTCCAATATCAGTGGTCAGCAGCTCTAACAATACCTTTCACTCCAATATCACTGGTTAGTAGATCTAACAACACCTTTCACTCCAATATCAGTGGTCAGTAGCTCTAACAACACCTTTCACTCAAATATCAGTGGTCAGTAGCTCTAACAACACCTTTCACTCCAATATCAGTGGTCAGCAGCTCTAACAATACCTTTCACTCCAATATCACTGGTTAGTAGATCTAACAACACCTATCACTGCAATATCAGTGGTCAGCAGCTCTAACACCTTTCACTCCGATATCAGTGGTCAATAGCTCTAACAACAATACCTTTCACTCCAATATCAGTGGTCATCAGCTCTGACAACACCTTTCACTCCAATATCAGTGGTCAGCAGCTCTAACAACACCTTTCACTCCAATATCAGTGGTCAGAAGCTCTAACTACAATACCTTTCACTCCAATATTAGTGGTCAGCAGCTCTAACACCTTTCACTCCAATATCAGTGGTCAGCAGCTCTAACAACAATACCTTTCACTCCAATATCAGTGGTCAGTAGCTCTAACAATACCTTTCACTCCAATATCAGTGGTCAGCAGCTCTAACAACACATTTCACTCCAATATCAGTGGTTAGTAGCTCTAACAATACCTTTCACTCCAATATCACTGGTCAGTAACTCTAACAACAACTTTCACTCCAATATCAGTGGTCAGCAGCTCTAAAAACAACTATACCTTTCACTCCAATATCAGTGGTCAGTAGCTCTAACAACAGCTATCACTCCAATATCAGAGGTCAGTAGCTCTAACAACAACACCTTTCACTCCAATATCAGTGGTCAGCAGCTCTAACAATAACTTTCACTCCAATATCAGTGGTCAGTAGCTCTAACAACAATACCTTTCACTCCTATATCAGTGGTCAGCAGCTCTAACACCTTTCACTCCAATATCAGTGGTCAGCAGCTCTAACAACAATACCTTTCACTCCAATATCAGTGGTCAGCATCTCTAACACCAATACCTTTCACTCCAATATCACTGGTCAGTAGCTCTAACAACAATAACTTTCACTCCAATATCAGTGGTCAGCAGCTCTAACAACACCTTTCACTCCAATATCAGTGGTCAGTAGCTCTAACAACACCTTTCACTCCAATATCAGTGGTCAGTAGCTCTAACAACAACACCTTTCACTCCAATATCAGTGGTCAGTAGCTCTATCTACAATACCTTTCACTCCAATATCAGTGGTCAGTAGCTCTAACAACACCTTTCACTCCAATATCAGTGGTGAGTAGCTCTAACAACAACAATACCTTTCACTCCAATATCAGTGGTCAGTAGCTCTAACACCTTTCACTCCAATATCAGTGGTCAGTAGCTCTAACAACAACAATACCTTTCACTCCAATATCAGTGGTCAGTAGCTCTAACAACACCTTTCACTCCAATATCAGTGGTGAGTAGCTCTAACAACAACAATACCTTTCACTCCAATATCAGTGGTCAGTAGCTCTAACACCTTTCACTCCAATATCAGTGGTCAGTAGCTCTAACAACAACAATACCTTTCACTCCAATATCAGTGGTCAGCAGCTCTAACAACAACAATACCTTTCACTCCAATATCAGTGGTCAGTAGCTCTAACAACAACACCTATCACTCCAATATCAGTGGTCAGTAGCTCTAACAACAACAACACCTTTCACTCCAATATCAGTGGTCAGTAGCTCTAACTACAACACCTTTCACTCCAATATCAGTGGTCAGTAGCTCTAACAACACCTTTCACTCCAATATCAGTGGTCAGCAGCTCTAACAACAACACCTTTCACTCCTATATCAGTGGTCAGTAGCTCTAACAACAACAATATCTTTCACTCCAATATTAGTGGTCAGTAGCTCTAACAAAACCTTTCACTCCAATATCAGTGGTCACCAGCTCTAACAACACCTTTCACTCCAATATCAGTGGTCAGTAGCTCTAACAACAACACCTTTCACTCCAATATCAGTGGTCAGTAGCTGGAACAACAACACCTTTCACTCCAATATCAGTGGTCAGTAGCTCTAACAACAATACCTTTCACTCCAATATCAGTGGTCAGTAGCTCTAACAATACCTTTCACTCCAATATCAGTGGTCAGTAGCTCTAACAACAACACCTTTCACTCCAATATCAGTGGTCAGTAGCTCTAACAACAATACCTTTCACTCCAATATCAGTGGTCAGTAGCTCTAACAACAATACCTTTCACTCCAATATCAGTGGTCAGTAGCTCTAACACCTTTCACTCCAATATCAGTGGTCAGCAGCTCTAACAACAACACCTTTCACTCCAATATCAGTGATCAGCAGCTCTAACAACAACACCTTTCACTCCTATATCAGTGGTCAGCAGCTCTAACAACAACACCTTTCACTCCAATATCAGTGGTCAGTAGCTCTAACAACAACACCTTTCACTCCAATATCAGTGGTCAGCAGCTCTAACAACACCTTTCACTCCAATATCAGTGGTCAGCAGCTCTAACAACAACACCTTTCACTCCAATATCAGTGGTCAGCAGCTCTAACAGCAATACCTTTCACTCCTATATCAGTGGTCAGCAGCTCTAACAACAACACCTTTCACTCCAATATCAGTGGTCAGTAGCTCTAACAACAACACCTTTCACTCCAATATCAGTGGTCAGCAGCTCTAACAACACCTTTCACTCCAATATCAGGTCAGCAGCTCTAACAACACCTTTCACTCCAATATCAGTGGCCAGTAGCTCTAACAACACCTTTCACTCCAATATCAGTGGTCAGTAGCTCTAACAACACCTTTCACTCCAATATCAGTGGTCAGTAGCTCTAACTACACCTTTCACTCCAATATCATTGGTCAGCAGCTCTAACAACAACAACACCTTTCACTCCAATATCAGTGGTCAGTAGCTCTAACAACACCTTTCACTCCAATATCAGTGGTCAGTAGCTCTAACAACAACACCTTTCACTCCAATATCAGTGGTGAGTAGCTCTAACAACAACAATACCTTTCACTCCAATATCAGTGGTCAGTAGCTCTAACAACAACAATACCTTTCACTCCAATATCAGTGGTCAGTAGCTCTAACAACACCTTTCACTCCAATATCAGTGGTCAGCAGCTCTAACAACAACAATACCTTTCACTCCAATATCAGTGGTCAGTAGCTCTAACAACAACAATACCTTTCACTCCAATATCAGTTGTCAGTAGCTCTAACAACACCTTTCACTCCAATATCAGTGGTCAGCAGCTCTAACAACAATACCTTTCACTCCAATATCAGTGGTCAGTAGCTCTAACAACAATACCTATCACTCCAATATCAGTGGTCAGTAGCTCTAACAACAACAACACCTTTCACTCCAATATCAGTGGTCAGTAGCTCTAACTACAACACCTTTTACTCCAATATCAGTGGTCAGTAGCTCTAACACCTTTCACTCTAATATCAGTAGTCAGTAGCTCTAACAACAATACCTTTCACTCCAATATCAGTGGTCAGCAGCTCTAACAACAATACCTTTCACTCCAATATCAGTGGTCAGCAGCTCTAACAACAATACCTTTCACTCCAATATCAGTGGTCAGTAGCTCTAACAACACCTTTCACTCCAATATCAGTGGTCAGCAGCTCTAACAACAATACCTTTCACTCCAATATCAGTGGTCAGTAGCTCTAACAACAATACCTTTCACTCCAATATCAGTGGTCAGTAGCTCTAAAAACACCTTTCACTCCAATATCAGTGGTCAGCAGCTCTAACAACAATACCTTTCACTCCAATATCAGTGGTCAGTAGCTCTAACAACAATACCTTTCACTCCAATATCAGTGGTCAGTAGCTCTAACAACACCTTTCACTCCAATATCAGTGGTCAGCAGCTCTAACAACAATACCTTTCACTCCTATATCAGTGGTCAGCAGCTCTAACAACAACAATATCTTTCACTCCAATATTAGCGGTCAGTAGCTCTAACAACACCTTTCACTCCAATATCAGTGGTCACCAGCTCTAACAACACCTTTCACTCCAATATCAGTGGTCAGTAGCTCTAACAACACCTTTCACTCCAATATCAGTGGTCAGTAGCTGGAACAACAACACCTTTCACTCCAATATCAGTGGTCAGTAGCTCTAACAACAATACCTTTCACTCCAATATCAGTGGTCAGTAGCTCTAACAACAATACCTTTCACTCCAATATCAGTGGTCAGTAGCTCTAACAACACCTTTCACTCCAATATCAGTGGTCAGTAGCTCTAACAACAACACCTTTCACTCCAATATCAGTGGTCAGCAGCTCTAACAACAATACCTTTCACTCCTATATCAGTGGTCAGTAGCTCTAACAACACCTTTCACTCCAATATCAGTGGTCAGTAGCTCTAACAACAACACCTTTCACTCCAATATCAGTGGTCAGCAGCTCTAACAACAACACCTTTCACTCCAATATCAGTGGTCAGCAGCTCTAACAATACCTTTCACTCCTATATCAGTGGTCAGCAGCTCTAACAACAACAATATCTTTCACTCCAATATCAGTGGTCAGCAGCTCTAACAACACCTTTCACTCCAATATCAGTGGTCAGCAGCTCTAACAACACCTTTCACTCCAATATCAGTGGTCAGCAGCTCTAACACCTTTCACTCCAATATCAGTGGTCAGCGATCTAACATCAATACCTTTCACTCCAATATCACTGGTCAGTAGCTATAACACCTTTCACTCCAATATCAGTGGTCAGCAGCTCTAACAATACCTTTCACTCCAATATCACTGGTTAGTAGATCTAACAACACCTTTCACTCCAATATCAGTGGTCAGTAGCTCTAACAACACCTTTCACTCAAATATCAGTGGTCAGTAGCTCTAACAACACCTTTCACTCCAATATCAGTGGTCAGCAGCTCTAACAATACCTTTCACTCCAATATCACTGGTTAGTAGATCTAACAACACCTATCACTGCAATATCAGTGGTCAGCAGCTCTAACACCTTTCACTCCGATATCAGTGGTCAATAGCTCTAACAACAATACCTTTCACTCCAATATCAGTGGTCATCAGCTCTGACAACACCTTTCACTCCAATATCAGTGGTCAGCAGCTCTAACAACACCTTTCACTCCAATATCAGTGGTCAGAAGCTCTAACTACAATACCTTTCACTCCAATATTAGTGGTCAGCAGCTCTAACACCTTTCACTCCAATATCAGTGGTCAGTAGCTGGAACAACACCTTTCACTCCAATATCAGTGGTCAGTAGCTCTAACACCTTTCACTCCAATATCAGTGGTCAGTAGCTGGAACACCTTTCACTCCAATATCAGTGGTCAGTAGCTCTAACAACAATACCTTTCACTCCAATATCAGTGGTCAGTAGCTGGAACACCTTTCACTCCAATATCAGTGGTCAGTAGCTCTAACAACAATACCTTTCACTCCAATATCAGTGGTCAGTAGCTCTAACAACAATATTTTTCACTCCAATATCAGTGGTCAGCAGCTCTAACACCTTTCACTCCAATATCAGTGGTCAGCAGCTCTAACAACAACAATATCTTTCACTCCGATATTAGTGGTCAGTAGCTCTAACACCTTTCACTCCAATATCAGTGGTCAGCAGCTCTAACACCTTTCACTCCAATATCAGTGGTCAGCGATCTAACAACAATACCTTTCACTCCAACATCACTGGTCAGTAGCTCTAACAACGCCTTTCACTCCAATATCAGTGGTCAGTAGCTCTAACAACAATACCTTTCACTCCAATATCACTGGTCAGTAGTTCTAACAACACCTTTCACTCCAATATCAGTGGTCAGCAGCTCTAACGCCTTTCACTCCAATATCACTGGTCAGTAGCTCTAACAACAACAACACCTTTCACTCCAATATCAGTGGTCAGTAGCTCTAACAACAACACTTTTCACTCCAATATCAGTGGTCAGCAGCTCTAACAACACCTTTCACTCCAATATCAGTGGTCAGTAGCTGGAACAACACCTTTCACTCCAATATCAGTGGTCAGCAGCTCTAACAACAATACCTTTCACTCCAATATCAGTGGTCAGTAGCTCTAACAACACCTTTCACTCCAATATCAGTGGTCAGTAGCTCTAACAACAATACCTTTCACTCCAATATCAGTGGTCAGTAGCTCTAACAACAATACCTTTCACTCCAATATCAGTGGTCAGTAGCTCTAACAACACCTTTCACTCCAATATCAGTGGTCAGTAGCTCTAACAACACCTTTCACTCCAATATCAGTGGTCAGTAGCTCTAACACCTTTCACTCCAATATCAGTGGTCAGTAGCTCTAACAACAATACCTTTCACTCCAATATCAGTGGTCAGCAGCTCTAACAATACCTTTCACTCCAATATCAGTGGTCAGTAGCTCTAACAACAATACCTTTCATTCCAATATCAGTGGTCAGTAGCTCTAACAACAATACCTTTCATTCCAATATCAGTGGTCAGTAGCTCTAACAACAACACCTTTCATTCCAATATCAGTGGTCAGTAGCTCTAACAACAATACCTTTCACTCCAATATCAGTGGTCAGTAGCTCTAACAACAATACCTTTCATTCCAATATCAGTGGTCAGCAGCTCTAACAACAATACCTTTCATTCCAATATCAGTGGTCAGTAGCTCTAACAACAATACCTTTCATTCCAATATCAGTGGTCAGTAGCTCTAACAACAATACCTTTCACTCCAATATCAGTGGTCAGCAGCTCTAACAATACCTTTCACTCCAATATCAGTGGTCAGCAGCTCTAACAATACCTTTCACTCCAATATCAGTGGTCAGTAGCTCTAACAACAATACCTTTCATTCCAATATCAGTGGTCAGTAGCTCTAACAACAATACCTTTCATTCCAATATCAGTGGTCAGTAGCTCTAACAACAACACCTTTCATTCCAATATCAGTGGTCAGTAGCTCTAACAACAATACCTTTCATTCCAATATCAGTGGTCAGTAGCTCTAACAACAATACCTTTCACTCCAATATCAGTGGTCAGTAGCTCTAACAACAATACCTTTCATTCCAATATCAGTGGTCAGTAGCTCTAACAACAATACCTTTCACTCCAATATCAGTGGTCAGCAGCTCTAACAATACCTTTCACTCCAATATCAGTGGTCAGCAGCTCTAACAACAATACCTTTCATTCCAATATCAGTGGTCAGTAGCTCTAACAACAATACCTTTCATTCCAATATCAGTGGTCAGTAGCTCTAACAACAATACCTTTCACTCCAATATCAGTGGTCAGCAGCTCTAACAACAATACCTTTCATTCCAATATCAGTGGTCAGTAGCTCTAACAACAATACCTTTCACTCCAATATCAGTGGTCAGTAGCTCTAACAACAATACCTTTCATTCCAATATCAGTGGTCAGTAGCTCTAACAACAATACCTTTCACTCCAATATCAGTGGTCAGCAGCTCTAACAACAATACCTTTCATTCCAATATCAGTGGTCAGTAGCTCTAACAACAATACCTTTCACTCCAATATCAGTGGTCAGTAGCTCTAACAACAACACCTTTCATTCCAATATCAGTGGTCAGTAGCTCTAACAACAATACCTTTCATTCCAATATCAGTGGTCAGCAGCTCTAACAACAATACCTTTCACTCCAATATCAGTGGTCAGTAGCTCTAACAACAATACCTTTCATTCCAATATCAGTGGTCAGTAGCTCTAACAACAATACCTTTCACTCCAATATCAGTGGTCAGCAGCTCTAACAATACCTTTCACTCCAATATCAGTGGTCAGCAGCTCTAACAACAATACCTTTCATTCCAATATCAGTGGTCAGTAGCTCTAACAACAATACCTTTCATTCCAATATCAGTGGTCAGTAGCTCTAACAACAATACCTTTCACTCCAATATCAGTGGTCAGCAGCTCTAACAACAATACCTTTCACTCCAATATCAGTGGTCAGCAGCTCTAACAACAATACCTTTCATTCCAATATCAGTGGTCAGTAGCTCTAACAACAATACCTTTCACTCCAATATCAGTGGTCAGTAGCTCTAACAACAATACCTTTCACTCCAATATCAGTGGTCAGTAGCTCTAACAACAATACCTTTCACTCCAATATCAGTGGTCAGTAGCTCTAACAACAATACCTTTCACTCCAATATCAGTGGTCAGTAGCTCTAACAACACCTTTCATTCCAATATCAGTGGTCAGTAGCTCTAACAACAATACCTTTCATTCCAATATCAGTGGTCAGCAGCTCTAACAATACCTTTCACTCCAATATCAGTGGTCAGCAGCTCTAACAACAATACCTTTCATTCCAATATCAGTGGTCAGTAGCTCTAACAACAATACCTTTCACTCCAATATCAGTGGTCAGCAGCTCTAACAACACCTTTCACTCCAATATCAGTGGTCAGTAGCTCTAACACCTATCACTCCAATATCAGTGGTCAGTAGCTCTAACAACAATACCTTTCACTCCAATATCAGTGGTCAGCAGCTCTAACAATACCTTTCACTCCAATATCAGTGGTCAGTAGCTCTAACAACAATACCTTTCATTCCAATATCAGTGGTCAGTAGCTCTAACAACAATACCTTTCACTCCAATATCAGTGGTCAGTAGCTCTAACAACAATACCTTTCACTCCAATATCAGTGGTCAGTAGCTCTAACAACAATACCTTTCATTCCAATATCAGTGGTCAGCAGCTCTAACAACAATACCTTTCATTCCAATATCAGTGGTCAGTAGCTCTAACAACAATACCTTTCATTCCAATATCAGTGGTCAGTAGCTCTAACAATACCTTTCATTCCAATATCAGTGGTCAGTAGCTCTAACAACAATACCTTTCATTCCAATATCAGTGGTCAGCAGCTCTAACAACAATACCTTTCACTCCAATATCAGTGGTCAGCAGCTCTAACAACAATACCTTTCACTCCAATATCAGTGGTCAGTAGCTCTAACAACAACACCTTTCATTCCAATATCAGTGGTCAGCAGCTCTAACAACAATACCTTTCATTCCAATATCAGTGGTCAGTAGCTCTAACAACAATACCTTTCACTCCAATATCAGTGGTCAGTAGCTCTAACACCTTTCACTCCAATATCAGTGGTCAGTAGCTCTAACAACAATACCTTTCACTCCAATATCAGTGGTCAGTAGCTCTAACAACAACACCTATCACTCCAATATCAGTGGTCAGTAGCTCTAACAACAATACCTTTCACTCCAATATCAGTGGTCAGTAGCTCTAACAACAACAACTTTCACTCCAATATCAGTGGTCAGTAGCTCTAACAACAATACCTTTCACCCCAATATCAGTGGTCAGTAGCTCTAACAACAATACCTTTCACCCCAATATCAGTGGTCAGTAGCTCTAACAACAACACCTTTCACCCCAATATCAGTGGTCAGTAGCTCTAACAATAATACCTTTCACCCCAATATCAGTGGTCAGTAGCTCTAACAACAATACCTTTCACTCCAATATCAGTGGTCAGTAGCTCTAACAACAATACCTTTCACTCCAATATCAGTGGTCAGTAGCTCTAACAACAACACCTTTCACCCCAATATCAGTGGTCAGTAGCTCTAACAACAATACCTTTCACTCCAATATCAGTGGTCAGTAGCTCTAACAACACCTTTCACTCCAATATCAGTGGTCAGTAGCTCTAACAACACCTTTCACCCCAATATCAGTGGTCAGTAGCTCTAACAACAACACCTTTCACCCCAATATCAGTGGTCAGTAGCTCTAACAACAACACCTTTCACCCCAATATCAGTGGTCAGTAGCTCTAACAATAATACCTTTCACCCCAATATCAGTGGTCAGTAGCTCTAACAACAATACCTTTCACTCCAATATCAGTGGTCAGTAGCTCTAACAATAATACCTTTCACTCCAATATCAGTGGTCAGTAGCTCTAACAACAATACCTTTCACTCCAATATCAGTGGTCAGTAGCTCTAACAACAACACCTTTCACCCCAATATCAGTGGTCAGTAGCTCTAACAACAACACCTTTCACCCCAATATCAGTGGTCAGTAGCTCTAACAACACCTTTCACCCCAATATCAGTGGTCAGTAGCTCTAACAACAACACCTTTCACTCCAATATCAGTGGTCAGTAGCTCTAACAACAACACCTTTCACCCCAATATCAGTGGTCAGTAGCTCTAACAACACCTTTCACCCCAATATCAGTGGTCAGTAGCTCTAACAACAATACCTTTCACCCCAATATCAGTGGTCAGTAGCTCTAACAACACCTTTCACTCCAATATCAGTGGTCAGTAGCTCTAACAACAACATGGCACTGCATCTCCAAGACAATACTGAAGTGCATGAAACTCCACTAATGCTTATATCAGTTTGAAGGAAGTGAAGAACTCTAATATTTACATTTATTTAAAGGAAGTGAAGAGCTCTCTAAAGTAAATACCAAGCAACCTCTACAGTTCATGTTCACATTGAACTTTCACCTCTGTGCTGCTGAATTTTATTAATATTTCCCCAGGTTCTTTAAAAAGTGGCTGCTGGACATATTCCATCAACAAAGATAAATATCTATGATTTAATCATTGTAGGAATAAATGATAATATTTTACATTTGGAGTTGTTTATGATGTTTGTGTGACTATGTCTCTTGCATTTAATTTATCAACAATTTTTACTTTTCATGAAGCTGTTTTTTTTTTAATTATTATGTAATTAATAAACAACAATGATTGCATAACATTTTTAACACAACTACATCCCATTAAAAACTAAAGCCTTTCTTGCAATACTGCCAATCTGCATAACAGTTTCTGCTCAATCTTTACTGGGTGTTAAGAGTTAATAATGATTTCTGAATTAGGCACAAGGTCAACAATTTTGGAGGAGGGGAGGGAAAGTCTATATTAAATCAACCTCAGTGATTTACTGGTACTTCATTTTATTGAACCTGTAAAGGCAAATCTAAATTGAACTCAGAATGTAAAGAGCCGGAACAAACACCACAATGGCATTTTATCCAATGCTCTACCGACCGTGCTAATCCACTACTTTGTTAAGAGTTGATAATGTAACCAATTTTTTATATTCAGTTTGTTGCTTACTAATGTTAGAAATGTAAATAAATACAGATATAAACTGAAATATGGCCGAGAGAACCAAGAATGTGAGACCCATCTGTATTTCTTATGTTAAACATTCCCCTGGTGTGTTTTCCTTCAGCCATGTTGCTAATTATGAAATCAGCATCACAACACTATCAGTTTTAGTTTTTCCAGCTGAATTCAATATGCTTCCTTGAAGAGGTTTAATAAACCTGAAACATGTCCTTTGCTTCCATTTGTTGGCTAGATCCACTCCAACCATTGTCTGTATCATCTCTAAATTTTAACTAACTGATCTTATTGTGGTTATCTCCCTTACTTTTTAAAAAGATTTTAAGCACAGTTGGAAGGAGCTTTTGTCTAATAAATACATGTACAATATTACATGTCTCAGATTCTACCACAAACAAACACAATACGAGATAATGATGGGGCCTCTAAGCTGTCACTAGCTCAAACAACTAGAAATATAATCTAAATATTTCTCAAACACTCTTCTGTTGTTGTATTTGTAAAAAAAAGGAATACACTGAATAATCAATCTAGACATTGAGATCATATAATCATATAGCTGCAAACAAGATGAGATGGTCATTGCTAAGACGTCTTTGATTACAGGTCTGCTTGATCAGAATTGAACAGGAGTTATACAGCAGCTGCCCACACCATTTAGTAAAGATTCATTAATTGTAAGTTTAAGATCTTCACACCAATAATTATAAAGAACACCAATGATTTTAGGCTCAGTTATGACAGCAGAGCTTTCATAATTGAATGACCTGGTCAATAATTAGGTAGCTACTGGCTACTACTGGTTGAATATATAATAAAGGCATATAGTAATATATATATATATATATATGTATATATAATCAACAGTGGAGGCACGTGGCCTAGTGGTAAGTGTGTTGGGCTTATGATCATAATGTCATGGGTTCGATTCCTGGACTGGGTTGTGTTGTGTTTTTGAGCAAGACACTTCATTTCATGTTGCTCCAGTATATTCAGCTGAAAATGAGTACCAGCAATAACTGGGGGTTTAATCTTGCATGGACTGGCATCCTGTCCTTGTACTCTCAGTCACTTAACACCATAGAAACTGAGATAAGCACCAGCCTGATGAGCCTTTAACCCTGTGATGGACTGGCATCCTCTCCAGTGTGGAGTCTTGTACTCTCAGGCACTTAACATCATAGAAACAGAGATAAGTGCTGGCCTGATGAGTCTCCGGGTTCGAAACTCTAAACTTTTTGTAATCAACAATACAGAAAAGAAAAAAAGGAAAAAATCTAAAAAATAAAGAGGGAAACATCTGCAATTAAACAAAACCATTTACACACCTGTGATACTGTAATACCGCACTTTCTGGCAAGTTCCTCTTTTGCTTCTTCACTAGGATATGGATTACTCAAGTGAGAATAAAAATATTCGTTAAGAATTTCTGTGGCTTGTTTACTGAAGTTTCTTCTTTTCCGTCTAAAAGAAGAGAAAAAATAAAGGTAAATATTTAGAGGAGTGAAATGAAAGCCTGTCATGTCATAATTCTTTTTGATTTTTAAGAAATATTCTAATATTGTCAATTATAGCTTCCCCTCATGTTCAGGCTTGACTGGAACTGTATTGAAAACACCTGTTGTTGGAGTTTTTGTCTAAGTGCTGCTGCTGTGGAGGATGTGGAAGGAAACATGACTGAAGACTGCTCAACACTTCCTTGGTATGCTTTCTATGATTGGATGTTCTTCCTAACACTAACAACTTTATAGGGTGTACTTGGTGCATTTTATTGTGATACCAGTATTAAAGCTTTTGTCAGTCAATGTCACAACTGAAGAGCCCTCCCTACCCTACGGAGTGAAAGGGGTGATGACATGTCCCTAGTGAGCTGTGTTAGGAGGAGGGTAGGGGATGATGACATGTCCCAAGTGAGCTGTGCTTAGGGGGTTATGATATGTCTCAGGTGAGCTGTGTTTAGGAGGAGGAAGTGTGAGTAAGAAGGTTGGTTGATAACTATGATATCAGGTGACAATAGATGGGGGAAGAGAGGATGATATGTGTGATGTCATGAATGTATGACATGTGTGGTGGGATTTAAAGGGGGTAATGTAACAGAGAAAAGGGGAAAGAAAGAATGTCATGAGTACAGGACAATTGTAACAGTATTGGCAGGGTGATATGAGTTCCCATGGACAGCCAGTCTTAAAATAATCTGCTATGGCTAGGAGGCCTTTAATAAACAGAATGGGGTTGAGGACCCAGTCTTGGACACTAAATTTATCATTGTATTTCATTGTTAACTCTGTATCTTTGTCTCTATGGCCTTTACAAGCCATTCATGTACTTCTAGTTTTCAAAGATCCCATGAGATTACAGAGTGAGATATCCTTTGAAAGATTTCCCCAGGTCAACAAATGCAAGGTAGAAAGGTCTACTCATAGCTAAATACCTCTGCTATAGTAGGAACTTTATCCTTGTTCTTTGTGTGTAGCTGGATTGTGTTGACTGTTTTACTGGTGGCCAAGTAAACACACAGACACAGTCATAATTGCACACTATAAATAAATGAAGTTGTTTTTTGAAAACTCATACGTATGTGCACAAACTCGTCTTCTGATTGATATCAGCTTCATGGTAACTAAGGCAACACAAAAAAAAAAAAAACAAACAGCCAGCCAGCATTGATAAAAAATTAAATTTCTAGCCAAGAACTGGAATTAGCCGATTTAAAGCCAACCATTTACTTGGATATATAATTCTTGACATAGCTACGAAAATAACTACACTCAAATACAAGGACATTGCTTTTTAAATAACTCTGGGAAACTCAAAATACTTTGAGATACAATGAAAAGCATTAAACTATTGATAATTCCTTTCTCATTATTTTGGCCACATTCAGGGCAGTGGATTGCCACACACACACATCCTGGAGAACAGATGTAGCATAGAAACATTCTATACTGGGCTGGAGGCAGGGGAAATTTAGATGGCAGGGTGAACTGGAGGATGAACTTTGTCATGGAACCAGTAACAGATGTATAGATGAAGATAAATATAACGAGAGAGAGAGAGAGAGAGGGGGATAAAGAGAGAGAGAGAGAAAGGGAGAGAGATATTATATTTGATTTTTTTTAAAATAACACAGAAACAAGAATGAAAATAAAAACAAAATATATAATAAAAACATAGCATTGACTCTTACCTGGCATCTAAAAATCTGGATCGTAATATCATAACTGCTTCACATGTGCTTTGTTTCAACTGCATCTCAATTGCTGCAAATTTTTTCCGAATTATGCTAACCATACGTTCTATTTCTTTAGGAGCAATTGGACGAGTGCGACTTTGCTCCCGTAGTAAATTTATTACATGACTGGTAAACTCATTACACGCCTGCAAATAAAGAAAAAGATACATAAGAAAAATAAAATTAAATGAAAAAAATGAGAAGTTTCAAAAAGCTGGTACAATGCAGTAGAAACATATAAAGGACAAAGGATGACAAATAAAACAAAAGTAATGTTTTACCCAGTATATTGCAACATGATATTTCAAGGCTAATACCCTCTTGTCAAATATAAAATGAAAATGATTCAAAACAAAAATGAACGATTGATGTGTTCTTCCCTAACTGGTCTAAGTGAAAAATACAAGATAAGATTATATTGTAAAGGTTTCTTTCTTGGGAATGGCTGAGTTATTAAGAAGTTTGTTTTACAATCACAGGGGCTCAGACTGGGCCCTACATTGTGGTATTTTGGGCAAGTGCCCTGTAATACAGCTTTGGGTTGATCAAAACCTTGTGAGTGAAATTGGGTAAACAGAAGCTATAAACACATTTGTGGAATACTCAGCCACTTCAATGTATTGGTTATTCAGTTGATCTAACAACTAAATGTTCATAGGTCTTTTTTAACAGGTAAATTTAACAGGTAAGGGACTAATAATCACAAAGTCACAAGTTACTGGGTTGATATCTATTTTACCAACTCTAGAGTAATGAAGGCGAAGTTGACCGAGTGTAAAGAGGTGTAACTAAATAATAATTGTTTCTAATTTTGGCAACGTTTATTTGGGGTGGGGTAAATTGACCTTAGTACTTATTTGACCCCCTGAAAGAATGGAAGGGAGTGTTGACCTCAGCAGGATTTGAACTCAGAATGTAAAGAGACATAACTAAATAATAATAATAATAATAATAATGATGTCTACTATAGGCACAAGGCCAGCAATTTGGGGGGAGGGAAAAGTTGATTAAATCAACCATTAGTGCATTACTGGTACTTTATTTTATCGACCCCGTAAGGATGAAAGGTAAAGCTAACCTTGGTGAGATTTGAACTCAGAACGTAAAGAGACACAACTGAATAATAATAATAATAATAATAGTGATAATAGTGATCATAATTTCTTTTATAGACTACATGTGACAGTGAATTGGTAGAGTTGTTAGAAAGGCAGATAGAATGCTTTGTGGTATTCATTATGATTCTCTGCTCTCTTTCATCCATTTAAGGTCGATAAAAAATTACCAGTTTAATACTGGGGTAGATTCTTCCTCAATATCTATCTCTCACTTCCTTTCTCCCACTCTTTATTTTTCCCTGGAAGAAATCTGCTGTATTTCAACCTGATACAGTGCCTCTACAACTCCTTCAGGAGTTACGAGTCCATACATACATAGATGACAAAAGCCAAGGATGCGAGAGACAGCACAAGGATGAAATAGAAGAGTAAACCAGATTAACATGGAGTAAAGTGTAGCATTAAGAAAACAGTAAAGACATTAATAAATATATATTGCTATCTTATACTGGCACATACTAAAAAACTGTAAGGAAGAAGCTTAGTCAATTGAATTGACCTCTGACCCTCATACATGCCTTATTGGGGCTGACTCTAGATGGATGAAAGATAAGTAGATAACCTCTTTTGTGATAATGAAGAACTAAGTTTGTTAACAGAAAAAAAAAGTCTGTATGGTGTTTATTCAGTTATGCTTCAATTAACAGGAAAGATATGTAGCAACAAGCCATTACCAAATGGTTTAGATTCATATTATAAACACATGGGAATGGAGGTGGGGTTTAGAACGGTAAAAATTAAACACTTGAACGGTTTTGATGTAAGAAAATAATTTTAATATGAAATGGTAAATGAGAAGAAATTTATAAACCCCCCCCCCCCCAAAAAAAAAAAAACAAAGGAAGAACAAGAACACCCCCCCCGGCAAAAAATATAATAGTGAAAGATGAAAAGAAAAAAATATAGAAGTAATCTATTTAGAAAAGGCAATTACATTGGTGAGATTGAAGGTGTAATTTATATGACATGATATATAATAGCAATTTTAATATGGGGATTGTGTGGGGGACATACAGTTGCAGTGTGTAGAATGAGATGAAAGGGGCTGTTTATTATAGCAGATGTGTAACATGAAGCTAAGTTAGATGTCACAGTGATCAGGTGGTTGTATATTCTGGAGAGGATATAGAATGGAGGAGTAAGATTGTCTACAACTGTTAGAGGATGATTGGTAGGGAAGAGGGAAAGACATCATCATCATCATCATCATTTAATGTCTGCTTTCTATCCTGGCATGGGTTAGATTGTAGGCTGATTGGAGAAACACAGCTTGGCTCTTACATTTCATATTTGGCATGGTTTCTAGGGCTGGATACCCTTTCTAACATCAACCACCTTTCAGAGTGTACTGGGTGCATTTTCTTGTGGCAGCAGTACTACTTCCTTACAGAGTGTAAAGGGTGCATTTTATTGTGACACCAACACTACCACTTTACAGAGTGTACTAGGTATATATCATGGCATCGCTAGAGGGTTCCCTGCACCCTATGTTGTCTTGGTATGTACCTGCACCATTGTAATACTAATACTAGAGAGTTAAAAGGATGTCTCCCCAACCCATTTAGCCTCTGGTCCCTTGTCATATTTACCCTGAGCATTTCAATGTTTCTACTGACTGAAAGGCAAAATGGACCTGAGCAGGGTTTGAACACAGAACCAAACAGGCTGTAACTAGTGTCTGATGCTCAAATGTAAAGGGACATAACTATATGCTGCAAAGAATAGGGGCTCTACTGATTCTGCCAATTCACCGCCATTACTATTAATATTAATACTGACACTGCAGATAAATTATTAATAAGAGTTAAAATTAATGCATGCAAGATTCCACAGTTCTAACATCACTCCTTCAATGTCAGACTATGAACTTTTGAGCCCACCCTCATATATACATATGGACTAAACAAGCACTCTATATATACTATTGTATTTTCGGGGTTAGGCTTTATCCTACACTAGCATTAAAGCCCGGCGTTGCTCGGGGTCATTAAGTTACCAAAGTTAGGTTGCACCACCCATTTTATGGCAGCACTTTTTTGTCTGCCAGGCACTGGGTGAATGAATTGCAGACCTGGAAGCAGGAGCTGCGCCAGCAGCGACAATTGTAGTTTCGCCTATGGATATTATCTCTGTGCAAAAAAGTGTTGAAATTTGTTTCACAGTACTTGCGCAACACGCGCGCGTAGACGATGCCAGCCGAACAACAGAGCTGCGATGGAGTGCAAAAAGTGTTGAAATTTATTGTTCACAGTACTTGCGCAACGCGCGCGTAGACGATGCCAGCCGAACAACAGAGCTGCGATGGAGTTGTTCTGCATGGTTGTCTGTGTGTTTTCTAAATTTAAGACAGTAGGGAGGGTTGTGATATGAGGGAGAGTTAGCTGTTGTTTCTAGCAGGTTTAGTGACCTCATAGAGGATATGTGTTTTCTAAATTTAAGACGGTAGGGAGTGGTGTGATATGGAGGAGAGTTAGCTGCTGTTTCTAACAGGTTTAGTGACCTCATAGAAGATATGTGTTTTCTAAATTTAAGACAGTAGGGAAGGGTGTGATATGGGGGAGAGTTAGCTGCTGTTTTTAGCAGGTTTAGTGACCTCATAGAAGATATGTTTTCTAAATTTAAGACAGTAGGGAGGGGTGTGATATGGGGGAGAGTTAGCTGCTGTTTCTAGCAGGTTTAGTGACCTCATAGAGGATATTATTGTTTATCATTATCTATAAAAGGCAGATTGTTGTTGTTGTTGAAGTGAGTGTGTGTTTGTATGCGTTTGGAAAAGAGGTTTTAAAAAAAATTTATCGCTTGTTGTTGAATAAATATATCTGTTGCTTTTGAATAATTGTCGTTTCATATGAAATGTAATAATTTGAAGTATAAAAGAGAAAGTAGCAAAATGTGTGGGTTGTAGATAGAGGTAGGCAGATGATATGACAGAGTAATACGGACAGTATCACCATCAAGCTTGGAAAGAGAAAGTAGCAGAAAGTATGAAGTTGTATAGATTTTGAATGGTAGTGGAAAGAGTTTAGCAGTTTAAATGACAGAGAAAAATCGTAAAATATTGAGTTTTATCTATTTTTTGCGTAATTGTGGGTGAAATTGAAAAAATTATCTGTGCCAAGACGCAATCGAAACTGTTTCGAATACTGAATTGTAAATTTCAATTGAAGAAATTCTATATCGTAGATTTCTATAAGAAAGGAGCATGACCACACACTGAGCTTTATAGATTATGATAATTATTTCACATAATATCGAATCTATGAGATTTTGATATTATTTATTTTGAGAACAATACCTTTATGTTGGTATGAGGGGCCGGTTACAGCCAGTTTGGACAGAAAGAGGTGAGAGAATTCTGGCCAGATATGGCCGGTTTAAATGCTAAAGGGTTAATATAAAATAGCCCATAAAGATATAAAACACAGGATGTAGTAGCCATGTTTGAACTCATAGTTTTATGATCTGTATTTCAGGATCTTGGAAAAACTACTGGGATTCTAGTATAAGTAATACAAAATGTAATAGAACTTGTTTGAATGGTGGTATATAGTAGCAAATGGTAACAGGGTAAAATGTAATAGAATTTGGTTGAGTGGTTGGTATATAGTAGCAAATGGTAACAGGGTAAAATGTAATGATATTTGTTTCAATGGTGATATATAATAGCAAAATGTAATAGGGTAAAATCTAATACTATTTGTTTCAATGGTGGTTTACAGTAGCAGAAGGTAACAGGGTAAAATGTAATAGAATTTGGTTGAGTAGTCGTTTATGATGGAATAAAGTAACAGTCTAAAAT
Organism: Eledone cirrhosa; assembly: GCA_964016885.1. Lineage (NCBI taxonomy): Eukaryota > Metazoa > Mollusca > Cephalopoda > Octopoda > Eledonidae > Eledone > Eledone cirrhosa. Next base: position 424,003,013 of record OZ024740.1, read on the forward strand.
CTTATAGAATTTAGTTATATGGTAGCATAACGTAGAAATACAAACTTTGGTTGAATAATGGCATAAAGTGAGAAACGGTAGAACTATCCAAAGTAATTAGGGCCATAATGATAGGAAAATATCTAAATGGAATATAAGAAGTGACTTTCATGGAAGAGATAATGAAATATAATTTATATCAATTCAATCATAGATCTGGTGTGCAGTTATACCTATTTCTATAGATTATCTCATCTTAGATATATATCCAATATCTGGATATACAATTGATGCAGACTACAAACCAAATTCAACAGAGTGAAATATCCACCACCACCACCCAGTCTACCCAACATTAGCAGCAGTTAGCTAAGCACAATCAAATATCATGTAATTTTAAACTTGCATCAATTTGACAAATACTTTCATTAAAAGTTTTATATTTCTGAGGTTAGGAAACTTATAAATAATGGCTTGGAAACTAATGAAAAGAAACCAGAACAAACAAAATTGCAAAACTATCATACACACACACACAAGTACATATATATATATATATATACAATATATGTATATGAATACATATGTACATACATACATACATAGATATATATATACACACACATATATATATATAATGTATATATATATATATAAAGGATATATATATATATATATACACACACACACACAAATATATATATATATAATGTATATATAAAATATTTGTCTTTAACCATATTTGATGCAGTTGGTTAAATTGATAGCATTAACAGTTTGCTACTGGGTATCTTCAGTTGGAGAATAACAAAGCAGATTCTACAAGGATTCTATATGAATATGTGTATGAGGTAAGACACACAGACAGATATGCAACACAGGTATTAAGATTTAATATTCTACATCTTTTATTTTTAGTTGAAAACTCAGTCACATCTGAAGACTGCTCTCATGTATGCTGTAGCATAGCATTAAGTAATCTCTTCCTTCTTTAATAAAGTAATCTATGTAGTGTGTGTATGAGTATATATGTGTACATGTGTGTACATATTTTTCTGTGGTTGATCAATGATGTAAACACCTTCTAATAGAACCACAGGGTGGAAAATTGATCAGGATGTCCATCAATTTTTCAAGCTTTGGGGCAAATTATACATCTTACTAAGGAGTCTATATGCTCAGTATATATATCACCTTCATCGACCAGTCTGTCGGGCGTCCATTCGGCGCCGCTGGTCACAGCACGCCATCCATTCCTCTCTGGATCGTGCTTTCCTCATCCATGTAGTCCCAATCGTATTCCTAAAATCGTAACTCCACCTTCGTGGAGGCCTTCCGAGTGGTCATTTCCACTCGGCAACTGCGCAGGTCCACCAATTATCGGTGAACCGGGTGACGTGTCCAGCCCATCTGAACTTGCTGCGCATATATTCCGTAGATATATATGGTAGATTCTATAAGCTGAGATGAGGTATATTCTATATCCAGATTAGTGAGAGGTATTTCAGTTAGTATTCTTCTGGTCATCTTAGTTTTATCACAGATCATATATTACGAAAGTAGATCACCGAGGTTGTAAAGAATATCTTTAGAGAATGAAAAGTGTCGATCAAATAAATAATTGTTTCTACTTTAGGCACAAGGCCAGCAATTACCCAGTTCATTACTGGTACTTTATTTTATCGACCCCTTAAGGATGAAAGCCAAAGTCAACCTCGGCGGGATTTGAACTCAGGGACGTAACTATGCTGGAAAGCATGGCGTCCGACCCTCTACCGATACTGCCGATCAAATAAATAATGTATTAATTGTAGAACCTTGATCATCTATTTTCTTCGTTAGTATCATCATCATCATCGTTTTACGTCCGTTCTTCCACGCTAGCATGGGTTAGACGGGTTGCTCTGTTGTGGACAGTGTCTGGTCGGCTTACAATGCCTTGCTCATACAGGAACTGATACTGGCTTGATTTCTACAGCTCGATGCCCTTCCTAACACCAACCTCATTTACAGTGAGTGCTGGGTGCTTTTTTCCGTGGCGCCTACACGTCCACTTTGTAGTGGGAGGGTGTGGCGACATATTGTCTATATGCTTCAGCTTCGGCTTGTACCCATGGGAGGTCGAGTACTCTGTATTACTGCGCGACGCCAGAGGTCGCGGTCGTTGAGGTGTAATTGGGTAAGGTCGGCTTTTATGACCTCATCCCAGTCTTCTTGAGTCTCCCCACTCCGCGGTTTCCATTGACTTCTAGTGCTCTGCACCTTTTTATGCAGCTGTAATCCTTCATATGCATCACATGTCCATACCAACACAACCACCTCTCCTGCACACAGCATTTGATTCCTCTTATGCTCAGTCTCTCTCTCAATTCATTTATGCTTTGCCGTTCGCGTTAGTATATATATATATATATATATATATATATATATATATACACACATATACACACACATATATATGTATATAGACACATGCACACACATATATATATATATAGAATAGAAGTGATCGGAATGGGGTTCTTCTTGATAGAGTACATAGCTCGAGACCAGAGAATCACTCCAGCTAGAGCCGATACTTCTGAATTGAGAGATAACAGCTTTGATACTATGGACATGTGGTTAGAATATCCCAGGAAAGATTCGCTGGACAGATTTTACGGACAAAAGCAATTGGCAGGAGACCCAGGGGTAGACCCCAAGCAAGATGGTTGGATAACATACATGAGCTCAACTGGTTTCGCTTGTGACAGGACCTACTAGAAAAAGTACTTGAGGACTCTGTCCCCTATGACTCTCTCAGGAATAAATGGGCAAAGAAGATATTCACATAGTCCTGGTTAACCTTATATAGATATATATTTATAATATATTTAAGTTACTCAGTGCATAAATCAATATTACATGTGTGTGTGTGTGTGAATGTGCATGGCTTAGTGGTTAAGGTGTTTAGCTCACGATTATATATATGCATATATATATATATAATTTAGAAATGGCTTCTACAGGACTAGAACTGTTTCATTCAAAGGAAATCATCAGGAAAACCGTTCGAATGAAACAGTTCTAGTCTTGTAGAAGCCATTTCTATATTAAATATTTATACTCTGTTATGTATTGAGTACCTTACTTATGGTGGTTACTCCTGATTGAACTCGGGATACACATACATATTATACATATTATATATATATATATATATATATATATATTATCATCATCATCAACGTTTAACGTCCGTGTTCCATGCTTGCATGGGTTTGGATGGGGGTTTTCCCACTTGAGGCAAGAGTGATTGTCTTGCTCGCATAGGACTGTCTGGCAGGTTTTCTACAGTTGGATGCCCTTCCTAACACCAACCACATTTACAGTGTGGGTCTGGGAGGTTTTTACCGTGTTGCCTACACGGCCACATTACAGCGTGGACTGTGTTTTTTTGTCGTGACACCTACACGATCTCATTTGTTTCGGCCTGGATGGTGTGGCACCAACATAACTTTACATAGAAGGGGGTGGTGTGGATGGGGGTGGGGGTGGTGGGATAGGGGTGTATTTTGTTAGAGATGCCTACTGACTGTAGTAGGTTTTACTATGTATTTAGGTAAGGCGGGTCTTCTCTATTACTGAGTACCGCCAAAGGTCTCGGTCTAGTGACATTGTCTTGGAGAGGTGTAAGTGTGTGAGGTCGGAGTTTATCAGCTCGTCCCAGGTTTTTCTAGGTCTACCTATTCCGTGGCTACCGTCTATCTTTATTGCCCTAATATATATATATATTATATATTATATATATATATATATATATATATATTATCCCGCCGAGGTTAACTTCGCCTTTCATCCTTATGGGGTCGATAAAATAAAGTAGCAGTAATGCACTGGGATAATTGCTGGCCTGGTGCCAAAAGTAGAAACAATTATATATATATATATATATATTATATCATCATCACTTGTCCTTCATTAGAAGAAAGAATGAGAAATAAGATAGATTGAAGGGACGGAAGGGGTGGAATTGGAATATACATATATATACATACACACACATATATGTATAATATACACTAATTAAGATGATGATACATTCCCACAAATTAAGCAAGACAATTATTTCCCTTTGCTACCTAAGAATAATTCTTGCAATAGAGATAAGTATTAAGTTGTCATTAAGAGAAATTTAGATGTCTCCCAAGACAAGACAGAGTAAGTAAGTCAGCTATGACAACAATTGATTTGATTGTCGAAAGCCACAAAATGGCAGTCACAATTCATAATAGTATATTTAATTTAATGATTTAAGACAAATGAAATCTTAAATCTGTACTGCTTCTATAAGATTAGTGGGTTGAAAGCTGTATGATACATGACTAGATAAACAGAAGAATACTTCTTAAGTCTGGGCTGAGTTCAACAATAGGTTAGGCATACACTTAAACTCTTTTCTAAATCTGCATGTAAGCAGCTTACTGTTAAAGTAACCAACCTGCTAGCTAGCCAATAAGTAGGATAACTAACGACAATTGTCTGAGCTGACACTAAAGGCAATAGTAAAGTTTTGAGACAATTGATTTTTAATTAGCTGAATAAATACCATTTATTGATTGAAAATCTAATCAAAATATTCTCAAATGAGTTAATGTGGTTAGAATATCTTAGGAAAGAATTGCTGGACAGAGTTTACAGGAAAAACCAGCCAGCAGGGGTGACCCTGAGCAAGATGGCTGGATAACATCTATGAAATTGGTTGGTCTCGCTTGGGGATCCAGCTGGATCAATTGGAGAGAGTTGCTTCTAACAGGACCTGCTGGAAATAATGTTTGAGGACTCTGCCCCCAAGACCCTCTTACGAATATGACGGGGGAGAAGAACAAAAAATTCAACATTAACTCCTCTTCTTCATCTATTTATTTCTGAGAGGGTCATGGGGGCAGAGCCTCAAATACTCCTTCCAGCGGGTCCTGTCCAAAGCAACCGTCTCCAACTTATCCATCCTCTGCATTAGCTCTCCTTAACCAACCATATCACAGCATTAGCTCTCTTTAACCAACCATATCACAGTATTAGCTCTCCTTAACCATATCACAGCATTAGCTCTCTTTAACCAACCATATCACAGTATTAGCTCTCCTTAACCATATCACAGCATTAGCTCTCTTTAACCAACCATATCACAGTATTAGCTCTCCTTAACCATATCACAGCATTAGCTCTCTTTAACCAACCATATCACAGTATTAGCTCTCTTTAACCAACCATATCACAACATTAGCTCTCCTTAACCAACCATATCACAGTATTAGGTCTCCTTAACCAACCATATTTTCATCAACTCGCCTATATATATACCATAGTGATACCAAGCTAAGGGAGATAACATTCTTAATAGAAAGATGCCACATATTTAAAATTAAATATTGATTTCTGTCTTAAGTTTCTTTTATGTCGATATTTTAGCCTTTTCTGACCATATTTCTAAAAATAATAGACTGACTGCCTTTGTGAGTTTTAATTATTAATTTTAAATTTCAAAGTAATCAGAAATCTGCAGGATTTAACAACCATTTTTTTTCTAGAATGTTTCTCTATTGATTTATTAAGCTGGTCTTTGACAAAACTTAAAAGACATTTTTTTTCATTAAAATCAAACCTGTATTTGACACAACTTAAAAGACATTTTAAAAAATTAAATAAAATCTCATAATATTCATTATCCAAGCAATAATTGTTTCTACTTTAGGCACAAGGCCAGCAATTACCCAGTGCATTACTGGTACTTTATTTTATCGACCCTGTAAGGATGAAAGGCAAAGTCAACCTCGGCAAGATTTGAACTCAGATCATAAAGGGACGTAACTATGCTGGAAAGCATGGCGTCCGACCCTCTACCGATACTGCCAATCCGATAATGATATTTAAAACCCTGCAATATTAGCAGATAATAACTGGTTTAGAGTATGGGTTTAGAGCATTGTTGCAAGCTTGTAAAGGTGAATTCTTGACAGAAGGGACTTTACTGCAGACAGGTTACTGAACTGGTCAGCAGTGAAGGGACTGCTGATTAAGTGGCTAACAAGACCTAGTCTTTAGGGATGGAAAGGACTTTATTACATACCCGTTACTGAACTGCTCAGCAGTGAAGAGACTTCTGGTTAAGAGGCTAACAGAATCTGGACTTTAGGGGCAGATCGTCCCTACTTACACCGAGCAAATGTTTGTCTCACAAGAAACAACAGCGCAACAAAACACAGTTTGATGTTATTTCATGTACAGCTTAACTAAAGCTATATAGGATCTAGATGGAAAAGTAGAGTTTAGGGCAGGTTGTTTAGTGTTGAAGGAGTTAATAATATGTATGATAAATAACAGTCCACACACAGCTTCTAGAAACAAATACAAGTAATACATACATACATATATATATATGGAGGCACATGGCTTAGTGGTTAGAGCATTGGCCTTGCAATCGAAAGGTTGTGAGTTCAATTCTCAGACCGAGTGATGTGTTGTTTCCTTGAGCAAGACACTTTCACATTGCTCCAGTTTACTCAGCTGTAGAAATGAGATGATAGGGACTGGTGTCCCTATCATTCCACTGTAAATTGGTTGTGGAGGTGCCATGGCAACAAAGCACCCAGCACTCACTGTAATCAGTACCCGTCCCACCCTTGCAAGCAGGGAAAAGCGGACGTAAAATGAAATGATATATATAAGCCAAAAGGTTTATTTTTGTCATCACCTGTTCATATTTTTCAAGTTCTGTGTGATATATCTGTCGAATTTGTGCAAGCTTGGCTCTGTAATCTGAATGTTCAATCGCACTATCGGGTTGACCTGGACCACTGGACGCGGCTGCTGTTGCATTAGCTGCAGCCGATGATCCGCCTCCTTTCTCAGGCCCTGCAACACCTTCAGCAATCAACATGTTATCCAATCTCATTAACTGGGGGTCTGCAGGTTCTTCTTCTTGTGTACCACGGATACTTAAAACTGGAAGAAAGAGAAAAGAGATGACTGTTAAAAGAAATTTCAAACCATCAATATAGTTTGTTAAAAGAAATTTCAAACCATCAATATAGTTTGTTAAAAGAAATTTCAAACCATCAATATAGTTTGTTAAAAGAAATTTCAAACCATCAATATAGTTTGTTAAAAGAATTTAAAAACCATTAATATAGTTTGTTAAAAGAATTTAAAAACCATTAATATACTTTGTTATAATTTTCAAAACACCAATATAGTTTTGTTATAATTTTCAAAACACCAATACCGCTATTAATTGAATTATCAGTCATTAGAGTATTCAATTGTTTGTATGCTTTACATTATTTTTTGTGTCCCTTAGGTCTGTGGATTGGCAGTATTGGTAAAGTATCGGACAACATACTTTGTGTTCTGAGTTCAAATCCAGCTGAAGTTAACTTTTCCTTTCATCCTTATGGGGTCGATAAAATGAAGTACCAGTTATGTACTGGTGTCGATTTAATCGACTTTCCTCTCCACCAAAAGGTAAAGGTAAGAGTTCCATATGGTGTACTCAATGTAAAATATAGATACACAAAAGGTGTAGTGTGGTCACAGCTGGCTACCTGAGAAGGTAGACAGGTGCACAGGGATAGTTAGTAGTAAGAACACTGGTTCAGACAAGTAATGCATATGAATGAAGATTTGGGTGAAGAAGTGACAGGAGTTTCAAGTGGAAGAAGGAAACCATTGAAAAGATATGGACAAAGGTGATGAGAACTGATTGGAGGGTGCTGACCCTCATAAAGGAAAAGTCAGAAGAAAGAGAGACAAGTGGAAAGATGCCATATTGGAGGAGATTTATCTACTTCATGCTAGGATGGTATAACAGGCAAGACATGGTCACCTGATCTGACTTGTCTCATAACAGAACAACTTGTCTAACCCATGCTAGTGTGGGAAAATGGATCTGGAATGATGGGAAAATAGGCAAGGCACAGTCACCTAATCTGACTTGTCTTAGAATAGGACAACTTGTCTAACCCATGCTCATAGTGAAAAATGGACGTTAAATGGTAGAAATAACCAAAACACAAGACACCTGATCTGACTTGTCGCATAACAGGACAACTTGTCTAACCCATGCTAGTGTGAAAAAAATGGATGTTAAACTGTGATGATGATGATGATACGTGTGTATACACAGAAGTAATGTGTATTTCTGAATAAAAAGGAGGGTGGGGCATCAAGAAGAACTTAGTGACATATTTTCTTGTTTTTTTCTTTACAAATAATCCATATTTTTATTAAAAGAATGATTGTTAGGCAGCTAATTAATAATAAACAGAGAAGATGATTGGAAAAATACGCACACATACATATTGGAAAAACATACACAAATATATATATTGGAAACACACACACATATATATTGGAAACACACAGACACACACACACACACACACACATAAAACAGACATATACATACTCCCTCCCCATATATATATACATATACACATACATAAATCAATGACAACACACACATATAAAACACCACACACACGCACATCAATGACAAGGTAAAATAATAAAAAGATAAATAAATATATCTAAATTATTGATATTAACAATGACGATATTGTTTTTTGTGGAGTAGGTCATGTAATGTTGAGCAATTACTTGAATTATTGGTGAAATATTGATATCTTATCTAGCTTCTTTATATTTGATTAATCTGATTTTATTGAGATAATAACAAGAGGGGGGGGGGCTAATGGGGGAAGAAGGGGATAGAGAGAGAGAAGGAAGGGCAAGAAAGAGGGAGAGAGAGGAGGGAGGGAGGAGGACAGAAGAGATAGGGAGAGAGAAGGAAGAAAATAGAGGAGGGGGGTAGAAAAAGGGGAGAGAGAAGAGAAAGGAAAGAGGGGAGAGACAGAGAGGAAAAAATGAAAGAGAGGAGAGACAGAGAGAAAGAAGGAAAGAGGGGAGAGACAGAGAGAAAGAAGGAAAGAGAGGAGAGATAGAGAGAAAGAAGGAAAGAGAGGAGAAACAGAGAGAAAGAAGGAAAGAGAGGAGAGTGTTAGAAAGAAGGAAGGAAAGTGAAGAGAGGGATAGAGAGAAAGAAGGAAGGAAAGTGAAGAGAGGGATAGAGAGAAAGAAGGAAGGAAAGTGAAGAGAGGGATAGAGAGAAAGGGAAGCAAAGAGAGAAGGGAGTTAGAGAGAAGGGAGGAGAGGATATCAAGAGAAAAAGAGAAAAACAGAGAGGCGGGAAAAGAGAGGGGTGATAGAGAGTAAAAGTCATCTTTCAATAAACAATACAAGAAAAAGAGGAAACAGAGATAAACCTCAAAGAGATTTAAGGTTCCTGAAGATGTTTTCTCACAACAGAAATATCTTTTACTATTGGTTTATTACATTTATATTGATATTACTGGCGGTTGGAATATATGTCTGTCTGTCTGTCTGCCTGCCTGT
>OZ024740.1:424032191-424049691 GCA_964016885.1 Eledone cirrhosa
TTCTCCACATTCATCAGTCTCTCATAATGACATTTCCAGACCTCCTTTTTCTGGTCATTTGTGACACTAAGTACACCGGCATCATCCCGGACACATTTATCTTCAACAACATCCTGATTTGCATTGACACACTGCCTTGCAATGTGGAACACCGCACGCCTCTGATCTTCCCGTCGCAGAACATTGGCAAACCTTCTACTCTCTGCCTCCCTGCGTGCTAAGTACACCTGACGTCTAGCTTCTCTCTTAGTGGCTGTATATTCTTCCCTACTCCCACCCTTTTTCCAAGCCTTCCATGCTAGTCTTTTGTCTCTAATAGCCTTATCTACTGTGCTGTTCCACCACCAGGTCACTCTCTGTCTGGTTGGAGCTCTGCTCCAGCCACAGGTTTCATCAGTAGCCTGCAGCAAGTTGTCACGTAAGAACTTCCAGTTATTATCTATGTCATACGTCTCTAAATCGTCTTCTTTTTCGTCATATACATCTTGAAGGGCTTTCCTAAATTTGAATTTTAGTGAAAGGTCTTTTAGCTTCCAGACCTTTCTTCTCCACACCTTCCTATATGTCTCATTCCATCTCATGCTTACTGAGATATCACTAACAACTAACCTATGCTGTGGGGTACATTCTTCCCCAGGGTATGCCTTGGTATTAGACACTATCTGCCTGTCCCGCTGCCTAACTAGCAGGAAGTCAATCTGGCTTATGTGCTCACCAGATTTGTAGGTTATTAGGTGATTGGCAGGTTTCTGGAAGTTTGTGTTGCAAATAGTCAATGTACTTGCATCACAAAATTCAAGAAGTCTCACTCCTTCTTCATTTCTTGAACCGTAACCGTGCCCACCATGTACCCCAGTGTAACCATCCTGGAGCTGTCCAACATGACCATTGAAGTCTCCTGCTAGCATAACGATGTCTCCGTCCTCTGTCATTGTGGTTGTTTGCAAAAGTTGCTCATAAAAGCAGTCTTTCTCATCTTTGCCTAGGCCTGCTTGGGGAGCATAGACCGAGATGATTGTCAGTAGTCTCCTACCTACAACTAATCTAAGCTTAATTATTCGATTACTAACTCGAACTACCTCTATTGTCTTATTGATCCATTTCTCAGCCAGGAAAATGCCTATTCCCCCTAACCCATCATCCTTACCTATCCAGAATAGCTTATAGCTAAGACGCTTGCCTACGACTAGTCTCACAGAGGCACCTCTCCATCTCACCTCTTGCACGCAGCACACATCCACCTGCCTTCTCTCCAGCATCTCCGCTATTTCAGCAGATCTACCTCTGAGAGTGCCAACGTTAAGTGTTGCAACTCTGAGATGCGACGTCTTCATATTTTTCTATGCTGTTTTGTTGCTGTGCTGATAAGCTTTTTGGCATTGATACACTGGTTGGATGCCCTTCCCAGCATGGACTGGGTGCTTTTATTTGGCCACCAGCACTAGAGAGGATGTCTTACTAGACTCAAGGGCCCTCTCTACCCCTCCATTTTACAGCATGGTCATTAAAAAAAAAAATAAAAAAAACAACTTATTGACACGACTCACACACCAATACTCATGCATACAAACCACAACCACACATACCAACACTCATTCATGCATACAATCACACACACCACTCACAAACACATATATATATACATATATTACCGACAGTACTGATACAAAATCAAAATCAAAATCGTCAAAATCACTATCATGTCAACTGTTGACCTTTCCCAGTCCAGTTCCGCTTGTATATAATAACAATAACAATAATAATTGTTTGCTTTACGCTGGTAATGGCGGTGGTGGATGGTGTCAGTGTGGTGGTGGTGGTTGGTCAGTGATGGTGGTGGCATTTGTTGGTGCTGTAGTTGTTATTGTAGTTGTCGTTGTTGCTGTTGTTGTTGTCCTTCATTTCACTGCTGCTGTTGCTGCAGACAATGGTGTTGATGCTGTTATTGCTGTCGCATATATACAAATACATACACACACACACATTCAACACAGACGATGGTGTTGTTGCTGTTGTTGTTGTTGTTGCTGCTGTTGTTGTTGTAGTTGTTGGTGTGTTGAAATCTGGTCGCATCCACTGAGATATACATATACACATATGTATATACACATACATACATCAAAAGAGAGTCAGCAGTATGTCAACAGGGGACAGAACAGCGACCTTAGAGTAATGTGGTGATGGTGGGGGGGGGGGGGGGTGTAGTCGTTATTGTTATTGTGGTGGCGTATATATGGTATATATATATATATATAGTATATATATATATATATATAGTATATATATATTAGAAAGTGAGGTATTTTTTACAAAATGAAAAATAACCAAGGTGTCCTACACTAGTGAAAGTATAAAGAAAAAGAGATGAAATCGAAAATGCAACTGAAGTCTTATTTAAAAAAAAAATATATATATTTATTTGGTTCCTTTACCTGTTTCGCAGTTCTTCTGCTTTTCAAAAGGTGAGTTGAGATGGAGGGTCTGTGGTTTTTCTCACATATATATATATATATATATAGTATATATATATATATATATATATATATATATATATATATATATATGGTATATATATATATATATATATATATGGTATATATATATATGGTATATATATATATATATATATGGTATATATATATATGGTATATATATATATATATATGGTATATATATATATGGTATATATATATATATATATATATATATATGGGGTTGTTCCGAAGGAATGGCGTAGCAGCATCATCGTTAACTGCTATAAGGGAAAAGGAGATGCCCTAGATAGGAGTAACTATAGAGGCATTAAATTAATCGACCAGGTCATGAAGGTCACGGAAAAAGTAATAGCGCAACTAATCAGAGAGAGAATTGATCTAGATGAAATGCAGTTCGGGTTTGTGTCAGGCAAAAGTACCACAGACGCTCTTTTCATTGTACGACAACTACAGGAGAAGTACCTAGCTAAAAGTAAACCCCTATACTTAGCTTTTGTCGACTTGGAGAAAGCCTTCGACAGAGTCCCCCGTTCCATTATCTGGTGGTCTCTTAGAAAACTAGGTGTTGACGAATGGCTTGTGAGAGCTATACAAGCCATGTATAAAGAAACAGTCAGTAAGGTTAGAATTAACAACGAATATAGTGAAGAGTTTAGCGTAAAAGTTGGTGTCCATCAGGGCTCTGTACTTAGCCCCCTACTATTTATTATTGCCCTTCAGGCTATAACAGAGGAGTTCAAGACCGGCTGCCCATGGGAACTCCTATACGCAGATGATCTAACGCTCATAGCTGAATCAATGACCGAACTAGAGAAGAAATTCCAAACGTGGAAGCACGGCCTAGAATCAAAAGGCCTTAAAATTAACCTGGCTAAGACTAAAGTTCTAGTTTGTAGGAAAGAAAATAAGGCGGCGGTCCCATCGGGGAAATGGCCATGCTCAGTGTGTAGGAAAGGCGTAGGTAGAAACTCCATTTTATGTCCCAAATGCAAAGTATGGGTGCATAAAAGATGTAGTGGGATCACAGGTAAGCTAACTAAGAACATAGATTTTACATGTGGCCGGTGCTCTGGTGCAATAAGTAGCAGCAAGTGCCCACAAAATACTAGCTCCTTCAACTGCGCAGAGGGTTCTATAGAAATAGTGGATAGCTTCCGTTATCTGGGTGACAAAATCAGCAGTGGGGGAGGGTGCTCTGAAAGTACAGTAGCTAGAGTCAGAACTGGATGGAAAAAGTTCAGAGAGCTTATACCACTATTAGCCGCTAGAGGGTTCTCCCTAAAAATGAAAGGCAGGTTATACGATGCCTGCATACGAACAGCAATGCTGCATGGCAGTGAGACCTGGGCATTGTGTGCAGAGGATATACGCAGACTAGAGAGGAACGAAGCTTGCATGCTCCGCTGGATGTGCAATAGTAATATACGTGAACGGCAAAGCATAAACGAACTAAGGAAAAAATTAGAAATAAGAGGGATCAGATGTTGTTTACTCGAGAGAAGGCTACGTTGGTACGGTCACGTGATGCGCATGAAAGACGACAGCTGTATAACAAAGTGCAGGGCAATAAAGATAGACGGTAGCCACGGAGTAGGCAGACCCAGAAAAACATGGGACGAGCTGATAATTTCCGACCTCACACGCTTACACCTCTCCAAGACAATGTCACTGGACCGAGACCTTTGGCGGTACTCAGTAATAGAGAAGACCCGCCTTACCTAAATACAAAGTAAAAACCTACTACAGTCAGTAGGCACCTCTATCAAAACACACCCCCGTCCCACCACCTCCACCTCCACCCCACCCACACCGCCCCTTTCAATGTAAAGTTATGTTGGCCCCACAACATCCAGGCCGAAACAAATGAGATCGTGTAGGTGTCACGACAAAAAACACACAGTCCACGCTGTAAATGTGGCCGTGTAGGCAACACGGTAAAAACCTCCCGGCCCCACACTGTAAATGTGGTTGGTGTTAGGAAGGGCATCCAGCTGTAGAAAACCCGCCAGACAGTCCACGCTGTAATGTGGCCGTGTAGGCAACACGGTAAAAACCTCCCAGCCCCACACTGTAAATGTGGTTGGTGTTAGGAAGGGCATCCAACTGTAGAAAACCCGCCAGACAGTCCTATGCGAGCAAGACAACCACTCTTGCCTCAAGTGGGAAAACCCCCGTCCAAACCCATGCAAGCGTGGAACACGGACGCTAAACCTGATGATGATGATGATGATGATGATATATAGTATATATATATATATATATATATATATATATATATATATGGTATATATATATGGTATATATATATGGTATATATATATATATATATATATATATATGGTATGTATATATATATAGTATATATATATATATATATATATATATATGGTATATATATAGTATATATATATATATGCTATGTATATATATATATAGTATATATATATATATGCTATGTATATATATATATATATATATATATATATATATATATGGTATATATATATATATATATATATATATATGTGGTATATATATATATATATAGTATATATCATCATCATCATCATCATCATTAACGTTTAACGTCCGTGTTCCACGCTTGCATGGGTTTGGACGGGGGTTTTCCCACTTGAGGCAAGAGTGATTGTCTTGCTCGCATAGGACTGTCTGGCAGGTTTTCTACAGTTGGATGCCCTTCCTAACACCAACCACATTTACAGTGTGGGTCTGGGAGGTTTTTACTGTGTTGCCTACATGGCCACATTACAGCGTGGACTGTGTTTTTTTGTCGTGACACCTACACGATCTCATTTGTTTCGGCCTGGATGGTGTGGCACCAACATAACTTTACATAGAAGGGGGCGGTGTGGATGGGGTGGGGGTGGTGGGACGGGGGTGTATTTTGTTAGAGATGCCTACTGACTGTAGTAGGTTTTACTTTGTATTTAGGTAAGGCGGGTCTTCTCTATTACTGAGTACCGCCAAAGGTCTCGGTCCAGTGACATTGTCTTGGTGAGGTGTAAGTGTGTGAGGTCGGAGTTTATCAGCTCGTCCCAGGTTTTTCTGGGTCTGCCTATTCCGTGGCTACCGTCTATCTTTATTGCCCTGCACTTTGTTATACAGCTTTCGTCCTTCATGCGCATCACATGACCATACCAACGTAGCCTTCTCTCTAGTAAACAACATCTGATCCCTCTTATTTCTAATTTTTTCCTTAGTTCGTTCATGCTTTGTCGTTCACGTATATTACTATTACACATCCAGCGGAGAATGCAAGCTTCGTTTCTCTCTAGTCTGCGTATATCCTCTGCACACAATGCCCAGGTCTCACTGCCATGCAACATTGCTGTTCGTATGCAGGCATCGTACAGCCTGCCTTTCATTTTTAGGGAGAACCCTTTAGCGGCTAATAGTGGTATAAGCTCTCTGAACTTTTTCCACCCAGTTCTGACTCTAGCTACTGTACTTTCAGAGCACCCTCCCCCACTGCTGATTTTGTCACCCAGGTAACGGAAGCTGTCCACTATTTCTATAGAACCCTCTGCGCAGTTGAAAAAGGTAGTATTTGGTGGGCACTTGCTGCTACTTATTGCCCCAGAACACCGGCCACATGTAAAATCTATGTTCTTAGTTAGCTTACCTGTGATCCCACTACATCTTTTATGCACCCAAACTTTGCATTTGGGACACAAAATGGAATTTCTACCTACGCCTTTCCTACACTCTGCGCATGGCCACTTCCCGGAGGGGACCGCCGCCTTATTTTCTTTCTTACAAACTAGAACTTTAGTCTTAGCCAGGTTAATTTTAAGGCCTTTTGATTCTAGGCCGTGCTTCCATGTTTGGAATTTCTTCTCTAGCTCGGCCATTGATTCAGCTATGAGCGTTAGATCATCTGCGTATAGGAGTTCCCATGGGCAGCCTGTCTTGAACTCCACTGTTATAGCCTGGAGGGCAATAATAAATAGTAGGGGGCTAAGAACAGAGCCCTGATGAACACCAACTTTTACACTAAACTCTTCACTATATTCGTTGTTAATTCTAATCTTGCTGACTGTTTCTTTATACATGGCTTGTATAGCTCTCACAAGCCATTCATCAACACCTAGTTTTCTAAGAGCCCACCAGATAATGGAACGGGGGACTCTGTCGAAGGCCTTCTCCAAGTCGACGAAAGCTAGGTATAGGGGCTTACTTTTAGCTAGGTACTTCTCCTGTAGTTGTCGTACAATGAAAAGTGCGTCTGTGGTACTTTTTCCTGACACAAACCCGAACTGCATTTCATCTAGATCAATTCGCTCTCTGATTAGTTGCGCTATTACTTTTTCCGTGACCTTCATGTATATATATATATGGTATATATATATATATATATGGTATATATATATGGAATGTTTAGCAGTATTAGTTATAGATGTTATCGCCACTTTAGCGGGGTGGTAGAATCAGTGGTCGTTAGTTGCCAGTGTGGTAAGTGATAGTATCCTCGTTGGATTATCTTGTTGACATAGACGTGAGGGAAGGTCCCTCGATCTATTTACCATCTATTTACAATATTCCTTTCGTCAGGTCGCCAATTCCAGCAGCATGGATTAAAGATGTTATTGAGACACGAGTAACATAATAACGACTTCAACCGCAGTAATTAGAGATGAAATGTTTGTTTATTTATATGGTTGAAGTTACAGATAAAAAGAGGTTACAAAAGGGAATGTGCCATTGCGCCGTTAAGCCGGCGAGGCTAGGGGTGCAATATCTCACTGCTACATTATGCGTGTTGCTGGCTCGAAGTTTCTGGTACAAGAGCGAGATTCTTCAAATCTTCGCGGTGAATTTCTTCCTCAGGGCGCGTAGGGATACATCCTCTTCTACTGGCGCTGATTGGCTGAACTGAGCCAAATCACGCACCGAGAATGTATGTGAGCCCGCGGAATGTAGGTCACTACATATGTGTATATATATATATATATATATGGTATGTATATATATATATATATATATAGTATATATATATATGGTATATATATATATATATATATATATATATATATATATATTGTTATACTTTGGGAGGGTCATGTTGCCAATAAGAAACAGACGCACCAGTTGCTTTCACTTCAATTTATTAATTATAAATTTATAAATTTCTGGTTGGTTGGTTGGTTCCACAACCAGATAGTTGTTTATATATTGTCATATTTCTTTCGTCACACGCTCTGTGACCTCTTCAGTGACTGGGGATTCCTTACTTTGTTTCTGTGCCTCCCCTTTGTTCTGTCCTACGCCATTTTGTTTCTGTGTGTGTGTTGTGTGCTCAGAAAAGACGCAATGTTTAGACGAATTACAGAGGCAATAAACATAAAAGAATTACAACCAAAATTAAATAGAAAATATGAGTGGAACCGCAACATCACAACTTACAATTAAGGACAAAATGAAAACACACACACACATAGAACAAACAACCAACCAGTAACATGTAATTAAACAAATAAATAAATAAACATAAACACACACAGACACCCGGATGTGGTGCATGCGCAGACTGAGCACACAACACACACACAGAAACAAAATGGCGTAGGACAGAACAAAGGAGAGGCACAGAAACAAAGAAAGGAATCCCCAGTCACTGAAGAGGTCACAGAGTGTGTGACGAAAGAACTATGACAATATATAAACAACTATCTAGTTGTGGAACCAACCAACCAACCAGAAATTTATAAATTTATAAATTTATTATAATAAATTGAAGTGGAAGCAACTGGTGCGTGTGTTTCTTATTGGCAACATGACCCTCCCAAAGTATAACAATATCGGTTTCAACACACGATTTCAGATAAAGAATCTTGGTAAACAAATTCAGAAACGAAATATATATATATATATATATATGAAACTTGGACACTAACATCACAACTTGAGAGGAGATTGGATGGCACATATACCCGCCTCTTAATGTGAGTGCAAAACCTATCCTGGAAACGACATCCCACCTTGTCTAAAATCTATGGCAAACTCCCTCGAGCCTCTGCCCTTCTAAAATCCCGGAGAGCTCAATTTGCTGGCCACTGTCACCGTGCCAGCAATGAAATCATATCCGCTCTCTTGCTCTGGAACCCTGACTAGGAGTAGGAAGCTGTCATTCCCTGACGTTATCTCTAGGGATACGGGAATCAGTAGACAGGACCTGGTGGCAGCGATGGGGGACAGGGAATTCTGGGGCATGAGAGTGAGATCCATCATCTCGACAGTAGTCGACGAATGAAGATGATGATGATGATGATATATATACTATATCATCGTCATTTCATTTTACGTCCGCTTTTTCCCTGCTTGCAAGGGTGGGACGGGAACTGATTCTGGCTTGATTTCTAACCAATGGTCTAACCACTGAGCCATGTGCCTCCATATATATATATGCTATATATATATATACTATATATATATATATATATATATATATGCGCATGAAAGTCAATAGCTGTATAACAAAGTGCAGGGCAATAAAGATAGACGGTAGTCACGGAATAGGCAGACCTAGAAAAACCTGGGACGAGCTGATAAACTCCGACATCACACACTTACACCTCTCCAAGACAATGTCACTGGACCGAGACTTTTGGCGGTACTCAGTAACAGAGAAGACCCGCCTTACCTAAATATATAGTAAAACCTACTCCAGCCAGTAGGCATCTCTAACAAAATACACCCCGTCCCACCACCACCACCCCCACCCCATCCACACCACCCCGTTCTATGTAAAGTTATGTTGGTGCCGCGCCATCCAGGCCGAAACAAATGAGATCGTGTAGGTGTCACGACAAAAAAACACACAGTACACGCTGTAATGTGGCCGTGTAGGTAACACGGTAAAAACCTCCCAGTCCACACTGTAAACGTGGTTGGTTTTAGGAAGGGCATCCAACTGTAGAAAACCTGCCAGACAGTCCTATGCGAGCAAGACAATCACTCTTGCCTCAAGTGGGACTACCCCCGTCCAAACCCATGCAAGCGTGGAACACGGACGTTAAACGTTGATGATGATGATGATGATACATATGCATACATATATATACATATACATATACATATATATATATATATATATATATACATATGCATACATATATATATATATATGCATACATATATATACATATACATATATATATATATATATATATGTACATATGCATACATATATATATATATATACATATGCATACATATATATACATATACATATATATATATATATATATATACATATGCATACATATATATATATATACATATGCATACATATATATACATATACATATATATATATATACATATGCATACATATATATATATATACATATGCATACATATATATACATATATATACATATATATATATATATATATATATACATATGCATATATATATATATATATACATATGCAAACATATATATATATATACATATGCATACATATATATATATATACATATGCATACATATATATACATATACATATATATATATATATATATATACATATATATACATATACATATACATACATATATATATATATGCATATGCATATATATATATGCATATGCATATATATATATACATATGCATACATATATATACATATACATACATATATATATATACATATGCATACATATATATACATATGCATACATATATATACATATGCATACATATATATATATATACATATACATATATACATGGTGGCTGCCAACTCGTTTTCGAGTACGGCCTCTACTTTATATCCATGTAGGAGAACTTCCACCGATGCGCTGAACGAGTGTGACTTTTTAGTCCAGCCAGCGACTTGAAAACTCTGGTACAAACACTACACTTGTGACAATTATTGACACATATTGCTGGGCCCATGGTACCATGTGACGACAAGTGCAGAGAGATCTCCAGATATAAAGCAATGCCTGTGCCCTGAAGCTTTTATAGTGGGCAAAGGCACTGCACAAAGCCAGTCCCACTCTCTAAACCAAGATGATATTTACCAAAAAGAAGAACAAGTCAACATCATTGGATACCATCAGAGTTGCAGGTGTTATATCAGAGTTTTCCTTCTCCTAGAATTCTGCCTTAACAAAGGCTAAGGGGTCATCTCTCCCGGTGATTTTGGATGGCCATTGACTCTTAAGAGCTCCTTTGCCCTTTGACAGGTTTTGTTTTTAGTCCTGCAGGATGTCCAAAGTCACCCTCCTCACCAAGAAATCTTGGTGGGATTGCCAGTTTAGTCGCCATCGACCCGACCCTGGGGCAGGTTGTACTGGAATACATGTTACCAGATATATATATATATATATACATACATACATACATACAGACATACATACATACATACATACATACATACATACATATATACATACATACATACATACATACATATACATATATATATATATATAGGAGGCATATGGCTTAGTGTTTAGAGCATTGGCCTTGCAATCGAAAGGTTGTGAGTTCAATTCTCGGACCGGGTGATGTGTTGTTTCCTTGAGCAAGAGGGTTTATTTCACATTGCTCCAGTTTACTCAGCTGTAGAAATGAGATGGTAGGGACTGATGTCCCTATCATTCCACTGCATAGTGGTCGTGGAGGTGCCACGGCAAAAAAGCACCCAGCACTCACTGTAAATGAGGTTGGTGTTAGGAAGGGCATCCAGCTGTAGAAATCAATCCAGAATCAATTCCTGTCCCACCCTTGCAAGCAGAGGAGTGCGCACGTAAAATGATGATGATGATACTCACACAGGGCTTAGTGGTTAGTGCATTGGCCTTGCAATCAAGAGATCGTGAGTTCAGTTCTCGGACCGGGTGATATGTTGTTTCCTTGAGCAAGAGACTTTATTTCACGTTGCTCCAGTTTACTCAGCTGTAGAAATGAGATGATAGGGACTGGGTTCCCTATCATTCCACTGCAAAATGGTCGTGGAGGTGCCACGGAAAAATTTACCCAGCACTCACTGTAAATGAGGTTGGTGTTAGGAAGGGCATCCAGCTGTAGAAATCAAGCCAGAATCAGTTCCCGTCCCACCCTTGCAAGCAGGGAAAAGCGGACGTAAAATGAAATGATGATATATATATATACTATATATATATATATATATATGATGATGATAGTATATATATATATATATATAGTATATATATATATATATATAGTATATATAATGGAAAATTTGAACAGGATCAAAACAGAGAGGCAGTACAACAAATGTTTATTAATTTCACGCTCTCGAGAGTGGGGTGGTGGTGGGGAACGACGTTTCGAGCATAAGCCCTTCCTCAGGTGAGAAGTGTGTGGGAAGAGAGTTCAAAGGGTGTGTAGGGGAGTGGTGGAGAGACATATAGCGAAAAGGGGGTGGGAGGAAACGGTGCAAATGAAATTAAAAATAAAAATAAATGATCAAAATAAAATGAAATGAAATAAAAATAAATATAAAAGCATGATCAAAATAAACTGAAATTAAAAAGGGGTAAAACAGGCGGTGGAAGGGTGTGGGGTGTGTAGGGGTGGTGGAGTGGGGAGAGGGAGACGGGGGTGTGTATGAGCGGGGAGGGCTGAAGGTGGTGTGTGTGTGTAGGTGTACGTGTGTGCGTATGTGAAAGCAAGGGTTGGGGGGAAGAACGGGGTTGCATATTCAGGAAGAGGTGTGTGTGGGATGGGGTGTAGGTCGGAGTGTCTGTGCGTGTGTGGATAGAGGGGTGGGGGGAGAGGAATCCGGAGGCTGAAGGTGTAAATATGTGGTGGAAAGCACGTGTGTGTGGGGTTTAAGCATGTTGTAGGTGTAGGTGGCGTGTGGGAGAAAAACATTTTTTTGGGTGTGTGTGTGGGTGAGTTATATAGGGGATTCCGTAAGAGGATGTGGTTGAAATGTTGGCAAACTCCTATGATGTTAGTAGATTCCACGGTGGTCAAGTTCCACATACGAGTATTCCATGAAGAGATGGTCAGAGGAGAGATGTGGGGTGCGCGCGCAACAGGAAGTGGTCAAGGCGGTGGGAGTGCTGTGTGTCTGTTTGTGCTGGGAGGTGGTCAGAGGGCATAGCAACAGTCGGGTGGAATGGTAAAGGGGCGAGGATGGGTAGGTGTGAAAGTTGGAGTGAAGAGGGTGTGTGTGTGTATTAGTAGAGGTGTTAGTGGGATGAGTGCGTGTGGAGAAAGGGTGTGGGTGGAGCGGGGAGAGAAGGGTGTGGGGGTCGATGGAGGGAGTGGTGTACTGGTGTGTGTGTAGTTTGATGAAGGGGGTGTTAGTGGGTGTTAGTATATGGGAGGTGGGGAAAGGGTTGAAATATATATATATATATACTATATATATATCATCATCATCATCATCAACATCAACTTTTAACGTCCGTGTTCCACGCTTGCATGGGTTTGGACGGGGGTTTTCCCACTTGAGGCAAGAGTGATTGTCTTGCTCGCATAGGACTGTCTGGCAGGTTTTCTACAGTTGGATGCCCTTCCTAACACCAACCACATTTACAGTGTGGGTCTGGGAGGTTTTTACCGTGTTGCCTACACGGCCACATTACAGCGTGGACTGTGTGTTTTTTTGTCGTGACACCTACACGATCTCATTTGTTTCGGCCTGGATGGTGTGGCACCAACATAACTTTACATAGAAGGGGGCGGTGTGGATGAGGTGGGGGTGGTGGGACGGGGGTGTATTTTGTTAGAGATGCCTACTGACTGTAGTAGGTTTTACTTTGTATTTAGGTAAGGCGGGTCTTCTCTATTACTGAGTACCGCCAAAGGTCTCGGTCCAGTGACATTGCTTGGTGAGGTGTAAGTGTGTGAGGTCGGAGTTTATCAGCTCGTCCCAAGTTTTTCTGGATATATATATATATAGTATATATATATATATAGTTGATATATAGTATATATATATATATATATGTGTGTGTGTGTGTATATATATTTCATTTTACTAGTCATTTTATTCTAGCTAAATGTCCTTCCTATCAGCAACCAATTTACATGATGGACTAGTTCCGTATTATCATGCCACTAGCACAAGAGCTTCTGCTCCTGTTGACAACAAAATGTTTCTCTCTACGGTGGTGGATTGGCAGTATCGGTAGAGTTGCAGCCCTTTGCGTTCTGGGTTCAAATCCTGCTACAGTTACCTTTGCCTTTCATCATTACATGGTCGATAAAATAAAGTACCAGTAACGCATTGGAGTCGATTTAGTCGACTTTACCCATCCCTTCAAATTACTGGCCTTGTTCCTAAATCAGAAACCATTATTATTATTATTATTAAACTATCTTGTTGAAGTAGTCAGTTTAACTGGTGCTTTTAATTCCTGATTGCCTGGCAATATATGTAACCACAAATGAGCTTTAGGATTACCGCCAACCAATGGAGAACTGGGTAGATATATTTTATACAAGTGGAACGCTTGTGTTTTTTTATATATATTTATATATATATATATATATATTCATAAGATTATATATCTTCTTAGGCATGTTTGTTTTGTAGGAGATTTTGTGTTTTCTCGTGACATCATCAACACATATATTTATAATACTTAATATTCATATAGACTGTAACAACATGATCAGCCCTGTTATATATACTCAATCACTTGCTGGTGTGTGTGTTGAGGTTGTGCATGTTGGGGATAAGACACGTTTGCATTTTTTTTTCTAGTATAAAGTGATGACTTAGCTACACACACATATATATATATATATATATATATATATATATATATATATATATATATATATATATATATATATATATATATGAGAGAGAGAGACAGAGATCACAATTATACCAGTTTTTAACTCGTAACACCATTATTCAGCAGGGTATTCGATACTTGGGAAGTAAAATGTAAATATCATAGTCTTGAATTTACTGTTGAAACAGCAAGAGCTCAGCCAGCAAGCCCTGACTCTCTACTATGTACATATACCGTACTGTCTGTTACTACATCAGATACATGATAGTTTTATAATGTGAGGTCGATATAAAAAAAAAAGTACCGGCATTTCTTTATCACTTTCATTCTCTCACTCTCTATCTTTCTCTCGAAGAGATCTGCTGTGTTCAGACCTGGAAAGGGATGGGTTCCACGAGGCATTTTAAATGCCTAAGAAATGCTCTATAGGAGTTACGGAACCATTCCATACTTTTATATATGCATATAATCTATCATGGAATTGAGTGGGTGACCAGGTTGCAGAGAATGTAAAGAAAATTTCAACTGTAAAATAATATGGATTGTGAATATATCAGAGCTTTTACATGGTTTTAAATGGCTAACAGGGTTCATTCAGACCGTAATTGCTTCAACTTCAATACATAATCTCCTATGAAATCACTTGCCAAACAAGTACAACTCCACAACTGATATTCCATTTAGATGTAAGCATTGAGATATGGGGCAATGGCGGGGTAAGGTTAGTGTGATTAATTAATATTTAGTTTCAAATGTTAAAAGTTATGAAATAAATAGCATGTGTCATATAGGTATTTTTTTTATTTGTTGTTGTTGTTGCTGTTGACATCTGAGGAGGTGTGAGATGATATAACAAATAAATAAGTGAGTGTAGTGGCTAATGGTTTAGTTCAAAATATTGTAGAGAGAAAATTATTGGCAGGTTTTGAGTTTCAGTGAGGTGTCATGAAATTCATTCTCTTGTGTCTCAAAGAATCGCTCCCACCCCCACCCCAGTTTATAATTTTACAAATCCCCCTCCCCTCACTTATTAAATTTTGCAAATCTATCTCTGTCGAAATTTTATTTTAAATTGTAACATTCCTGCGACAATTTTCTTTATACATTGAAAACATGGAAGAAAAAAAAGAACATTACTAGAGATCTCATATGTTACAAAATATATAACTATAGTTTGGGGTTTCAATATGTAAACTAAACGATTAATTCTGGTTTTTAATAAAAAATCAAGGGACACAACCTGGAAAATTACTGACTTTCACCCATCCCCGTTTATTCTTTTCTCTCTCTCCGCCCCCCCCCCCCTATTTCGGAGCTAAGAGGACTGGAGAATTAAGCTTAAATTTTACCTATGGAAGTCAACTTTACCTTTTGTCCGTGAAATTCGTTCACCTTTTAATCTCTGGTACTTTGATGACAGGATGTGACACAACGACGTTGATGTTGAATCCATTATTGATGAGCTTTGCATCAGTATTCCATTGTTATTCTCCCTTAGGCTTGAAATTAACTTGTTCAAGTCAAAAGTGATCTGAAAAAGGAAAAAGTTAAAATGGTTATGGCTTAAACATCTTTGAACCATGTATCTGAGTTTGCCTGAGTCTAAACAACAACTACTGCTACCATCAACCAGCAAATGAGCATCACCACATTTGCTTAGCCTGCTAAAAGTAGCAGCTAAATCTACCTGAATGCACTCCTTACTTTGTCTGGGACCATGGACAGACAATAGCACCAATATATATGTGAGTGTGTGTGCATGTATATATGTGTGTGTGTGTGTGTGTCTATAACCAGTGTATATAGATCACAGACACATATATATATATATATATATATATATATATGATGATGTATGTCTATAATTCTCATCAAGAAAAAAAAGCAGCATTGGTGGGCCCAAATCCTCATTTGAACAGTACTCGGAAGTTGGCTATTTTTTTATGAAAGAACCAGTCTGAAACATTGAAATTACTTGGTTTTTCTTTAGTTCTCTTGTACTTACAACCCTTTTGTCCCTGAAAACTTTTTGGGTGAAATATTTATTCCCAGGTACTAATGTTCTCAGATTGACTTCCTTCTTCTAACAGGAGGGCGGGGGCTATAAGTATTCACCTGTCCCACCCTGACACCACCACCTGATAACTTAAAGGAGTCGAATGTAATGAATATAGATTCTGTGAGTGTGTGTGTGTTTGAAATAATGAAGGAAAAAAAGGCACCAAAATCTCCTGTGTAAGTTAAAAAAGGAAGATTATATAATTATAAAATACAAACAACAAAAGGAGAGAAAATAATTGCTTAGTTGTCAGGTTGTCTTTGAGGAAAAGAAAAGCTCCCCTTTCCAATATGATATACTTATTATTTAATGGAGAAACTATCTACATCATATATCAAACTTATCTATTCTTTCTATCTTTATTTAGGTTTTTATATATTTACTTTTTGGGTGGTGTGGTGGGGGTTACTGTACCTTTTAAATAATTATAGACCAGACTGTTTTATATTTTTACCCTGAAAGGAATGAAGGTGATTTGATTGCATTTTATTTTCAATGAGATGTTGTTTATATATTACACACACATACAGACATTTTATACATATATATATATATATATATATATATATATATATATATATATATATATATATATATACACACACGTGTGTATTATCTATATATATACTAAAAGTCTGTGATTGCTTGCTTGTCTGTAATGTAATACAGCCAAAAGGGTGCATAATGGAAAGAAAGTTGACCCTGAAATGGGAATACAAAGGGAATAAAACAAAGTTTTGCGTAAATCTGAACACAGGTTCCCAAGATATGGTGTTTTTCAGCTACCTTCATAAACAACGAGAGAGACAGAGGAAGATATAGTGGTTGTGACAGAGTAGATTGAAAGAGAGATATAGAGATAGGTGGAGGAGACAGTCAAGGAGAATGGAAGAGAACTGGTGGTGTTGTGTGTATATATATATGTGAGTGTGTGTGCATGTATATATGTGTGTGTGTGTGTCTATAACCAGTGTATATAGATCACAGACACATATATATATATATATATATATATATATATATATAAACATAGATTATCGAGATTCGCATTTCGGCCCACAAAATCGCGAAAAACAACCTCCAAGATGTGAGGCAAGTGCTCAATGGTTCAGATGAACCAGAGCTATAACAAATGTTAAACGCCAAACACACTGAGACGATGGTTAAACAATAATTCGCATACCCAAA
>OZ024740.1:424082191-424119691 GCA_964016885.1 Eledone cirrhosa
TAAAACAAAGAAAAGGGGTCAGTGCAGTGGCAATGAAGTAAAAAAATCCTTTTTAATATTGGCAAGAATCCCACCCCATTGCTGAGTAAGCAAGTCTATATTTTATAGGCATACAAGATTTCTCCCCAACCTTTTTCTCTTGCCTTCACATGTAACTTCACACACCCACACTCCACCACACACATACACCCCATTAATTGGTGACAGGGACATAGCAGTGATCATACTCTCCATTAATTGGTAGCAGGGACATAGCAGTGATCATATTCTCTATTAATTGGTGGCAGGGACATAGCAGTGATCATACTCTCCATTAATTGGTAGCAGGGACATAGCAGTGATCATATTCTCCATTAATTGGTAGCAGGGACATAGCAGTGATCATATTCTCCATTAATTGGTGACAGGGACATAGCAGTGATCATACTCTCCATTAATTGGTAGCAGAGACATAGCAGTGATCATACTCTCCATTAATTGGTAGCAGAGACATAGCAGTGATCATATTCTCTATTAATTGGTGGCAGGGACATAGCAGTGATCATACTCTCCATTAATTGGTAGCAGGGACATAGCAGTGATCATATTCTCCATTAATTGGTGGCAGGGACATAGCAGTGATCATATTCTCCATTAATTGGTGGCAGGGACATAGCAGTGATCATACTCTCCATTAATTGGTAGCAGGGACATAGCAGTGATCATATTCTCCATTAATTGGTGACAGAGACATAGCAGTGATCATATTCTCCATTAATTGGTGGCAGGGACATAGCAGTGATCATACTCTCCATTAATTGGTAGCAGAGACATAGCAGTGATCATACTCTCCATTAATTGGTAGCAGAGACATAGCAGTGATCATACTCTCCATTAATTAGTAGCAGAGACATAGCAGTGATCATATTCTCCATTAATTGGTAGCAGGGACATAGCAGTGATCATACTCTCCATTAATTGGTAGCAGGGACATAGCAGTGATCATACTCTCCATTAATTGGTAGCAGGGACATAGCAGTGATCATACTCTCTATTAATTGGTGGCAGGTACATAGCAGTGATCATACTCTCCATTAATTGGTGACAGGGACATAGCAGTGATCATATTCTCTATTAATTGGTGGCAGGTACATAGCAGTGATCATACTCTCCATTAATTGGTGACAGGGACATAGCAGTGATCATATTCTCCATTAATTGGTAGCAGGGACATAGCAGTGATCATATTCTCCATTAATTGGTAGCAGGGACATAGCAGTGATCATATTCTCCATTAATTGGTAGCAGAGACATAGCAGTGATCATATTCTCCATTAATTGGTAGCAGAGACATAGCAGTCATCATACTCTCCATTAATTGGTCGCAGAGACATAGCAGTGATCATATTCTC
The DNA here is from genome assembly GCA_964016885.1 of Eledone cirrhosa. Classification (NCBI taxonomy): domain Eukaryota; kingdom Metazoa; phylum Mollusca; class Cephalopoda; order Octopoda; family Eledonidae; genus Eledone; species Eledone cirrhosa. Next base: position 424,083,583 of record OZ024740.1, read on the forward strand.
CATTAATTGGTAGCAGAGACATAGCAGTGATCATATTCTCCATTAATTGGTAGCAGAGACATAGCAGTCATCATACTCTCCATTAATTGGTCGCAGAGACATAGCAGTGATCATATTCTCCATTAATTGGTAGCAGAGACATAGCAGTGATCATATTCTCCATTAATTGGTAGCAGGGACATAGCAGTCATCATACTCTCCATTAATTGGTAGCAGGGACATAGCAGTGATCATATTCTCCATTAATTGGTAGCAGGGACATAGCAGTGATCATATTCTCCATTAATTGGTAGCAGGGACATAGCAGTGATCATATTCTCCATTAATTGGTAGCAGGGACATAGCAGTGATCATATTCTCCATTAATTGGTAGCAGAGACATAGCAGTCATCATACTCTCCATTAATTGGTAGCAGGGACATAGCAGTCATCATACTCTCCATTAATTGGTAGCAGGGACATAGCAGTGATCATACTCTCCATTAATTGGTAGCAGGGACATAGCAGTGATCATATTCTCCATTAATTGGTAGCAGGGACATAGCAGTGATCATATTCTCTATTAATTGGTGGCAGGGACATAGCAGTGATCATATTCTCTATTAATTGGTGGCAGGGACATAGCAGTGATCATATTCTCCATTAATTGGTGACAGGGACATAGCAGTGATCATATTCTCCATTAATTGGTAGCAGGGACATAGCAGTGATCATATTCTCTATTAATTGGTGGCAGGGACATAGCAGTGATCATATTCTCCATTAATTGGTGACAGGGACATAGCAGTGATCATATTCTCCATTAATTGGTAGCAGGGACATAGCAGTGAGCATACTCTCCATTAATTGGTAGCAGGGACATAGCAGTGATCATACTCTCCATTAATTGGTAGCAGAGACATAGCAGTGATCATATTCTCCATTAATTGGTAGCAGAGACATAGCGGTGATCATATTCTCCATTAATTGGTAGCAGAGACATAGCAGTGATCATACTCTCCATTAATTAGTAGCAGAGACATAGCAGTGATCATATTCTCCATTAATTGGTAGCAGAGACATAGCAGTGATCATATTCTCCATTAATTGGTAGCAGAGACATAGCAGTGAGCATACTCTCCATTAATTGGTAGCAGGGACATAGCAGTCATCATACTCTCCATTAATTGGTGACAGGGACATAGCAGTCATCATACTCTCCATTAATTGGTAGCAGGGACATAGCAGTGATCATATTCTCCATTAATTGGTAGCAGGGACATAGCAGTGCTCATATTCTCCATTAATTGGTAGCAGGGACATAGCAGTGATCATATTCTCTATTAATTGGTGGCAGGGACATAGCAGTGATCATATTCTCCATTAATTGGTGACAGGGACATAGCAGTGATCATATTCTCCATTAATTGGTAGCAGGGACATAGCAGTCATCATACTCTCCATTAATTGGTAGCAGGGACATAGCAGTGATCATATTCTCCATTAATTGGTAGCAGGGACATAGCAGTGATCATACTCTCCATTAATTGGTAGCAGAGACATAGCAGTGATCATATTCTCCATTAATTGGTAGCAGAGACATAGCAGTGATCATATTCTCCATTAATTGGTAGCAGAGACATAGCAGTGATCATATTCTCCATTAATTGGTAGCAGGGACATAGCAGTGATCATACTCTCCATTAATTGGTAGCAGGGACATAGCAGTGATCATACTCTCCATTAATTGGTAGCAGAGACATAGCAGTGATCATATTCTCCATTAATTGGTAGCAGGGACATAGCAGTGATCATACTCTCCATTAATTGGTAGCAGAGACATAGCAGTGATCATATCCTCCATTAATTGGTAGCAGGGACATAGCAGTGATCATACTCTCCATTAATTGGTAGCAGGGACATAGCAGTGCTCATATTCTCTATTAATTGGTGGCAGGGACATAGCAGTGATCATATTCTCTATTAATTGGTGGCAGGGACATAGCAGTGATCATACTCTCCATTAATTGGTGACAGGGACATAGCAGTGATCATACTCTCCATTAATCGGTAGCAGAGACATAGCAGTGATCATACTCTCCATTAATTGGTAGCAGAGACATAGCAGTGATCATATTCTCCATTAATTGGTGACAGGGACATAGCAGTGATCATACTCTCCATTAATCGGTAGCAGAGACATAGCAGTGATCATATTCTCCATTAATTGGTGGCAGGGACATAGCAGTGATCATATTCTCTATTAATTGGTGACAGGGACATAGCAGTGATCATATTCTCTATTAATTGGTAGCAGGGACATAGCAGTGATCATATTCTCTATTAATTGGTGGCAGGGACATAGCAGTGATCATATTCTCCATTAATTGGTGGAAGGGACATAGCAGTGATCATATTCTTCATTAATTGGTGGCAGGGACATAGCAGTGATCATACTCTCTATTAATTGGTGGCAGGGACATAGCAGTGATCATACTCTCCATTAATTGGTAGCAGGGACATAGCAGTGATCATATTCTCCATTAATTGGTGGCAGGGACATAGCAGTGATCATATTCTCCATTAATTGGTGGCAGGGACATAGCAGTGATCATACTCTCCATTAATTGGTGACAGGGACATAGCAGTGATCATATTCTTCATTAATTGGTGGCAGGGACATAGCAGTGATCATATTCTCCATTAATTGGTAGCAGGGACATAGCAGTCATCATACTCTCCATTAATTGGTAGCAGGGACATAGCAGTCATCATACTCTCCATTAATTGGTGGCAGGGACATAGCAGTGATCATATTCTCCATTAATTGGTGGCAGGGACATAGCAGTGATCATATTCTCTATTAATTGGTGGCAGGTACATAGCAGTGATCATACTCTCCATTAATTGGTGACAGGGACATAGCAGTGATCATACACTCCATTAATTGGTAGCAGGGACATAGCAGTGATCATATTCTCTATTAATTGGTGACAGGGACATAGCAGTGATCATATTCTCTATTAATTGGTGGCAGGGACATAGCAGTGATCATTTTCTCCATTAATTGGTGGCAGGGACATAGCAGTGATCATACTCTCCATTAAATGGTAGCAGGGATACAGCAGTGATCATACTCTCCATTAATTGGTAGCAGAGACATAGCAGTGATCATATTCTCCATTAATTGGTGGCAGGGACATAGCAGTGATCATATCCTCCATTAATTGGTGACAGGGACATAGCAGTGATCATACTCTCCATTAATTGGTAGCAGAGACATAGCAGTGATCATACTCTCCATTAATTGGTCGCAGAGACATAGCAGTGATCATATTCTCTATTAATTGGTAGCAGAGACATAGCAGTGATCATATTCTCCATTAATTGGTAGCAGAGACATAGCAGTGATCATATTCTCCATTAATTGGTAGCAGGGACATAGCAGTGATCATATTCTCCATTAATTGGTAGCAGGGACATAGCAGTGATCATATTCTCTATTAATTGGTGACAGGGACATAGCAGTGATCATATTCTCTATTAATTGGTAGCAGGGACATAGCAGTGATCATATTCTCCATTAATTGGTAGCAGGGACATAGCAGTGATCATATTCTCCATTAATTGGTGGCAGGGACATAGCAGTGATCATATCCTCCATTAATTGGTGACAGGGACATAGCAGTGATCATATTCTCTATTAATTGGTAGCAGGGACATAGCAGTGATCATACTCTCCATTAATTGGTCGCAGAGACATAGCAGTGATCATATTCTCCATTAATTGGTAGCAGGGACATAGCAGTGATCATATTCTCCATTAATTGGTGGCAGGGACATAGCAGTGATCATACTCTCCATTAATTGGTAGCAGGAACATTGCAGTGTCGTATAGAATTCATCTCTGTTTTGTGGGTCAAAGTAGGTAAGATGGTATTGTAATGTATCTTGAGTGGCTCCACCTAGGGCTGTTTTTATATAGCTACATGCAGAGGACCTTACTTGGAGGTTTTCACAAGTTGTGACAAAGCTAATATATTTTGTAAATATACCGTTCCAAAACACCAAAGTTCAGTTTGAACCCTCTCCCAAAGAAACCACTTTAAATGTGTGTGTGTGTTCTAGTTTATGCAGTATAAAAATGTGTGTACACACACACACACACATAGAGACTTTGATGTAAAGATGCTATAAAGAGTTAATGAGTGGTGTCAAGTGTTTCACCATCTATTTTCTATTTAAACAATATAGTTTTGTTACTATGTAGTCAATAAACTTTACAATTAAATTTTACTTTAAAAAAAAAAACTAGTTGCTTTCATCCCTCCGCCCTTTTTTTCTCCAAATAATACACACACACAGATATAGATATATAAATATTCATATATATATATATATTATAAAATTATCAAAATAATAAAAATAATGTAGCCATGTACAATCTTTATTATTATCATTATTGACTGTTTGTTTTTTCTTGAAATTCTTACAACAGTTGTAAAAAATAAAATAAAAATTAAGAGTAAATAAGCAAATGAATCCATAAATTGGTATGTCTGCTGCTGCTGTTGTGGTTGTTGTTGCTGTTGTTGTTACTGCTGCTGCTTCATTGAAATTACTTATGGCAGCTTTTATGGAAAGTAATTTTCGACATGGATACTTCTTCTTTAGAATTGTATTTCTTTGGCGGCAGCCTTAGCCAATATCTCCCTCCCCTCCCCTCTCTCAAGCAAATTAATCGTTTCTGTCAAGTTGAAACTATAATGACTTTAGAAAGGACACTGGCAATGTCAGTGCGTATGTATGTGTGTGTATATATAGACACACATATAGACATTGACATGTGTATGTATGTGTGTATATATATATATATAAACACACAAATCATATATACATGTACACATACACACATACACACTCACTAATATAACTGGTGTTTCTTGTGAAATAAACAGCTTAGTATTCTTTTTTTCTTTAATTAGTTTCAGTCATTAGACTCCAGCCATACTAGGACACTGCCTTGATTTAGTCAATCCTATCTACTCCAGAACTTATTTCTTAAAAATATCCCAATACTTATACATCAATCTCTTTTGGTTAGCCCATAGATTACAGACATAAACATAAACACACACACACACACACATATGATAGAGGCACATGGCCTTGTAGTAAAGGTGTTGGACTTATGATCATAAAGTTGTGTATTGGATACCTGGACTGGGTTGTGTGTTGTGTTTTTGAGTAAAACACTTTATTTCACATTGCTCTTGTGATGGAATGATGTCTTGCCCAGGGAAGAGTCTTGTACTCTGCTGCTTCACCCCACGGAAACCAGGATGAGCCTCTGGGTTCTGAGTCAGACTTTTTTTTTTATACAACTCATCTAACCCTTGCTAGTGTAGAAAAATGGATGTTAAACAGTGATGATGATGATGAATATAAGTAAAATATATATCAATATATATTATCTCGAATATATGGTGGTGTGGTGCAATAAATTTCTACATTTTTTAACTTTGTAGAATTCTACTCTCAAAACATCTGTGTGTGTGTATCCATGGCTATGTTGTTGGTTTTTGTCCTGTAATGTAGTGGATTTGCAAATAAAGATGAAATAAGTATCAGTTATATTAGTCCTAGTCATATTGGGATACTACCTCTTGAAGGTAGTATCCCAATATGACTAGGACCAGTAAAAAATGTTATCCATATTTACTGTTAATTTGCTTTGTTGATTTGCATGTATGAATTTTATAAAGATAAATGTGAAATGTTTATAATTTAATGTTTGCTTCTGTATGGGTGTATATATGTATATAAACATACACATTTACACATATATTCACACGTATGTATATGCATTCACATGTGATATAAGGAGAGAGAGAGAGATATCTACACCCACTCTGCATCTCTCCATGCATTGAGTACTTCGATGATTAGTGGTCTCCTCAGTCTCAGCACCACAGACTATCTCTCTACGTATATATATATATATATATATATATATATATATATATCATCATCATCATCATCATCATCATTGTTTAATCTTCTACGCTAGCATGGGTTTAGATGGGAATTATCCCACTTGAGGCAAGATTGGTCGTCTCACTCGTATAAGACTGTCTGGCAGGTTTTCTATGGCTGGATGCCCTTCCTAACACCAACACACACACACACACACACACACACACACACACACACACACCACCACACCACACCACACCACACCACACACACACACACACACACACACACAGTAATAATAATAAATTTGAAGACTAAAATCCAAAGAGGGCTCGATAAGGATAAATATATATCAAATATATAAGAACCGTAGACCAAATATTTATTAAAATAACAGATTAAAGTTTAAGCAAAGAATCGCTGCTTTCACCTTTAATAAATATATATATATATATATTAAAGTTTAAACAAGGTTCAATGAATAAATCAAAGAATAAAGTTTTACTGCCATGACTGAATTTTAACCATCTACTTAGTCAGGGTATGTCATGCATCATCTTATTTTATCTGATGAGAACGTACTGTTGAAGATAGCTCAGTACGTCTGAAATATGTATAATAAAATATACTTGATCACACGAATGTCTATTTTTGTTAATATTTTGAATTAATATATATATATATATATATTCAGCATATGCAGACAATACAATGATGGATATGATAGATATTGGTTTGTTTATATATATTTCTTTGCACACACTCACACAACCATGCTCATTCTCCATTTAAGACTGGAAATGGTTTTAACTGTATTGATTTATGTAAGAAATGAAAGCTCCTTTGTTTTGTTTGTTCCACTTCAAGAAACGTGTTGGAAGGGTTTTTCAAGCTCAAAGGTTCATGTTTGAGAGTACATTTGTCAAAACATGTTTTGATTACATGGACTGTTTTAGTTAAATCCAAAGAATACATAAACAGAAATACAGATGTTCAAATTTAGTATTATATACATATATATATATATATATGTTCATATACACATATAGAATATATATATATGAATGATATTTGTTTTTGAAATGCGCATAATAAAATACATGGAACTCTTTTAACCATCTTTTGTTCTTATATATTTTATATATATATATATGTGTGTGAACCTTTGTTTGGCAAGCTTTCTATGGTTAGATGCCATTCCTGTCACCAACCACTTTACAGCATGTAGTGTATATACATGTATATGTTCTGTATGACCTCGACTGCCTCAAATAGGACAACCCATCTAACCCATGCTAGCATGGAAAATGGACATTAACCGGTGATGATAATGATGTCCCACTCATATACCCAACACACTGTTACATCATTAATACACACACTTTTCCATAGAAGCACCATACACATAAACACACAAATGTAAAAAATAATATCTCGCGACTCAAATCTCCCCCAAACACCTTCATACACAAACCTTTCCAAAAACAGGCCATACTTGAACATGTACTACACAACTCCACACAACATACTGTGAGCTGCTGACATATGAACACACACACATTTTTTACCTCCCCTTTCTAATATCTTTTAGGCAAAAGGCAATCTAAACTCATTCTTTTCCAGTCCAGTAAGACTGCCATTTGGCACATGTTTTTTTCTCATCCCTTTTTTTCTCTTTTTCTCAAACATTATGGTTTCCTTTCTGATGAAGGATCAGTCTCTGAAATGTTGAAGACTGCTTTTATTTCCTTTTATATGTTATATTAATATACTCTTATTGTACTGTGTTCTTCTCTGTTGTTGTTCCTCGAGTTTTATTGACTTTTATTTTGCATATACACAATCATCATCATTATCCTAAGCATACAAAAATATTGTCTATATATGATTGTGTGTGTATGTGTGTGTGAGAGAGTGTGTGTATATATGTAAGTATAGACAAACATCATACTGACAATATTTTGTAGATCTAAGGAAGATCTGTTGTAGATACCATCATAATTAGTTTTCAGATGTAAACTACATTCAATAAAAGAGGAGGAAATCTCAGTAAGAAACACAGTAAACCTTTCTTCAGTTCCTTCTCCTGTCTTGGCTTCTTTCCAGTATTGGTTTTCTCTTAAGAAAAGACTCATTGATTTACCCTGCAATGCTATATGAAGATTTCTTCTAACAACAGTATCCCCCACATCCCTCTCTATCTCTCCCTCTCTCTTTCTTCCTCTATCCCTATCTATCTAGCTATCTCTCCCTCTCTGATTCTCTCTCTCCACACTATTTCCTTTCACTGTGTGCCCTAATAATTTTTCTCAAGGAATCTCCTCTCTCTCTTTCTCTCTCTACATTGTTTCCTTTCACTCTGTGCCCTAATAATCTTTCTCCTAGACCCTCCCACCACCACCATTACTTATGTCTTCAACCACACCCATACAGCTTTTAATATATTTATTTATGTTATTCTGCTACTTCTTACTCCTTTCCACTTCCATCTTCATAACTCCCTTAGTTTTTACTGTATTTTTATGATCACTGTTTCTATCTTGTTAATCTTGCTGTTATTTCATATATTTTATAGCCTCTGGAATCTCTACAATAAAAAACTATTATAATTATTACCATTATTACAACTATAATGATAAAAATGATGATGATTTTTATTCTCTCCTGAAATTGTATTTTGGCCTTATTCTTTTAAAATTCTATTTGGTGCTGGGGTTATTTGACTTTTAGTTTTTTGGGGGAGTTTTTGTTGTTGTTTTTCCAAATGAATAATTTTCACTTATTTGTTAAGAAGTAATAACGGAACATTTTCCTAATGTTTGTTGTGATTGCAGCAATGGCTTTTTTCTTGAAATATTGTTGTTATTATTATTTGTCTTTTAACTCTTTTTTTTTTTCTGTCATCTGTGACTGTTTATTTTGGTATTCTTTTATTGTCTTCTTCACTTCAGTCAGGTTTTTTTCTTCTTCTTAGGGGAGGATTATTTTCTTCTTTTCTTCCTTCTGCTAGTATCCCCTCCTCTGTTTTTTTTTATTTTTTATTATTCTCTTGTTCTCCCATTCTCTAGGTTCCCCATCATCCTCCATACTCCCATCCTCTCATTCTCATATTCTTCTCTACTCCCACCATCTCATTCTATTGTATTCTCCCCATCTCTAGTTGGTTTGTCTTCTTCTCTGCATTCTGTTTTATATTTACCATCTCCCATACTCCTGTCTCCTTCTTCTGTCTTCTCATTTTCTCCTGTCCTTTGTCATTCTCTAACACATTCATATCTTCCTTTCCCCTTTCCTTTCTCTTCTGTTTTCCTGGGTTTTCTTTTGACATTTTCTTGTTCAATTTCTTTCCTAGTTGTGATTAATGACTAAAATCTCACAGCTTGCTTGCAAGAATTGTGCTAGAATTAACATTTAAATATAAATACTGACCAGAGCCACCACTGAGCTGAATAAAAGACAAAAGAAGACACACAGACACAGACACATGCACATGGATATATTCAATATTTTTACTATAACAAAAAGTTGATTGTGGAAGCTAAAAGTTTAAAACAGAATATTAACTGCAATCAACACATACCAAATACAAACTATTATTCAGTGTTTGATCTACACCAGATTTCAGTCTGTTATCTGTGTGTATGTCTGTGTCTGTGGAGTGTGCATGTGTAACTATCTGTCTTTGCAACATAGAAGTGCCAGGTATATTTAGATTTGATGCCATTTCACAGTATGTTGTAACATATATATACAGGGTGTTCCCCCAAAACATATATACACACTTTGTGATTACCTGTACAGGCAATATTTATTTGAATGCACAGCCTTTCCCCAAAATATAATGATCTACATACATAATTCAATTGTATATAAACACCCAAAAATGTTTACATAATTTAAATAATGAATATAAAACAATTTATTTCAAGGCTTTTTTTTTTGCTGTTGAAATGTGCATACATTTTTGGGAGGCACCCTCTCTCTCTCTCTCTCTCTCTCTCTCTCTCTCTCTCTCTCTCTCTCTCTCTCTCTCTCTCTCTCTCTCTCTCTCTCTCTCTCTCTCTCTCTCTCTCTCTCTCTCTCTCTCTCTCTCTCTCTCTCTCTCTCTCTCTCTCTCTCTCTCTCTCTCTATGGTGGTTGGCAAAATTTGTATGATAAATTCTTGTCAATGTTTCTCTAGAAATGACTGTACTATTGCAATATTCTTCCATTGTTGAGGGTTCATCAGTGATTGTTGTTCCAGATATTTAATAAGTAATTGTTTTTGTAGATGATATATAAACACAAGAGAAATCTTCAACACACACATACACACTGACATCTCTTATAGAACACTGAAATAATTATAGTTGTGTTCAACGCCAGTCCTGATTAGCTATTCCTATAAACAAAAGCATTCCCACTGTGACCATCAAGTCATTATTTTAGGCAAGAGTAGAATGGACTGATGGACCTGTAACTCCTGAGGGAGCCATAGGGGTGCTGTGTTGACATATGGCATTTCTTGGACATTTTAAAACCTGGCAGAGCCCATTTTCTCTCTAGCAGATTTCTTCCAGAGAAGAATGGAAGTGAGAAAGAGAGATATAGAAGAAGAATCAACTCCTGTACTTGACTTGTACTTTTTTATATTAAGACTTGTACTTTTTTATATTAACCTCAAATTGATGAAAGGCAAAATTGAACTTAGATAGCAGAGAACTGAAATGAATACTGCAAAGCATTCTATCCGATGTTCTAATGATTCTGTCAACTCCCTGCCTTAGGACTATATAGTCTTAGTACCTAGGGCTATATTATCTAATGTAACCTATTCCATTTAGCCTGTGGATCTTATTTAACTATGGTTATCTTACATCTAATTTTCAGAAAGAAGGGAGGAGTACAATTATATTTACTCATTGTTAAATAAATGAGCTAGCTGATATTTTTTAACCAATGGATATTTCAAGGCTAGTTTCCCACTAACTGAAAATCAACAAATAAAATGTAAGATGAAAAGGTTTTTAATAGAAGGTGGCTGTACAATGAAAGATAAAGGATTTCCTTGTCCATTCCATCTGAGATAATGGAGAAGTTTGGTTTTAGATTGATTGGAAAAGACAAAAGTGAAAACCTGAAATTTACAAGAGAGATATTTTTTTTTTATTTTCAAATATCCCAATTTTCTTCCAAAATATTCATTTTACATTTTCACATCTAATTGATTAAAAACAAAAATAAAAACCAAAAAAAATAGAACAGTTTGTAGTTAACATCTGGGAAATATCTAATTATTTTAAGTTTTAGATTAACAGTTGATTTGTTCTACCTTGATTGAGTCAAATTATGGAGATACTTCTTCAGAACTTAGCTGGGTTCTATTAGTTGTACTTTACATTGACAATATCAATTCCTTCTAAAGATTATTTCTTTTGCTCTCTCTCTCTCTCTCTCTCTGTCTCACTCTTTCTCCCTCCTCCTATATATCTCTCTCTCACTCTTGCTCTCTCTTTCTCTCTTCCCTCCCCCTCTCCACTTCTTTCCCTCTCCTTCCAGCCATCACTCTTGCTCTCTTATAATTACTAAGGGCTGACTCCCTGCTGTAAAGGAAGGACATGTTTAATGGGTGTATCTGGCTGGATGTGCAATGTGTTTAGATTGAATCTGGCTTGTTGGCTGTTTCAATGACATTGGTTAATGTATGGTTTTACCAACAAGGACATTGATTTGTAACTGCAAATGGATTACGTGTGTAATTTCAGATATGTTATTGACAAAATTGTAGGATAGGCATTTGTACAGGTAGACCAGATGGTGTGTAGGTGTATACCTGAGTAGATGAGACAGCACAAATGTAGTTATATCCCTATTGCTAAACCAGGTGAGCTGTGTGTAGGATTAGGCATAGATCTGAGTAGATGAGGCAACACAAATGTAGTGATATAACTATTGCTAAACCAGGTGGACTGTGTGTGGGTATCTGAATAGATGAGGCAACACAAATGTAGTGATATAACTATTGCTAAACCAGGTGGACTGTGTGTGGGTATCTGAATAGATGAGGCAACACAAATGTAGTGATATAACTATTGCTAAACCAGGTGGACTGTGTGAATATGGGAGAAAGCCTAAAACAAAATAATTGTGTTGATATCTCACTAACTCTCTATATCTTTCTTTATCTTTCTTTCATTCTTTTGTAGCTCTCTTCCTCTATGTATCTATCTAGCTACCCCCCCCCCCCTCCCACTTTCACTCTTCTCTTTCTTTCACTCCATTTCTTCCTCTATCAATCTATCTAGCTATCTCCATCTCTCTCTCTCTCCCTCCCTCTCTCTAATATCAACTAATTGCATTTAATAATTATTTCTACTTTTGGCACAAGGCCAGTAATAATACCAGTGTATTACTGGTACTTTATTTTATCGACCCCGTAAGGATGAAAGGCAAAGTTAACCTCGGCGAGATTTGAACTCAGATCATAAAGGGCCGTAACTCTTTACTGCAAAGCATGGTGTCTGACCCTCTACCGCATTATAGACTCATCATATTTCAATAAATTATACAGTCATGTTTTTTTACAGTAAAGTTCTAAATTTGCTTGAGAACATAACAAATAGGAGTTACTTCTTGCCAGAGAGCAGCTATCACATTGTAAGAAGCAGCTATCACATTGTAAGAAGGCAGTGCAGTACCCACAACTGTTTTCAAGATCTCCCAGACTGAGTTGGAGGGTGTCTTTAAACTAAAGATCTACCAGACTGGTTGGAGGCTGGAGGGTGTCTTTAAACTAAAGACCTGGAATGTATACTTGCAATAGACTCTGCTAAAGACAGCCAAGTGCCAGGCAAGGTAGAGGTTTTAAATAAACTGAGTGATGACATAAGTCTCTACCTACCACCAAAAATATCTTGACAATAAGGTGTTTTGTTTGGTGGATTAGCAGTATCAGTAGAGCGTCAGACAAAATGCTTTTTAACATAGAGTTACGGCCCTTTACATTCTTAGTTCAAATCCCACCGAGGTTCATTTTGCTTTTCATCCTTACAGGGTTGATAAAATAAAGTACCAGTAATGCACTGGGGTCAATTTAATTTATTTTCCCCTCTGCTAAAATTGTTGGTCTTGTGCTTAAATCATAAACCATTGTAATTTTAATTTTCTGCTATTCATGTCAGATACAGATGATTATGTTCATTTGAAACAGGGGGAAAATTAACTAAGTACAATACACACAGTAGATTATAGAGTTTGCAAAAATTACATATATTACAAATAGGTTTGAAGAGATATGTGTTTTATAAAGTGATTTTATGTGTGTAATCAATCATCTGATATTAATGTAATTTGCTTTTAGTTTATTTTTTAGTTTTTACTATTATCACTTTTATTATCAATTATTAGCTTGCACCTGCTTAATGGCACTTCAAATACTATCAAATATTTCAAAAGCTCGGCTGCTATTTTCTAATTTCGCTAAATATTAAAGAATTGCAGTCTTTTAGACTTTTGAAATTATTCTTCAAATAAACAATAACAAAGCTAACTGCTGTTTGACAATTTGATTTATCTTTTGAAAAACAAAACACAAACATACATAAAAAACAAGAGAATAAAAGTAAATTAATGGTACCACACGGTATTGTCTTCATTCAGGCATCGTTTATAATCCAGTTTACACATGACTGGATTAAAAACTCTCTTTTTGATTACCAATTCTATTTTGCTAACAGTCTTAAGAGCATTTGTTCTAAACTTAAGTTGCATTAGCAAATTTTCTATTGGATTAAAAAAAAAAAAAAACTACTTCTATCTGGTAATCATTTAAGTGCTCACTTCATGTCTACGACAATCAAGAGGATAACATGGCTAAAATAATTGCATGAGAGGAGGAAGTGTTTGGGTGGCAGGCGGCAGTGCAGTGGGGTGAGGAGAAAATGAACAATTTGTGAAACTGTTTTATATTCTATCTTTTAGAAAGGCCTTTTAGTGACACATTCTGTTGATGGAAGATTTTATATATATATATATATATATATATATATATATATATATATATATATATATGCATACTCATATACACAAGCAAGTGTATATGTATTTCTATGTGTGTGTGTATATATATAGTGGTAAGAAACTCTCGGAACTGGACAGCAGGTCTTCAGAGAAGAACCCCCCTCCTCAAGCGGGTGTTTCAGCCTTTATGTGTATATATATATATGACTGTGGTTAACCCTTTTGATACTAATCCAGCCAAAACCAGTTCTTGTTCTATGAAACAAAGCCTCACGTTTTAACGAGCTCCTGTTTCAATTAAAATGTCCCAATATATGTTACATTACTAACCTGTCCACGTGTCCTGTCCACTTCCATTTTACTTTGCTCAGGATTTTTAGGATGTCACAAACTTTTGTCTTTTTCGAGGGTCCATTCGGCAGTCTTTCGATCTCGTCATGTGATGTTGAACATGATCCTTTCGTGGACTCTTTGTTAAGTAGCAATGTCATTTTTGTTAGAAGACAGTTGCTGACCAGCTCTTGGCTCTAAACACTCATCCTCTAACCTTTCCATGCTACATCTATCATCATCATTTTACATGTTTTCAATGCTGGCATAAATTAGCATACTATCTGTGACAGGGTGCCCTGCACCAACCACTCCATGCATTTTATCATAGCACCAGAACTGGAGAGGTTGTCATGTCCTCAACAAAACTAAAGTGTCCAGTTTACTCTACATTACTCTACATTGCCTCCGATCATTAACCACCTTAGAATATACAGAGTGTGATCAGTGTCATCATAGGAGAGGTTTTTGTCTGCTGCAAGGTTAAAGAGGCATCTCCATTCCATGCAATTTCTGTTCTTCCTCTTTGGCCAAGATAACAATGTCTCTCTAGCTAGATTTGTTTCATGTCAACACATGGAGTTCTGTTGTGTGTGTGTGTGTGGAGTATTTTTATGTCTTAGACAGGGGAAGAAGAGAAAGAGAGTGCCAACATTCAAGGAATAGTTTTTTGTATGCTATGAGCTTTATTCTAATATCTTATGGTTTACGTATAAGAAAAACAACTGATATGCTAAAAGTTACATGAAAGAAAAAAAGAAGTCAGGAAAAGATATAAAGTTAACCAACTGTAGTGAAAACAATTCTATATTTTGGATGCCTGTGGATAACAGAACTAAATCAATGAATGAAATGAAACCCAGAGTTATGAATGGCATTTGGTAAAAGATATAGGGTTTCAAGAAGTCACAGAGAATGATGTTGTTGAGTTGCTAAGGAGCAAGTTGCTTGGCAAGTAGAAAGGATATAGAAGCCCTATTCTCTCCACTTAAGTTGACTACAAAGAATATTGTTAAAGTCCTTGACAATTATAGAGGAAGGTCTCCAGATTTTTGCTGTTAACAATCCTAATCATGAACGAAACATAAAAAGTAAAAATAGAAGCTCATAATTAAGTTCTAATACAAAGTTCTTATATGAAAAATGGTGAGCTATAAATATTGAAACATTCTTAGATAAGTTCTTCACCCTTTAAGCGGGTGTTGATGATGATAATGAAATATAGGATAAAATACATTGTTTCTCCTCCTAACCCTCTCAGTAAATCCCACCACAACACCTCCCCACTCACCCAGCAGTCAACATCTTTTGTGTTATGAATGTATGTACCCTCTTACAATTTTCATAAATTCCTTGAATGTAGTTCCCTTCATTTTTTTTTTCGTGTGTACATACACCACTGTGAGTGTGTGGGTGCGGCTGTGCTCTTAAACATTATTTTCATACATAAAAGTGATTGTATTGGTTTTTCTTTCGTTCTTGTTTTCTGAGAGTGGGATCAAAAGAATTTTGTTGGAAGTGATCTCACTTTATAACATGAAAATCAATGGGGAAAATGTTTCATGTTACGGAATTCCTGTGTTATGGCAAGATTTTTCAGGAACACAAACCCTTATGTAACTTCGTAGATATTTGTGGTGTATTTATATATATATATATGTATGTGTAGAGATGATATCAAATTTGGAGCAATATGTTATTACAATTTCTCTCTCCTGAAGTGGATTTGTCACGGATGGTTATGATATGCTCCAGCTTGGTGTTTTATATCTTGTGGAATGATTACCTCTGAGCTGAGTTTAAAAACCTATCAATTGTTGTTCTACTTAATTTGAAATCACATATACTTTTAATTTATAGTATTCTGATGGTTGTTAATTGGCCTTGATTAATTATTTTCAAAGGGTTTTTTTAACCATGATCATACTGTCTTTTTTTGTTGTTGTCTACAATTACCCAATGTTTTTTTTTTTGTTTTTTTTCCTGTCAGCTGGAACACATAAAGGAGTAAAAGAGTAATAGTTTGTGGAAGATTTGACTGGTATTTCTTGTAGGTTTGTTCGGGGGTCCCTCAGTTCCAAAGACAATGACATCCCTTCATGTTGATATCCTTTCTAGTAGGTTTAGTAACAATCTAAAATCTCCAACATTGGTTCTGTAGAATAAATAGTTACCTTCAATGTTGGGTTGATGTTACTGAAAATCTGTTACTTATCCAAATTTATAAAATATCCTTATTACTAAACCTATAATAAAATTTGATAACATAGAAGATGATCAAATTGGATAATGTATTCATCTATGGTATGAGCATGTATCAAATTGTTTGCAAGTGTTTTTGTTATAACTCCAGCAAGATACTTTAATATTATATGCCTCAGTTCACAGCTTGTTGAGATTATCATTGAGTATCTTGCTGTTATTGTTGTTATTGTTGCTATTGTTGCTGTTTTGTGCTTTTCTAAAAAAAAAAAAAAACTTCCCCTGTATAATCCTCATACAGCTTCAAATAACTTGTTTTTCTTTCTTAGTAGTTGATTGTATTTTTGGTGGAGTTTTGTCTTTGTTTCTGTACCATTGAGACCTGTTGTGTCTTGCATAAGCCATTGCTAAGCAGCAAATGGATTTAATTATCAAATTAACCTGTCAAATAGAGACTCCATGCTTTTCTGGCAGCACTGTGTAAAGAAATTCTTTGTATAACATACGAAACAAGTTAACTGTGCAATGTGATATACATACACTAATGCTTAACACATAGACACACATACACAGATACACACATATATATAGAGAGTGGCAAGAGAGAGAGGTATGTGTGTATATAGTCTATCTATACAGCTTGAATTTGCCCTAGACCTTGTGAGTGAAATTGGGTAGGTGGAAAATGTATGGAAATTTGTTGAATGTCCTCAACTTGTATTTATTTGGTAAACTTAATCTGTTGCTATGTTAAACACCAGCACCACCTGACCCATCAGTCTATTCTGCCACAAATATTCCCACCATGTCCTATATTTTCCCTTCCTTTTCCTAACTTGTCTTAACCCTTTAGCATTTACATTACTCTATATATACTATTGTATTTTCACAGTAAAGGCTTTACCTCATATAATTATCTCACATAATATCGAATTTATGAGATCTTGATATGATTTATTTTGAGAACAATACCTTAACATCAGTATGAGTGGCTGGTTACTGCTGGTTTGAACTGAAAGAGGAGAGAATATTGGCTGGATACGCCCAATTCAAATGCTAATGGGTTAAGTTTAGAGTTAGGGTTAGGACTGCCCTTTCTGCTTTGTCTTAGCCATAAACATTCTTTTTTCTTCACCCTTTAACCAGACAATTAAATTCTTAACTGTACTTGTTTTCAGTAGAAATGGTTAAAATATGAGCTGAAGATTATAAGTTGAAAGGGAATTTCGATATCAGTCAGTTTCTAAGCTGTATTATTTGTGATGTATTTGCTATTCTCAGATCCATATCTTTCTTAATTCTCTATGCAATAAGAGCAATTCAGAAAGGTATATTTAAATATAGATTATCAGCATAACATCATATCACATTGCATCACATCACACACCACATCAACATCAATATCACACCACACCACATCAACATCAACATCACACCACACCACATCACATCACATCACATCACATCACATCACATCACGTCACATCACGTCACGTCACGTCACGTCACGTCACGTCACGTCACGTCACGTCACGTCACGTCACGTCACGTCACGTCACGTCACGTCACGTCACGTCACGTCACATCACATCACATCACATCACATCACATCACATCACATCACATCACATCAACATCAACATCAACATCAACATCAACATCAACATCAACATCAACATCAACATCAACATCAACATCAACATCAACATCAACATCAACATCAACATCAACATCAACATCAACATCAACATCCACATCAACATCAACATCAACATATCACATCACATCACAAAACTTTCAAGCTCAGTATACAGAATTGTTGTTGAGGTGGCAGTGGACAAAACTCTGAATTTTAATTGAATATCTTATACTACACTCTCCACTCGCACACACATGTTTGTCAATTTGAGTCATGTTTTCTTTACTTTTAATTCATTTCATCATTTCATTACTTTTATTATTGTAGTAGTAGTAGTAGTAGTAGTAGTAAAGATATTAATTTTATGAAAGGGGGAAAAATACACAGATAGACACACACACCCCAATAGTTTTGAAACTTTTATGATATGGCTTTACTGTCTTATATCTGGATATCAAGGGGTTTTCTATTGATTTCTCTTCTTTTTTATATATTTTAATTTTGGTGGGATTTTTTGGGGAATTTCAGATTCACTTTTTTTCTATTATCTCTTTATTAATATCTTTTTTGGTTTGTATTTCTAAGTCAACTAGTAAAGAGGCAATGTCTTGAAAAACAGGAAACTTTGATCTTTATATAGATATATATTTTAAAGACTCCTCCCCCTCCTTCCTGTTCTATATCAAGAACTGAAGAGAACTAGTTTCTCTCTTTTTTTCTTCTATTGGATTTGTCTTTTTTTTATTCTTTATATATTAAAAAAATTATCTCCCTTTGCTTCTTGATCTTTTTTTTATTTTGGATGAACATAACTTCCTGATTTAGTTGAGATAATGTGTGTATCTATGTATGTGTGTGTGTGTGTGTTTATCTATGTATCTTTATCTGTGGGTGTTGTTTCTGTATCTGCATGTGTGTGTCAAAGTGTTTCTATAACTTTGTATCTGCATGTGTGTGTGTGAATGTATTTGTATAACTGTGTATGTGTGTGTGTGTGTGTGTATGTATCTATGTGTGTGTGAGTTTATATAACTCTGTGTGTGTGAGTTTATATAACTCTGTGTGTGTGAGTTTATATAACTCTGTGTGTGTGTTGACTCTAACATTCCATCACACAAGTGATCTGAGATTCAAATAATATATTTATCTTCCAACCTTCGAAAAGGTTACAAGTAAACTTTATTGTAATATACCTTCAGTTTATATGATGCAAAGTTGTTCCCGGCACCACCAGCTGCACTTACACACCCACCTTTCTTGACGTGTGTGCATGTAGTATTTGTTGTGGGTAAGGTTTCCTGTTCCTTTTTTACTGTTCTTTGTTGTGAAATATGCTATTCTAACTTCTGTAAGTTGTTTAAACACAGGTCAGCTCACCTCATGCTGGCCTTTATAAGCACACACCCACTACACAGGTATACATACTTGTATTTGTATATACCATATAGACTCGAATATAGGCTGCTCCCAATTTTATGTCTGAGAAATGGGCAAAAATCCCAACCCCGTAAGTTGGTGCAGGACAGCTTATTAACACATTGTTTAGATGGCATATATAAGCCAACCAACCCTCGTATTTTACCATTGATTTTTAGTCACATATTCCTCAGCTTATATTCATGTATATATGGTAACTTCCCTGTAAATAGGTTGTATATGAATGTACATGTATTTACAAATGGGTTTTTATATATTTACACACACACGTCATAAATATGCATGTGTACATTACATCTAACAGCAAAAACTCAGCCATCGGGCCCTGTCTCTACTTATACTCTACTCTCTTTGATATCGAGTACTCTGCTGAAATATGGTTTTACCAATTGAAACCAGTGTATATAGTACTGTAGTGATGGTGAATAGTATAATGTATGTATTTAGATATATAGAAAGATGATGTGTATAATAATGTAGTGTGTTGGTAAATAATATATAATGTGTGTGTGTTTGTTTGTGTAGGTATATAAAGAGATGATGTATATAGTACTGTAGTGTTGATGAATAATATAATGTGTGTGTGGAGATATATATATCATATATAAAATGCCATTCTGTATTTCCGTATATACATTTCACACACACACCAACTCATGCCAGCGTGGAAAATGACATAAAATGATGAAAATGACACTACATGCATCTTTGTACCAATATATATATAACGGGATGGAAGAAGTTCAGGGAGCTACTGCCACTGCTAGCTGCAAAAGGCTTTTCCCTCAAAATGAAAGGCAGACTGTATGGTGCGTGTATACGAACAGCAATGTTACATGGAAGTGAGACCTGGACACTGTCTGTGGAAGACTTGCGTAGATTAGAAAGAAACGAAGCCTGCATGCTCCGATGGATGTGTAATTGTAATATACGCGAACGGCAAAGTATAAACGAACTGAGAGAGAGACTGAGCATAAGAGGAATCAAATGCTGTGTGCAGGAGAGGCGGTTGCGTTGGTATGGACATGTAATGCGTATGAAGGATGACAACTGCATAAAAAGGTGCAGAGCACTAGAAGTCAATGGAAACTGCGGAGTGGAGAGACCCAAGAAGACATGGGATGAGGTGATAAAAGCCGACCTTACTCAATTGCACCTCTCAAAAGGCGATGACACACGACCGTGACCTCTGGCGTCATGCAGTAATACAGAAGACCCGACCCCCCATGGGTACAAGCCGAAGCTGAAGCATATAGACAATATGCCCCCACACGCTCCTACTGCAAAGTGGTTGTGGAGGTGCCACGGCAAAAAAGCACCCAGCCCACACTATAAAGTGGACGTGTAGGCGCCACGGAAAAAAAGCACCCAGCACTCACTGTAAATGAGGTTGGTGTTAGGAAGAGCATCCAGCTGTAGAAATCAACCCAGAATCAGTTCCCGTATGAGCAAGATAAGGTCAGCCGACCGGACACTGCCTACAACAGGACAACCCGTCTAACCCATGCTAGCGTGGAAAAACAGGCATAAAACAGTGATGATGATGATGTTATATCATCATCATCATCAACGTTTAATGTCCGTGTTCCACGCTTGCATGGGTTTGGACGGGGGTAGTCCCACTTGAGGCAAGAGTGATTGTCTTGCTCGCATAGGACTGTCTGGCAGGTTTTCTACAGTTGGATGCCCTTCCTAACACCAACCACATTTACAGTGTGGGTCTGGGAGGTTTTTACCGTGTTGCCTACACGGCCACATTACAGCGTGGACTGTGTGTTTTTTTGTCGTGACACCTACACGATCTCATTTGTTTCGGCCTGGATGGCGCGGCACCAACATAACTTTACATAGAACGGGGTGATGTGGATGGGGTGGGGGTGGTGGTGGTGGGACGGGGTGTATTTTGTTAGAGATGCCTACTGGCTGGAGTAGGTTTTACTATATATTTAGGTAAGGCGGGTCTTCTCTGTTACTGAGTACCGCCAAAGGTCTCGGTCCAGTGACATTGTCTTGGAGAGGTGTAAGTGTGTGAGGTCGGAGTTTATCAGCTCGTCCCAGGTTTTTCTAGGTCTGCCTATTCCGTGGCTACCGTCTATCTTTATTGCCCTGCACTTTGTTATACAGCTATCGACTTTCATGAGCATCACGTGTCCATACCAACGTAGCCTTCTCTCGAGTAAACAACATCTGATCCCTCTTATCTCTAATTTTTTCCTTAGTTCGTTTATGCTTTGCCGTTCACGTATATTACTGTTACACATCCAGCGGAGCATGCAAGCTTCGTTCTTCTCTAGTCTGCGTATATCCTCTGCACACAATGCCCAGATCTCACTGCCATGCAACATTGCTGTTCGTATGCAGGCATCGTACAACCTGCCTTTCATTTTTAGGGAGAACCCTTTAGCAGCTAATAGTGGTATAAGCTCTCTGAACTTTTTCCAACCAGTTATATATATAAATATATATTTCAGCGAGATTGTATTTCGGTGGGGGCCCAAAACAAAACCATATATATATATATATATATGTGTGCGTGTGTATGTGTATATATATATATATATTAGTCTTCACATTTATTATTATTACTATATATATATATATATATATATATATATATATATATATAGTAATAATAATAAATGTGAAGACTAAAATCCGAAGAGGGCTCGATAGGAGTAACATATATAAAAATATATAAACACCATAGAGCAAATATTTATTAAAATAACATCAAAGAATCGTTGCTTTCACCCTTAACAGGATCTTCTGAAACTAAAAAAATCAATCTGTGGACGCAGAACTAAATATTTCGAAAAACGATATATATATATATACACACACATATATGTATATGTATGTATGTATGTGTGTGTGTTCGTGTATATATGTGTGTGTGTATATCATCATCATCATCATCATGGTTTAACGTCTATCTTCCACGCTAACATGTATATATGTATATGTGTATATATATCATCATTGTTTAATGTCTATCTTCCACGCTAGCATGTATATATATATATATATATATATATATATGTATTATGTATATAACCATACACACTCATACGTGCACATCTAGTGATATGATTTCCATCGATGCTGGTATTTTTAAGATCTCCTTATTTTCTACTAATCTTGCAAAAAAAAAAAATAGAGAACATTTCAAAGAAGAATTATGGAATGAGGAGGGGTCTGGATTATTGTCGGGTTCCCTATACACCAACTACACATGTTTACCCTCAAAAAATTTAAATTACTTCCTATTTATTATTATTATTATCACTGTAGTTATCACTGCCTGTTCTAACAATGTACCTTATATACTTAATATAAGTCAACCCTGCTATTTTATGTCTGAGAAATAGGCAAAAATCTAAACCTTATTTTCGTGGAATTTGAAGTGGTGAAATCATCAAAATATTGACCTCAAATATAAGCAAGGCCCCACCACAACCATTGATTCTTTTTTTTTTTTTTTTTTGGTCACATTTTCCTTGCCTTACATTTGAATATACATAGTATGTCAAAGGTAAAAAAAAAAGAGAGAGACAAACAAACATACAGGGAAAGAGAAGGGGGGGGGGTCTCACACAGACACACACAATGGTCTTTGTTGCTAGTTTCATCCCGTTGGCAGTTGCCATGTTGGACCACCACCACTATCTACATTTTTTTTTAACTTTCCAATTAAATTTTCTATTATATACTTTTCTTTATTCTTGACTCACATTCTTTGTTGATGATTTCCTTTAAGAAAATCTCATTTAAAATGTTAATTGTAAGAATATATTGTTATTGGTTTTTCAAGTTTTGCTTTTCTTCTTTATCTTTTCAGGTAAGATACTTTGCTTTGGACAATACTATCATACATATTGGTAAGATTGACCTATACACATCTTTACACCATTTTTTGTTTTACATATTTTATCTATCTATATATCTATCTATCTCCCACCATTGTTCTTGTCCCACTTTTGATGGCCTGGTGGCAAATAAAAGAAACATATCTATCTATCTATCTATCTATGTATTTATTTATACATATACACATATATATATATATATATATATATATATATAACAACTACATATATATATGTATTTATTTATACATATATCTATATATATATGTTATATATATATATATATATATATGTATAACAACTACATATATATATGTATTTATTTATACATATACATACATATATATATATATATATAACAACTACATATATATATGTATTTATTTTTATACATATATATATATATATATATATATATATATATAACAACTACATATATATATGTATTTATTTATACATATATATATATATATATATAACAACTACATATATATCATCATCATCATCATCATCATCATCAGGTTTAGCGTCCGTGTTCCACGCTTGCATGGGTTTGGACGGGGGTTTTCCCACTTGAGGCAAGAGTGGTTGTCTTGCTCGCATAGGACTGTCTGGCGGGTTTTCTACAGTTGGATGCCCTTCCTAACACCAACCACATTTACAGTGTGGGGCTGGGAGGTTTTTACCGTGTTGCCTACACGGCCACATTACAGCGTGGACTGTCTGGCGGGTTTTCTACAGCTGGATGCCCTTCCTAACACCAACCACATTTACAGTGTGGGGCTGGGAGGTTTTTACCGTGTTGCCTACACGGCCACATTTACAGCGTGGACTGTGTGTTTTTTGTCGTGACACCTACGATCTCATTTGTTTCGGCCTGGTTGTTGTGGGACCAACATAACTTTACATTGAAAGGGGCGGTGTGGATGGGGGTGTGTTTTGATAGAGATGCCTACTGACTGTAGTAGGTTTTTACTTTGTATTTAGGTAAGGCGGGTCTTCTCTATTACTGAGTACCGCCAAAGGTCTCGGTCCAGTGACATTGTCTTGGAGAGGTGTAAGCGTGTGAGGTCGGAATTTATCAGCTCGTCCCATGTTTTTCTGGGTCTGCTTACTCCGTGGCTACCGTCTATCTTTATTGCCCTGCACTTTGTTATACAGCTGTCGTCTTTCATGCGCATCACGTGACCGTACCAACGTAGCCTTCTCTCGAGTAAACAACATCTGATCCCTCTTATTTCTAATTTTTTCCTTAGTTCGTTTATGCTTTGCCGTTCACGTATATGTATTTATTTATACATATATATATATATATATATATATATATAACAACTACATATATATATATATATATAATAACTACATATATATATGTATTTATTTATACATATATATATATATAATAACTACATATATGTATTTATTTATACATACATATATATATATATATGTACACAATGAAATTCCATTATAACTAACAAAAATTCCTTATAACGAGATCGACCTAAAACATCGAGTGTGTGGCTATATATATATATATATATATATATATACACACATGTTAATTAGTAGAATTCTACATATAATTTTATGATTAGGCATTGTGCCTACAATATGAAACCATAGTGAGGAAATAAATACCTTGGATATACCAGAAAGGATACACCTGCAAGCTGTCGAAACTCTGCTATTAACCAACATACATGCTACATTCTTTTCAGTAACATGTTTCTACAGGAATATCTCAGAGAGGCATCTTTTAAATGGTGCCTTGGTGAACTGTTTGGATTTAGTTATAAACAATACACCTGTTTCTTTCTTTTCTTCCACTCTTCCAGCTTGTATCTGTATATATATGTGTATGTTTGTATGAGGAAATGTTTAATAGCCGGATATGCTTCCTGGTGCTAGCCCTTTATATATATACGTGAAGGCGTGTGGCTGAGTGGTTAGAGAATTGGATTCGCAATCGTAAGGTTGTGAGTTAGATTCCTGGACCAGGCGATGCGTTATGTCCTTGAGCAAGACACTTTATTTCACGTTGCTCCTTCTACCTGGAGTTGCGACCGATAGATAGTATTAGCAATTGGAAAGACCAACGGAAACATTGTTCCCTCGGTCCGATTTGACGAAAGTTGATCGTTCCTTTATATATATATATGGTAAATTTCTATAAGTCGTTTGGAAGCCTCGACGATGCAGATGGGTAAATCCCCGGGTAACAAGATCCGGTGGTGGAGAGAGAGATGTAAGTGGGTGTATGTTGAGATGTGTGGCGTGTAGAAGACTGTAGCATGTAGAAGAATGTAGGAAAGAGCGCAAAAGATAAAATTAAAAATAACACGAGATTGAGTTACCTTGGGAGAGATTTAATTGTCCCTATATATTTCGGATTCACATCCATCAACTGGGCTTTTTTTCCGGGGAGGGGGCGCGGGTCTGTTGGAAAGGTGCAAAACGTGTTCTCCGCTGTTCGTTGTTTTGAATATCTGAGGTATTCATCAGAGCGCGCGTGAAATGGGGTCGGTCAAGTAGAGGTCGGCGGCCGAAATAGTTTTTCAATTGTGGGAGTGGGGTGGCGCTAGCTGTCAGTCCATAGTATTCTCTGCTTGTTTGGTAAATGTTACTGTGTGTGTGTGCGTGTGTTGTCTCGCTTGAGTGTGTGTGTGTGCATGTGTTGTTGCCTTGTTCCTCTGTATTGGCAGTGTAGTATGTTCGTATGGTGGAATGCTACTGTGTGTGTGTGCGTGTGTTGCTGTATCGTTTGTTTACTTAAAACCAACCACCTCATTTGGCTTCTCTCGGATCGGTTGTTTAATTGTGGCCCTAGGCGTTTGATCCAAAGTGCTTGCTTGGTACGTAATGTGCCAACATTTCTTTCCATCGCTAGAACTGTGACAATGGGCCTTCCGTCTTTGTTTCCACATTTGGCTATGTGTTTCCGGAAAGACGAGGCCCTGGTGTTAGTGTGCCCCTTGATCCGGATGTGCAGCGGCCGGATTGTGCTACCTATATAGTATTGGTTGCACTTGTTACATTCTATCTTATACACGACGTATCTTCGCAGGGAGGGGCCCGAGTGGGCCAGGTGGATGTCGAGGCCCTCCCTCCATATAGCCTTGCAGATAGCATTGGTGGTATTCTCGCCCAGGTGTGGCATTTTAAGGAAGCACTTGCCTTGGGTGCCTCTCTGTCTCTTCTGTCTGTGAGCGAGGTAGGGTACCCGTCCGTCTCCAGCACCTCGAGGAATCGCTTGGTATGAGTGACACCACTCATGGGATCGCTGCATCTGTTTTTGATTCGCGCGATCTCGTTCGTGATGTATCCTCTTTTGGCACTGTTATCTCGTGTTATTATTTTTATTTTTATCCTTTACGCTCTTTCCTACATTCTTCTACACGCTACAATCTTCTACACGCCACGCATTTCAACGTACACCCACTTAAATCTCTCTCTCCACCACCGGATCTTGTTACCCGGAGATTTACCCATCTGCATTGTCAAGGCTTCCAAACCACTTTAAAACGGTGATGATGATGATGATGATGATGATGATGATGATATATATATATATCTCTCTCTCTATATATATATATAATCACCTAACAGGTTATATGGCAGTTGTCTGAAAAATGTTTTTTAGACTTGACATCCTTATTATTGTTAGTAATATTACCTGTAATGAAAACTCTAAGGAATACATCCGAGCATTTATTAAATAATTAAAAAAACCATTGACATATTCTTAAATATATCAAACATTAACAGGAGAAAATTTGTAAAATGATGTAAGAACATATATATAATTCCAAAAGGCGGCATATTTAAATTGTAAATACCACTACATCTAATCATTGTCTGAAGCAATATTAAAATATGTATGTGAGGATATGAATAAATACTGAAATTTAGATATTTTCAATTTAAATATGCTGCCTTTTGGAATTAGATATGTTTTTACATCCTTTTACAAATTTTCTCCTGTTAATGTCTGATATATTTAAGTATATGTCAATCATTTTTATAATTTTATATATATATATATATATATATATATATATATATATGAAAGTGATTACCTCTTGTTGTTACTCTGACTTTAACAGATTGCTGCTGATTATAGCTATACATATATATACATATTCTATGTCAATTCATTAAGATGGAGTGTATTTCATTAGAAATGTGGTCATGAAAGGGTCAAAGGAGAATGAGTTTATAAGTGTGGTGAGGAGTGGAGATCTTGGATAGTGTGAGTTATAGTGTGATGGGCTGGCTGATGTCTCATGAGTGGGTCAGGCCATATTTATATCCTGGTTGTAATGGCATGGGTTAGAAGGGTTGTCACAATCTGAGACCAGATATGATGCCAGGAATCAAACTCAGAACATTACAGTTTTGAGCCGTTGCCAGAACCACTGAGCCATTGCTAGAACCACTGCGCTGTTGCCAGAACCACTGAGCCGTTGCCAGAACCACTGCACCGTTGCCAGAACCACTGCACCGTTGCCAGAACCACTGAGCCGTTGCCAGAACCACTGAGCCGTTGCCAGAACCACTGAGCCATTGCCAGAACCACTGAGCCGTTGCCAGAACCACTGAGGCGTTGCCAGAACCACTGAGACATTGCCAGAACCACTGAGACGTTGCCAGAACCACTGAGACATTGCCAGAACCACTGAGCCATTATTAGAACAGATTAAAAATTTAAGCAAAATTCATTTGCTTAAACATTTAATGTTTTAATAATAAATATTTGCTTTGCAGTTTTATATATATTATTAAATGTCTGTGTGTATGTGTGTATGTGAGTGTGTATACACAGTCCTCTCTTGATTTTGGTGTCTATTTATTATTGGTAATATTATATATATAATGTATGGTGGGGTGTGTATATATATATATATATATATATATGTATATGTGTGTGTGTGTATATATATATATATTTGTGAGTGTGTGTGCCTTTGTTTATGTCTTGTAATTTTGTGGTTAGCCATGTGGAGATAAATGATAAAAGCTCCAGACATGAAAAAATAAACACTAAGATTAATATGGTCAACTAAAACCTGTTGAAGGTAGTGCTCCAGCTTGGTTATCACAGTCTAATAGGTAAAGCTAGGGAAAGATTAAACATTATCTCAAGTATATAATACTCAATGTATTGGTTCATTAGTTGGGTCAGTTTCAGATATCACACTTTATATTATATGTAGAAAGAGAGAATAAAAGAGAGATCATAGTGAGTGAATTAACCTGCAGATTGAAGTAAGAGTACACTTACTGATCAATGTGGCCAGTAAAATAGTGAGAGAGGAATAGAGTTGAATGAACTCTGGAGGCACATGCAGACAAATATGTACGCACACATATGTACACATATATAAGCACTCACAAACTCATGTACACACATAAACACTCACAAACTCATGTACACACATAAACACTCACAAACTCATGTACACACATAAACACTCACAAACTCATGTACACACATAAACACTCACAAACACATACACACACATAAACACTCACAAACACATACACAAAAGTTTGTTTATAGCATTTGTAAAAAGTTATTTTTCTTTTCACACTATCTTCCATCTTTTTCATGGATGCAATAGACATATATGAAAATATATATTTCTATTTACAATTTTTTGTTTTTCTTTCTCAAGTTACTGCCTTCTTTTCATACTATATTTGTAGTATAGATTATATTAATCATTTCTTCAATTTGTGGTAAATACATAAATCTAACATGTTTACTCAATGCTTATTGTGTGTTTACACACAATATGTTTACACACATATTGTGTGTTTACTCAATAGCAGTGCTCCAGCATGGCCTTAGTCTCTTGGCTGGAACATGTAATAGAGTAATAGAATATACTAAACTACCTGTGACCCAACGTGTCACAGGTAGTTTAATAATATATATATAGAGAGAAGGTTATAATATAGAGAAAGAGAGAGGGTTATCATATATAGAGAGAAAATTATTGGTTATCACAGAGCTATTGGCTATCTACGAAGGTACCCAGAAAAACTCAGCATCTCTGGAGACTGTGGTCCGTTTTATATGAAACTTGCTTTATTCCATTTGTATTCCAATTTCAGGAGCAACTTCCTTTCAAAGTATTTTCTTATGTGCCATTTTGGCTGTATTACATTACAGATAAGCACACAATCACAGAGTTTTAGTAGTGTATAGATATTCATCCACAGTATATTTGTAATGTTACAATCATTTATTTTTATTAATAGACTTATACATTCTATTTTATTTACCTACTGCTATTCACAGTGGTCAATGTACACTTTGAAATTTTCACTTCATATGACGGGTAACACTATATATATATATATATAGAGAGAGAGAGAGAGAGAGAGAGAGAGAGAGAGAGAGAGAGAGAGAGAGAGAGAGTGTTACCCGTCATATGAAGTGAAAATTTCGAAGTGTACATATTACATTGTATCGTTGTGTAACGTAGTAGTGAATTGGATTTGCACTCCTAAGGTTGCGGGTTTGATTCCCAGGCTGAGCAATACATTATGTGCTTGATCAAAAGACTTTATTTCATGTTTGCTCCTTCTGCCAGGAATTGTGACCGGTAGATAATATCAGCAATAAAAAGACCAATGGAAACATTGTTTCCTTGGTCAAATTTGGTGAGTTCCACATCACTTCATCAATAAATGAGGTCTAGGATCTTGTCAATCAATTCCTTATTATATCATCTTGATTAGATAAGAGGTAACTAAAAACGGTTTGGCACCAGGAAGGATCTTATGATGAGTATAAAGCACATTATAGGGTCCACAAGTCTAACTCCTAGTTTAGCTGGGGGAAATAGCTGGAAACCACATGCTGCTGCTGTTTTTAGTTAATTGAGATGAAAATGTAACATATCTTTTCATAGCCCCATTCTGTTATTTTGGATGATATTTCATTATTTTTATCTATCTCTTTGTATTTTTATTATCTTACTTGGGAGAAACAATCTATGTGAATTTAATTTTTGTAAAAGATCCACAAAATCAATAATAGAAGAAAAAAAAATTAATTCAAAAAAAAAGAAACAATGGAAACAAAAAAAAGAAAAGAAAAGTCTAACGAAGAAAATAAAAAAAAATGAGTGCAGAATTTTATTATAATAGCTTGAAAAAAGATTATTGTTTTATGATAAACATCAAATGGATTAGATAAGCGTTAGAACATTTTAGGAGAGATTAAACATCATTGATTACAGATGGCTACTAATTGCTGTAGCAATCAAAAAGGCCAAGCTTTAGTGCCAGTAATGCTTTTGCTGTTTCTTTATATTTATTTATTACCAACATTGTAATAATAATAATAACAATAATGGTAATGATAATGATGATGATGATGATGATGATGATGATGATGGTGATAATAATAATGATAATGTTTATTTATTTTATTTATTGCTATATTGCTAAATAAATGTATTCTATCTGAAAGCATATTGAAGACATTTCAAAATTTAAAAAGAAAAATTAATAGGATTTTCATAATCTTGTGTGCTTAATGCAATAATTGTTTATAAGTTGTGACTTGGGAATCACTCACTGGAAATGGTTGTTTCCTTCAGTTTCTCAAGGAATTCTCTCCACTTTATGTCTTCTTATTTGTTATTACAACTGCTACTGCCACTGCTGCCGTTCTTATTCCTGTTGATGTTGGTTTGTCTGTATGTTTTTTTGTTCGTCAATAAATGGTGTGGTGTTGTGGAGGTGGTGGGCAAAAATGTATTTGAAATTTTTACATTAAATTTCAAATCTCCTGTTCTTGCCATCACCCACTCCCTAAATATTAAAATTCAATTAGAATTTTTAAATAAAACTTACTTCCTCTATATATTCTATATCCTTTACACAAGCTTAATTTAATTATTTTTCAAATACTTAGAAGAAATGTATGTATACTTTGCCATCTGAAAATATAATGATTTACTTGAGCTTATGTGTGTGTGTGTGTGTGTGTGCGCACATACACACACAATTCTTACTAGCAGGGAATGCAGACATTATATGATGATGATGATGATGATGATGTATACATAAATGTATGTAGTTGTGTGTGTGTATAAATGCATTTATATATACTTTTGTGAATATGTACATGTGTGTATGTATGTATGTACAGTTTGCTTGTATATATATATATATATGTGTGTGTGTGTGTGTGTGTATAATATTATTTATTTATAAGTATTATATATGTGTGTATATATGTATGTTTGTGTGTATATGTATGTGTTTATATATATAAGTAAAATATGTATGTGTATTTTATATATATATATAAGTACAATATGTATATATATATGTAAAATATATATATATATAAGTACAGTATCAATTTTGTAAGATAAAAGAGAAAACTGGTGAATGAGGTTAATTAATATAAGAGTTAAATTAAAATTGAAAAAGAAAACAAGTAGACCAATTAAAAAAACATACAAAACAAAACAAACAAATAAGTAAATTGTTATTTTTGCTGCATAATTAAATAGAAAGGATTAGTTTCAAAAGTTTAGCATACTATATAATCTCTCATATTAGTAATTATTTACATTGCATCTTCTGTACTTAACATGTAGCTTCTTCCAGTTGACTTTAATATTTGATGTTAATATGTTATAATGAAATGACATGAAGAGTTTTCTCATGGAAATATAGGAAACTGAAGAAATTAATAATCATTTTTTCAAAAATGTAAATAGGTAGGTGTAGGCATGTAGTTTGGTCTGTCTGTGTGGTTAAGAAGTTCACTTCACAACTTAAGTATGACTGTGTGGTTAAGGAGTTCACTTCACAACCTAGGTATGGCTGTTTGGTTAAAGAATATCACTTCACAACCTAGGTTTTGACATGGTAGCTTGGTTAACCCTTTAGAATTACATTACTCTATATTTATTATATTTTCACAGTAAAGGCTTTACCTCACATAATAAATATTAAATCTATGAGATTTTGATATCAGAGACAACAGATGTACTGTCAGAGTGAGAGTGGACACCAAGGTAGTGGTGAACCAGAGGGTGGCTAAAGGCAAGATGGCACAATGATCTGACCCCATATCTCAGCCCCACATGGCCCAATATGGCCAGAGGTAGGAAACAGGTGAGGTCAACCATGTGGGGGGGGGGGGGGTGTCCTCTAATACGAGTGAGAAGGCCCTGGAATTTGGATATATATTATAATTATATGTTTATAAGCTTATACAGAAACGTCTATGAGGTTGCTAAATCTCCAATAATTTAAGCTCTAACATTATCATCATCGTTATATCCACATATGTTGGCCAGGCACTATTCAGCACAGCATCTCCCCACTCACTGCCTTACTTCATTATAACATTTTTAGAAAAAAGGGGACACATTGAATAATGCAGTCCTAGATGGAATGATCAAGGTTGGAAAGACTTTAATCCTAGGTCTGTTCAATCATGGATGAACAAATAGAAATATTTAATATGTCAGCCAGTTGAGATCACAATTTTAGTCTTCCTTCAGTTAATTCATTCCATAATTAACTGCTTATTAGAGCAGCAACTTGTATGCAACATACTGTACAATGAAGGGAGCCTCTCTTTCTCTGGTCTCTGAACATTCAACCTGTTAAGATACACAGCTACAAAATATTCATTAAATCACCCCCTACCATCTTGAAAAGAAGAATAATACCCTGGATGGTTAATATCTGAGAAAAAGAAGAAAATAACTGTCTGAAGATTTAAATAAATGGTTGGTTTATAAATTTTAAATTTACATTCAGAAGCAATGCTTTTCGAAATTTACCAAATGTTTCTCTTACAAATTCTACCATATATAAACCAAATACAATTCCACTGGGAAATTTAGTTTTAGTTTGAAAGATTGTTTGTCATTATTGACACTATTTTTGCTCGATTTATTTTCCTTGAGGAACATTTTGCAAGGTTGTTATTACTGAATTAATACATGGCCATTAATGTTATGCTTTAAGCTAAATGTGGAGTGAGGTACAGAAAGAAATATTAAGAAACATAGCATAAGTAAATCTAATGAAAATATAATAATTTATGCTTAATATAGGCACAGAGACACAAACTTGAGGGAAATGGAATAATGATAATCAATTAGATTGATCCTAGTATTTATTTTAACTACATTTTTTCACGCTCAGAGTTGCTGAAGCATGGAACAAACTACCTGCATCAGTTGTTAGCTGTCAGGACACAGCATCCTTCAAAACTTCATGCTTCCAAAAATTCGCCAACACTACACTTGATATTCTCTCTCCATACGATCTGAGGTATATATATATGTGTGTATACATACATATATATATATATATATATATATATATATATATATATATATGTGTGTGTATATATATATGTGTGTATATATATATGTGTGTATATATATATATGTGTATATATATATATATGTGTATACATATATATATATATATACATATATATATATATGTGTGTATACATATATATATATATGTGTGTATACATATATATATGTGTGTATACATATATATATACATACATGTATATGTATGTATATGTATATATAGGTACATATATATACCGTCTAACTCATGCTAGCATGGAAGAACGGACGTAAAACGGTGATGATGATGATGATGATGATGATATATATACATACCGTCTAACCCATACTAGCATGGAAGAATGGACGTAAGACGGTGATGATGATGATACATATATATATATATAACTCAGGTCGCTGAAACTCACCGAGATGACGAAGGACCGTGACAAGTAGAAAGAAGCTGTGCCGAATAAGACCCGTCCAACCCTTGCAAGCAGGGAAAAGCAGACGTAAAATGATGATGATGGTGATGATACACATGCACACATGTGTTCCTGCACTGTTCACTTTCCTGACTTTTGTACATGCACCTCTGATGAGCTGTAGTGCACCTGAGCACTGTACACAATAATTTTCATTATTATTATTATTACATTATAAGCATGAGATAGAATCATCCACTGCTGCATTTAAATTCAGAACATGACGGGATTTAACTAAATATTGCTAAGTATTCTGCTCTTTGCCCTGCTAATTTTAACAGTTTTGATATGTTCTAACTAATTACAGAAAATAAGAACAAACTTTTTTTTTTTTTAAATTTGATAAGATTGATATACCGATAAAAACTGGTGATATTTGTCAAAATTTAAATCTATTAATTCTACTTAATATAACAATTTTAAAAATATTCATTCTGCCAGATTAAAGAGAAAAATAATCTATAAATATACTTCTATGCTATTTCACTTTTACTTTTTACCTATAACCTTTAATGTTGTAGTGCACCTGAGCACTGTACACAATATTTTCATTATTATAATATGTATAGAACTTTACCCCACTTTCAACAGTGTGTGTGTGTCATGCTTGATAAAATGAAAAGATGGACCAAACCAAAAGATGAACATTCCATCATTGTGTTCATAGTCAAGACACACTTAACTCTAAACAGTAGAATCTGCCAAATTCTACTTAACTAATATAGAGTAGTGTGTGTATATATAGGGTAGTGTGTGTATATACAGGGTAGTGTGTATATACAGGGTAGTGTGTGTATATAGAGTAGTGTGTGTATATAGAGAGTAGTGTGTGTATATAGAGTAGTGTGTGTATATAGAGTAGTGTGTGTATATAGAGTAGTGTGTGTATATAGAGGGTAGTGTGTGTATATACAGGGTAGTGTGTGTATATACAGGGTAGTGTGTGTATATACAGGGTAGTGTGTATATATATAGGGTAGTGTGTGTATATATAGGGTAGTGTGTGTATATACAGGGTAGTGTGTGTATATATATAGGGTAGTGTGTGTATATACAGAGTAGTGTGTGTGTCACCATATAGTGGAGCCTTTCATAAGAAATATACTTTATCAATCCCATTCATTACTATAATAGTTACAACATCAATTAAAATATATTTAGGGACCAATACTGAATGAAAGTTTACACTAAAACGATTCTTTTAAAAATTAATAAAACAAATTATAAATATAAATAAATGCAGATAGTGGTAAGAAACTCTCAGTAGAGCTGGACAGCAGAATGTCTTCGGAGAAGGACCCACCTCAAGCAAGTGTTTTAGCCCTTAACTTCTTGCACTCTAAGGGAGCTGGGCTGCATCCAGATCATGACTTCTGAGTCGCCCACTGCTGACATTTAGCCATATGGATATTGGAGACTTGTGTATCTCTTCTTCTTCTTCACCTACTTATTCCTGAGAGAGTCATGGGAGCAGAGTCCTCAAACACTCCTTTCAGCTGGTCATGTCAAAAACAACCGTCTCCAACTGATCTGGCTGGATCCCCAAGTGTGATCAGACAAGCTCATGGATGTTATCTAACCATCTTGCTCAGTCTACCTCTGGGTCTCCTACCAGTTGGTTTTGCCCATAAAATCTGTCCAGTGATTCTTTCCTGAGAAATTCTAACCACATGCCCATAGTATCGACACTGTGATCTCTCAATTTGAAGAAGTAGCAGCTCTACCTGGAGTGGTTCTCTGATTTCAAAGCTACACATTCTATCAAGTAACATTACTCCAAAGACCTTTTGTTCGGCCGCTTATATTCGCGATCGTATTCTTTTGGTCATTACCCCAATATTC
>OZ024740.1:424122191-424189691 GCA_964016885.1 Eledone cirrhosa
AACTAATTTTCATAACTTTTTTTGTAAAACAATTTCACTTTTTTTTTAATTTGTTGACTAAATAAATTATTTAAAGTCACTTTAATAGTGCTATATAAAAATAATATAGAGCAGCTGACAAGCTATCAAACTCCACCAAGTATTTCTTTAATAATATTTACAATGTACCTGATATCAAAGTTTGTCTCTTTCTTCAATAGTTTAGTGTAAGATATGTAAGTAAGGTATTTGATGATGATAAACTAAACCTAATTTATTTGTTTTTACTAGATGTGTATCATTTCCTTTAATATCATCTTTTTCTTTGTTCTGAGTCAACGAGATTAAATAACCTCACCAACCCACAACTGGCCATGGGTGGTGAGTATGGTTACACCCCTAAAGACATGACCAAAACCAAACAGAAAGTGGTGAAGGTCAACCAGGGAGGGGTTCCTCCATCAAAAGTTGGAAGGCCCTAGATTGAATATTTATGTATAATATGTGCCAACAGAAGTGAGAAGGCTCTGGATTGGATTGGACTGCACTCTTTGTTCTATGATACAAAACTGCTTATTTTAACTTTTTAATATTGTAATTAGAATCCTTCTTCATGATTTTACATATCACCTTTTATTGAGTTATGTTTCAAACAGCAGCTTCATATTAGTCATTCAATCTATGAAATCAACCATTTCTGTTCCACTTCAGGATAAAGGCTATTCCTCTTATTTCTCCACAATTCTTGGCCTTTGGTGCCTCATTTCCAATTTTTGTAATAGTTTAAATTCTTCTTGGGTAATTTCAGATCTTGGTGCATGTGTGTGGTTGGTGATCATAAGGGCTGCAGTTAGATCTTGTTTTAATTCTACAGATCCAATGTCTGTTGAATTTATTTGTTTTTCAATGTTATTTGAGGATTTTTCAGCACCACACTACCATATTACCTGATTGTACATTATTTAATAATCATTTCACACCACCTGTTTCTATGTACCCACCAAGTGCATATTGTACATTTAATCCTTTCAATATCATCCTTCTGAAAACCACCTGGTTCTATCAAATATAGTCATGCATTTTAAAGAGCTCCCATTTAAATTAAAATATTTAAAAATAATTTCATATGAAAAATAATTTCAAGTTATGTTAAAAATATGATCTTATGATATTTTAACTTCAAACTCTTCATTAATTAATTCAAATATGGTGTATCTCATAAGAAATATGCTAATGAAAGAGCTAATGGACTTCACTCTAACATCCTTCACATATCAAAAGGCCACCTTCCTGTTCTTTCAATCTCACCAAATATTTTACCACTTTCCATCACTTTCATACATTTTACCTCCATACATCCAATTCATCTCCCTCAATCCATCTATACTCTCTGCTATTAACACTGGGTCATCCAGATACAGCAATTTCCATGGGTTAAAATAAGTTCACTGTGTGTTGTGTGTGTAGTATGAGGTAAGAAGAAGAGTTGGCACCATTTATTCATCAAGTCCACTATCATAACATATCTAAGGCTATATGATCTTGGAGAAATATATGTATATATATGTTTATACATATGTCAATGCATCCTCTTGTTTGTTCGTTTCTTGTTTTCTTGATATATATATATATATATATATATAGTCTCTTTCCCTTTTTTAAGATGGTAGAGTGCAATTTGTGTGGAGATTTGGCTGCAGTTTCATCAGCTTGTAAAAACTATATTAGATTATATTACTGTGTCAGTTCACTAAACAAACTAATGGAATATTTGATAAATATGTGTTGTAAAACCTTAGAACTACAGGTAAACATTTGTAAATGCTGAACACAGGAGATAAATATCATTATTTTTCTGTGGGGAAATGATTTACATATTTAACCAATCAGCAAGAATGTCAATAATTGTATTTCTCTTTCCTTCCTTCTCAATCAAAGAATTATTGTCATTATTTTCACCTCTTAAATTACTTTTAACAATTATTATAACCATTTAATAGTGTTTTTAGTGAAGGTAGGTGGCTTAGTGGTTAGAGAATTGGATTTGTAGTTGTGAGGTTGTGAGTTCAATTCCCAGACCGGGTGATGTGTTATGTCCTTAAGCAAGACACTTTATTTCAAGTTTCTCTTTCTGTGATTGGTTGATAGTATCAGCAATGGAAAGACCAATGGAAATATTGTTTCCTTGGTCTGATTTGATGAAGTACTACCTCACTTGGTAAAGGAATGAGATCTATGATCTTGTTGATTGATTCTCTTCTTCAAATAGTATTTTTATAGAATAGAAGTAATTTATGTGATATGTGTGTTCCAACCATGTACAGGTCTGGTGAGTTTTGATTCAGAATATGCATAGTAAAGTTCACTCGACAGAAATGTAACCACACACACACATATGCATGTACACATGCACACATATATACATACCCCATGCACATCTACACACACACGCATTACAAGAGTGTAAGTAGAGTGCATTGCTATAAATTTCGTCTTTTTGCTCTTTGCTTTGTTTAAAATATAAAGAATATAATAGTTAATTTTAGCTTAGATGCATCGTGTCCTTGAGCAAGACACTTTATTTCACATTGCCCTTTCTGCTTGGTGTTATTTCCTTGGTCCAATCTGATGAGTTATCCTACATGGTAAGCAAATGAGGTCTAGGAACTTGTCTTACTCTACAGTAAACATTCAGTACTCTGAATAGGAACTGATACGGGATTATAAGGACTGCTTAATCCTTCTGCACAAGTCAACATCTCCAGTGCCAGTGGGATAATAAAATGTACCCAGTCCACACAGTGTTTAGCTGAGTTCTCTCTCTCCTTCTCCCCTCCTCACTCTTTCTTCCCCCATCAGTCTCTCTCTCTCTCTCTCTGCACATGTACATGTGTGTGTATATGTGCAAGCATGTACCAAATGATTTGATGAGTGATGAGTGACAAGACCCATCCAACCCACACCAGTATGAAATAAACAACGTAAAACATAAAACAATAATATATATATCAGACATTTTATTATCAGCAATTCTCTAGTCATTACCATGGTCATTGTATTAAATCTGTCACAGACATAATCTAGAGAAAATTAAGAAAATATAACATGAAACAATGAAGAAAATATCCTTTTAGAGTTCTTTGAACATTAATTAAGACTTTCTTAATGAAATAAAACTTCTAGGAGACTGTATTGCTATTTTATCTTAGTAAAAGCAGAAATTCTAATCAACTGAACGGCCAATGACTTTTGGATATGTGTTAGACTGAATTAAAAGAAAAAAAAAAGAAGAGCCAGCCATGTTGGAAATGTTTAATGGGTGTGTATGTCTAAAATGGAGATTTTAAAGCTCTGTCAGATATCTTTCTGGTCGTTATTGTTATAGTTGTCACTTTGATTTCGGCTCTTAATCAAAGAAACATTTTTAAAGAAAATTTTTAAAAATAACTTCTTCATATATTCACTTAAAAATAAAAAATTAAAATATTAAAAAAAAATATTAAAAAATTAAAAAATAAATAACAAAAAAGAAAAATATATCAAAAGAAATTATAATGATTTTTTTTTTCTTTTTGAAACTGTTTACATGCAAACTCCACTCACCAACACACATACACACATGTACACACTCTATACTTTCATCCTGTGCCGTTATAATGTTTTATTGATGTTAACCCTTGTGGTGAATAAAGAAGTTATTATTATTATTATCGTCATTATTTTTTGCTAATTAGGAAGGCACATCAAATTCAAAAACTATAAAGAAAATACAGAAATTAGTCTATAAAAATTTTTTTTTAATACAATAACAATAAAAACAATAACAACAAAAACAATAACAACAAGGGTAGAGTTTGTAACGTGGGTACATGTACTTAGCAAGGAATTGATGGAATTTTTTGAAAGGGCAATTAAATTAAATTGGAAACATCATTTACATTTTCACTCCTTCCCCACCTCACAGCCCTCCCCTTCATTTATTTATTTATTTTGTATTTCATTATTTTATTTGGAGGAATTTTCCAACACCCTTTCACGCCCATCCTCACAAACGGTGGGGGGGAGGGGGGTAGTTGCCATTGAAATAAGGAACACATGATAGTTGGACAAGTACAATATTTTTTTTTTGGGGGGGGGGTTACCAGGGACTTTAAGGTACTTGCACCACCACACCTTTTCCCTTCTATCATACCCCCTTCCCCCTCCTCTCTCCACCACATTTCTTTCTGTTCTAATTTGTCTGTATTTTTGATTCTTCTGGTTTCAAGTGCGTGTATATGTATGCATCTATGAATGCGTGTATGTGCATAATGTTATATATGCATATATATGTGTGTATAATATATGTTATGAATGCATATATGTATGTGTGTGTTATGGTTCTGTAGTGTTATATCCCCCTCAGCAATAGCCTTTACCCCTAACTGCCCATCAATAAACTATCAAGACTGTACAGCAATGCGGTCATTTGCTATACATCCTTAAAGATGGCCACTCATTTCCGCAGTCAAGGTAGAGTATATTCATATGTACATATATACATTATATATATATATTATAAAGAAAACGAAAAATCAGTGATGCATCTGGACTTAGTTTATTTCGTGTTACAAATGTTTTGCCGGCATGTGGCTCGAGTCATGGTCCTTGTATGGATCTGACTGATTCTACTTCTATATATATATATATATATATACTTTATAAATAACAATCAAAGAGTGCTTAATAAAATGTTATTAAACACTCTTTGATTGTTATTTATAAAGTATTCCGGCTCTGTATTATATTTGTTATTTTTAAATCGACCTACTCTCATGCTGGTAATCGGATAATATTAATATTACCCATATTATTTATATATATATATTATGAGAGAGAGAGAGAGAGAATTATAATATTATTCAGTTTCCATTGGTGTAATTACGTATTTTGGTTATGTAACAAAAAACTGAAGCCACTAATTTTCTACTTTGAAAATTTGTTGTCTGCACATGATTTTTTAAGTAGTTGGATTCAATTTAATTTGATTGAAGGAGTCAAATATTAGCAATCCTAGACTGATATGTAACACATACAAAGAAACATGTGTCAGTGTTATGCAATAAATGATATTCCCACTCTTCTAGAATGTGGTATTTTAAAGTAATAACTTTGTAAATATATATATATACACACATGTGCACACGCACAAATATACATACAAATATACCTGTAGATAATAATTATTTCATTATTGACTACTAGAACATAACAGGGACAATACAAAAAGACAGGGACAGTGGGGGGTTTACAATAAAATACAGTAAAAGCAAAGATAACTATAAAAAGTTCAACAATAAAAGATTCCTCATATATATTTTTGTCTTCTCGTTTATGTTGTGTAACTTTTTACACTTATATTACAATTTCGATGTTGTTTTGTGGTGGTTTTATATTTCATTTTTATTTTTTAACCTAAAACCATTTTTTTTTTTTACACATGAAACCATTTTTTCTTTTTTCAACCTAAAACACTTCAGATTTTATATTCAGAAATTAAAGTGAAAAAGGTGTCGTGTTTTGTGTTGGATCTATTTTCTATGTCTAGTGAAGTCTTTGTGTGTCTATGTCTGTGTGGGGTCGTTGTGTTTTGTCTACCTTACTGTTTAAACTAACAAAATGAATGTCTTCTCTTACTTATTCACTACTA
Source organism: Eledone cirrhosa (assembly GCA_964016885.1). Lineage (NCBI taxonomy): Eukaryota > Metazoa > Mollusca > Cephalopoda > Octopoda > Eledonidae > Eledone > Eledone cirrhosa. Next base: position 424,127,860 of record OZ024740.1, read on the forward strand.
CACACATCACACTCTCACACACACATTCACATACATAGCAGATATCAACTTTGAGCACACATACACATATAGACATATATATCATTCATTCATTCGTCGACTACTGTCGAGATGATGGATTTCACTCTCATGCCCCAAAATTCCCTGCCCCCCATCGCTGCCCCCAGGTCCTGTCTACTGATTCCCGTATCCCTAGAGATAACGTCAGGGAATGACAGCTTCCTACTCCTAATGAGAGTGCAAAACCTATCCTGGAAACGACATCCCACCTTGTCTAAAATCTATGGCAAACTCCTTCGAGTCTCTGCCCTTCTAAAATCACGGAGAGCTCAATTTGCTGGCCACTGTCACCGTGCCAGCAATGAAATCATATCCTCTCTCTTGCTCTGGAACATATATATACTCTCACACACTCACATATATACACACTCACACACATACGTACACACTCTCACACTCTCCTTATAACATATATAAAAGATATCAACTTTGAACACTCATTCTATATCTACAGTATGTTTGAAATATATTTTAGGTAATGAAGGAGGAGGGGGAGGTAAATTTTTTATGCTTTTATTCTCTCATTATTTTTCTGGATTGGCAGTATCAGTAGAGGTTTGGACGCCATGCTTTCCAGCATAGTTACGTCCCTTTACGATCTGAGTTCAAATCCCGCCGAGGTTGACTTTGCCTTTCATCCTTACGGGGTCGATAAATTAAAGTACCAGTAATGCACTGGGTAATTGCTGGCCTTGTGCCTAAAGTAGAGACAATTATTTTTATTTTTCTTTCTTTAAAATATAATTATTGTTAAATATTTTAGAATAGGTTCTCTATATATCTCTCTCTTACCCACTCTATATATCTCTCTCTTACCCACTCTATATATATATCGCCCTCTCTCTCTTTTTACCCACTCTTTCTCCCCCACTTCCTCTCTCTTACCCTCCCTCACTCTACCCCCAATCTCTCTTCCATCCACTCGCTTTCTCACACCCACTCTCACCCTCTCATAACCCACTTTCTCACACACACACTCTCTCCCTCTTATATCCCACTCTCTTTCACACACTCTCTCCCTCTCATACACACTCTCCCTCACTCATATATTGTTCTATCTTGTTTATGTTTACTTAAGTGATGAGACATCTCAAGTAAACAAACTTATTTAGGATAATTCTGTTGTTAAAATTATTCTACTATAATCATATCTACTGAAGCCACAAGTGTGTAGACACACGCGTATATACAGTGTGTCCCCAAAGATGTATACACACTTCAACAGCATTCTAATAAATATGTGTATACATTTTGTTTTAGACACCATGTCATCATTATCATCTCCGTTTAACCCTTTAGCATTTAAACTGGCCATATCTGGTCAGAATTTTCTCACTTCTTTCTGTTTAAACTGGCCTTAAATGGCCACTCATACTGATTTTAGGTATTGCTCTCAAGATAAATAATTTCAAAATCTCATAGATTCGATATTGTGTGTGATATTATATGAAATAAAGCTTTTACAACGAAAATGCAATAGTATATATAGAGTAATATAAATGGTAAAGACTTAACGTCCATTTTTTCAAGCTGGCATCACACACACTCACTCTCACACACACACACAAATATGCGAAAACTAAATGTGAAAACGCAACAGACATTGTAGTACAATAAAGATATATATTAGTTTCACGCTTAATATAGTAGGAAAAGTTTGTTAGATTGGGGCTGACCTGAGAGTTAAACAACATGTTGGAAAATTGTTTCTGTCATCTACAAAACAACTAAAATATTTCTGAATTCTAGTGTGCAGTAGATGGAAAGACTCTCTTCTGATCATCATCAACATCATTATCATCATTTTTATGTCCTTTTTTCCACACTTGCATGGGTTGGACGGGTCCTATTCAGCACAGTATCTCTCCAATTGACTTGTCGCATTCCGTTGCCATCTCTTCTGTGAGTCTAACCACCTCTGCCGAGGTTTTCCTTGGTCTGCCTCTACTGCAGCTTGCTTCCTTCCACTGGGATTTCCGGGCACTTCTTCCACCCACCACCATCATCATTATTATTTACTGTTTGAATAGTAAAGACTTTGAAATAGTAAAGAAACAAACACTGCTTGTAATTGCTATTAAATCACAAAATATTACTTCATGTGGCTAAATAACAGTTCTAGTTGGTTAAAAAACATAGTCCTACTATTTTGTCTTTTATGTATTGAAAATGAAGAACTCATGAAATTTTGCCACTAAAGAGGTGTTGTTGACACTGGTGTGATAGATGATTTGAAAGCAGAGCTAAAGAAGTGTTGTTGGGACTGGTATGATAGATGGTTCCAAAGCAGGGCTAAATCAATGATCACTTCATTTACTCTATCAGTTTCTACCAAGCTGGAAATACTGAAGTTCATTGATATTGTAATGTCTGTGAATGGAATGTAAACACTATTCACAATCCAACAATGTCTTGATTATAATGAAAAGACATTAAAGACTGCACAAGTGTATTATTTTGTAAAACTCATACAAATTCTGTAAACATACATTTTGGAAATAATTATGAGGCTAGGCTGAAAAGTTCCTAGACTGACTATGAAGGAGTGATGCTAGAGCTATGAAATCTTGCATGCAATAATTTCAACTGTTGTTATTGATAACTGCATTGTCTCTTTCTAGAGACTATGTTGAAAAATAAACCTTATTTGGTCATTCCATGAGAGTATCTTGGTTAACTTATGAACTTTTCTGTCAATCCTCGTATACTTTTATGGGTTTTGTTTACAGTCAGATCCACTGTCCTAACAATCAGTTACCCTGGCAAAATACATTTTGCCATCTTATTCAGATAATAGACATCTAAATGTAATGCACAAAATTTTCACTAAGAATGTTGGGTTAACATAACAAAAACATTGTGTTTGTAAATGTTAACCTTAGCTTTGTACTGACTGACCAAGATTGCACTAGTGACACGGTGGTGCAACTTAGAACTAGGGTAAACCTCAAATCAGTAAGAATAAACTTAGAGTCAGTGAAACTGGTGTAAAATCAGGACCACCACTATAAATATCTTTATATTTATTATGCACACACTTATAAATATGTATATCTGGGTGTTTGTTCATATGCCTATGTCTGTGCGTGTCTGCAATCTATTTTTAGGAAATGGTTTAAATTTACTTAAATATTATTTTACACCATATGACCTTTTTAGTTTTAATCCAATAGACTTATAAATTCCAGTAGTTAGGTTACAAACTATGTGATTGTTGTTAGTAACCACACAAAGATCTTTCTTTATAGCCTCTTCTGAAGTTCTTGGAGGCATATCTGAATCTAACCATTACAGTTTATTTGTATTCCACCCTTGCAAGCAGGAAAAAGCGGACGTAAAATGATGATGATGATGATGATATCCTCTATTTTATAAATATCAGCATATATTTCAGCTGCAGCTATTAGAAATCCCAAAGACTATTAGAGAGACATTTACTATTTCTCCTTCAATTCCTATTACTAATATATAGACTTAGAAATAAATAATAAATTGTTCTCATGGAAAGTTGTCCCGCTTATATATATATATATATATACACACATATATCATCATCATCATCATCACCGTTTTACGTCCGTTCTTCCACGCTAGCATGGGTTAGACGGGTTGTCCTGTTGTGGGCAGTGTCTGGTCGGCTGACCATGCCTTGCTCATACAGGAACTGATTTGGCTTGATTTCTACAGCTGGATGCCCGTCCTAACACCAACCTCATTTACAGTGAGTGCTGGGTGCTTTTTCGTGGTGCCTACATGTCCACTTTACAGTGTGGGCTGGGTGCTTTTGGGATGATGATGATGTATATATATATATACATCATCATCATCATCATCATACGTTCATTCTTCCACGCTATCATGGGTTAGACGAGTTTTCCTGTTGTGGGCAGTCTCCGGTTGGCTGACCATGTCTTGCTCATACGGGAACTGATTCTGGCTTGATTTCTACAACTGGATGCCCTTCCTAACACCAACTTCATTTACAGTGAGTGGTGGGTTCTTTTTTGCCGTGGCACCTCCACGACCACTTTGTAGTGTAATGATCGGGACCCCAGTCCTATCATCTCATTTCTACAGCTGAGTAAACTGGAGCAATGTGAAATAAAGTGTCTTGCTTAAGGAAACAACACATCACCCGGTCTGAGAATTGAACTCACAACCTTTCGATTGCAAGGCAAATGCTCTAACCACTAAGCCATGTGCCTCCATTATATATATATATACACACACATACAAGGATCGGAATTAGAGTATTCCGCAGTTCACAGTAATAATAATATTAGCTCAAAGAAGAACAGAGAATTTTCAACTGGGCTCAAATACAAATATATTACACAGAGAGAAGTGTGTTAGAGTGTAATATATTTGTGTATATATATATATATATATATATATATATATATATATAAGGAAAAAGGATGAAATCGAAAATGCAACTGGATTCGCAGTCCTTGTGCTTTTCAAAAGTAGAATTGAGATGGACGGTTTGTGGTTTTTCTCACATCTCCGATGTATATATATGTATATATAATATATATATTTTTTTATATATAATATATATTTATTTTTTATATATGTATATATATTTTTTTATATATAATATATATATATATATATAATATATATATATATATTTTTTATATATATATATATATATATATAACCCATGCTAGTGTGTAAAAATGGACATTAAACAATAATGATGATGATGAGATATATATATATATATCTGTGTGTGTGTATATATATGTGTCTGTGTGTGTGTTTGTATTCTTCATTGTTTTCATTCTCTCATCTTCGTCTCCATCACTCGTTCTACTCTCTGAAAAAGACCTTTTAGCTAGAAAGTATTTGTTGTTGTCCAATAAGTAATAATGTTTCTATGAGAACAACAGGCAACTTTACTTGACTGTTACACATTACATTAATGTCTTCTCATGCATACAAACAATCAATATTTATTCTTCACAAAACTTGGCAATGAACACAGCTCTTACATGGCTTTTTATAATCATTAAATCCCATCAGTGAGCAAGGGAATTGGTGGGGAGGGAGGGGTTAGTAAGTGAGTGGGGGCCAAGCTACTTTTATCAGAATACTCTCAGTTGGTTGGTCTCCTGGGAGTAGAAATTGTCTTAAGAGATTCCACACAAATTCCATGATGTCATGGTGTTGTTTGTTGTCATTGACCTTGTGTAGTGATGTTATACAGTAAATGTGTTGTTGTTTTTAACCATAGAAAACTAATCTGGTTTCACCCACAGTACATCAAATTAATTTACTCTCTCCAATTCTATTCTCTGATAAAGGACTAATGTCTGAAACATTAACACTCTTTTCTTATTATATCAAGCATTAAAACTAATGTATATCATTATTGTACTGTATTGTTTTTCCATATTGACTTATATATATATAGTAAGAATATTTTCGAAACGGCGAGCGGGTTTGAAATTATTAGAAATGTAAGCTATCGCCGTATTTTAACTAAAGAAATTAAAGAAATTATTTAGCCTGATAGTGGGGTTAAGAACCCTCGGAGAAATGGAAAAAGATGAGTATTCACGTACACGTGTACGTCAATACTCATCTTTTTCCATTTCTCCGAGGGTTCTTAACCCCACTATCAGGCTAAATAATTTCTTTAATTTCTTTAGTTAAAATACGGCGATAGCTTACATTTCTAATAATATATATATATATATGTGTGTGTGTGTATTTATAATATATATCTATGTAACACACGCACACAAAGATAGATAGACAGACAGATAGATAATGCTGCTTGTTTTCATTTTTGCTCCTTTTTTCTCTTTTTCAAAGATGGGTTTTACCAGCATAAAATAGCCATTAAAGATGATTTCTATTGGTCATCTAACTGGCAGCCAACTGTAACAATGAACCTGTCCAGTTTAGAAAATTGACCCTAATGCTAATGTGAAGCAGTGAAATTCCACTGTAATTCAGAGCTATGTTTCTTCTAGCGCTAAATGAATGTCTCTGACTGGACATTTCTATCTTTCTGTTAGTGAATATGGTTGATGGGTGAATTTGAATAAGATATATCTCAATGAACATACAACCCCCCATTCAACCTCTTCACCACTCTTCTCTTGCCACCACCCCTCCTCTCTCTCTCTCTCTCTCTCTCTCTCTCTCTCTATTTATTTATGTGTATGTATATTATGCACTCACATAAATACTTTGACATGGAAATAACATAATTGTCATCTTCATTTCAATATATATTTCCCCCAATACTGTGGTGTCCTGGGGAGTTCTCTTTTACCATCTTGGTATGAAGCATGAGATGCTTGTTTTAGAAAGACATTATTGTTCTCCAGTGTGAGGTCATTGGAAATTAAGGTACCAATTATTTAATTTGGGAAGATGAAGTCAGATGTTGGTGTTCTAGTGAGCAGGTAAAGGAACTATATTTCTAATAAAATACATTAGCTTTAGAATTAAAATAGAACTAGAAGCTTCACCATAAATTTTTGACTATAATATAGTCTAATAATGGGGCGTATAAACCCACTGATTGGAAAAAGATGAGTATCAGCACATTATTATCTTTGTATTTCTATTAATTTTCAAAATGACCAAGAATTTGTTAGTTACGTTCAAAACAAATTAATATAGAAATTGAGAAATAAATTATTTTTACTAAATACAACCATTTATTAAAAATAATTTATTTCCCTTTTTATTTTTATATTAACTTTGTTTTTGGAACATAACCAACAAAAGGTTCTTGCATAAAATCATGATGGAAAGTTTTAATTTAAATATGAACACTTAAAAACTGGTTGTCTTCTATAAAAGAACCATTCTTCTGTACTGATATCAAAGGGGTTTTAAAAAGATCACGGTTACTGCAATGAAAAAAAGAAAGAATTATATTTCTTGTTTTTGAACTCTACAAATTAGATACAATTTTGAGTATATTTGCATGAAAATAGCTTCTTTCACAACATGAAATTATATTTCAGCAACTTCATTAAAAAAGCACGTAATTAATTAAATAATTTCTTAATTGCTTGAAGAATAATTTAGTGAATATAATTATTATGATTAAAATTACATTATAATTTCTCAGACATTGGGAGTATTAGATTAAAATTAACGATTCTTTCAAGGGTGTTGGCATCAATAATTAAAAAGTGATATTTTGGACTAAATTCACTCCGATGATAGTGGTAAGAAACTCTCAGGAGAGCTGAAGGACTTCAGTGAAGAAACCCCTCTCAAGCAAGTGTTTTGGCCCTTAACTTAGAGGCAGTTTACAAATTTGTAGGATATCTTTTTTTTATCATTTATTTCACCAGCCGTGTTTAAATTTGAAATATAGAAAAGGTTCATAAAGGGAAAATGTATGATACACTATTTACAAAGAAGGAATGGAATGAAGTGGTTCATTATTGAGAATGTGTTAGTCAGGCTAGTGATGCCATTGAGAAGGATTGTAGTAAAACAACTATTATACTTTTCATGATGGCCTGTAAAAGGCGCAATTTATGTAAAGTCATTTTTTATTTTATTTGCAAATTTTGAAATATTAGCAGGGTTACTGTGGGAACTTATTTCAGTGGAAGCATTTTATTTTTTTTTTTTTATCGGTGAAGGATAGAAGAGTAGCAACCATGGCCCATAATATTTTTCAGGGTCTCTAAAACTGATAGGAGGGTGGGATGAAGTTATCCTCAAATTAGAGATTATGTAATAAAGTGAACTCCACTAAAGGAACCCAAGGACCAGGTGATGGTGAGGTTCAACCAGGCAACAGATTAAATCAATCCCCCAAGAATTTAGAATATAAAGAACCAAAAGAAATACTACGAAGTATCCTGTCTGATGTCCTAACAATTCCAACAGTCTTGCTATGGTCATGTACCTTATTGAACCCAAAAGGATGTCAAATCAAGGCATTGTGTCCTACACTCTAACAATTCACTCCCATGAAGATAAGTTACATTCTCTTGCTTCATTAATACTTTAGCTATTGCTCTGTACTTTTATTACCAGGTTGGTGGATTGTCATTATCGATAGAGCGCCGGACAACGTTTTTCAGCATAGTTACATCCCTTTACTTTTTTAGTTCAAATCCCGGCGACGTTAGCTTTGCCTTTCATCCTTACAGGGTCGATAAAATAAAGTACCAGTAATGCACAGGGATCAATTTAATCGACCACAAAGTGATGCTCTACCGATACTGCCAATCAACCAACCTGATTAACACAGTTAATGGTGGCAGTAATAGAAAATGTTTTTCAGTTGGTAAATACCAAAGATGCATTTTGGAAACGTTTCCCTATCATGTATTTACTAATTGTTAATATACCTATGTGAAGTTTTGTAACTTTCTGACCCACTCTTTCCCTGGAGTTTCCTTTCTGTCACATAACAGGTGTCATTTTTGAGAATGGTTCCATTAACAATAAATAAATATTAAGATTGATTTACCTGAGTGGCCTTCACGGTCCCTAGAATTCAACTGAAATTATTCCCTTTCATAGAGATTGAATCAGCTATTTTGCTTCCTATATACATTACATTACTATCACTCTATAGCAATCCAATAACTGCCACAAAGACAGCACTATATCACTATAAACTAAATATGAGATGTAGTTACATCAGTAATATAATTGTTTCTACTTTTGGCACAAGGCCAGCAATTATCCCAGTGTATTACTGCTACTTTATTTTATCGACCCCGTAAGGATGAAAGGCAAAGTTAACCTCGGCGGGATTTGAACTCAGACCATGGTGGTGTGGCTACATTAACCGGTGGGAAAGGAATAGGAAGTGATTTTGGCAATCAATTATTATTTGTAAGTTTGTAAACTTATGGTATTGACACCATCACCATTACCTCCTCCGCCTCTTATATATTTACATGCCATCTGGTATCAATGAAGTAAAAAGTTCAGCGTAGCTAATACAAAATTCTCTGGGTCAAAGTTATTACACACACACTCTCCCTCCTTCTCTCTCTCTCTCTCTCTCTCTCTCTCTCTCTCTCTCTCTCTCTCTCTCTCTCTCTCTCTCTCTATATATATATATATGTTTCCACTTTTGGCACAATGCCATCAATTAACCAGTACATTACTGGTACTTTATTTTATCGACCCCGTAAGGATGAAAGGCACAGTTAACCTCGGCGGAATTTGAACTCAGACCGTAAAGGGACGTAACTATGCTGGAAAGCATGGCATCCGGCCCTCTACCGATACTGCCAATCCACCGCCTCTCATTACCATATGTCTAGTGTAAAATACTATGTTTTTCAAATAATTTTGAAGATAATGAAGAATTTAGAACGATTTAGTAATATAATTATTACTTATTCGTTATGAAGCTGTTTGAATTATGAAAGATATTTCTATCATTAGCACTTATTATTTTCTATATTCAACACTATATTATCCAATGTGCCATTCTTGTTTCTAAAACACTATATAGAGTGGAATTTGAGGGAGCTTTCATTTCTAGTAAGCATGTAGAATTATACCTCATTGGGTCAAACCTTCACATGCTCTACACAGACAAACATATATACTGGTCAGATTATATATATACAGACACACACACATGTTATATGTATGTATATATCAAATCATCATCATCATTTTACGTCCGCTTTTCCCTGCTTGCAAGGGTGGGACGGGAACTGATTCTGGCTTGATTTCTACAGCTGGATGCCCTTCCTAACACCAACCTCATTTACAGTGAGTGCTGGGTGCTTTTTTGCCGTGGCACCTCCACGATATGGAGCCCAGTCCCTATCATCTCATTTCTACAGCTGAGTAAACTGGAGTAATGTGAAATAAAGCGTCTTGCTCAAGTAAACGACACATCACCCGGTCTGAGAATTGAACTCACCAGCTTTCGATTGCAAGGCCAATGCTCTAACCATTAAGCCATGTGCCTCCATTATATATATATATATATATATATATATATATATATATATATATATATATATATATATATATACACATACACACACACACTTATATTGCTCAGTTTTTATATATACAGACACACACACACATATGTATGTATATATATATACATACGTGTGTATGTCTGTATATATAAAAACTGACCAATATAAGTGTGTATATATATATATATATATATATATATATATACATACATACATATGTGTGTGTGTCTGTATATATATGTGTGTCTGTGTAGAGTATGTGAAGGTTTGACCCAATGAGGTATAATTCTACATGGTTAAACAGCTTGCTAGAAATGAAAGCTAATTCTCCCTCAAATTCCACTCTATATACTGTCTTAGAAACAAGAATATATATATATATATATCATCATCATCGTTTTACGTCCGTTCTTCCATGCTAGCATGGGTTAGACGGGTTGTCCTGTTGTGGGCAGTGTCTGGTCGGCTGACCATGCCTTGCTCATACAGGAACTGATTTTGGCTTTATTTATGCCCTTCCTAACACCAACCTCATTTACAGTGAGTGCTGGGTGCTTTTTCCGTGGCACCTACACGTCCACTTTACAGTGTGGGCTGGGTGCTTTTTTGCCGTGGCACCTCCATGACCACCTTGCAGTGGGAGGGTGTGGGGACTTATTGTCTATATGCTTCAGCTTGTACCCATGGGAGGTCGGGTACTCTGTATTATTGCGTGACGCCAGAGGTCACGGTCGTGTGTAATTGGGCAAGGTCGGCTTTTATCACATCATCCCAGGTCTTCTTCTATATATATATACACACACTTATGTTGGTCAGATTATATATACACAGACAAACATATATATACAATTATGTTGGTCAGATTTAGCTCAGCTCTTTGTTTTTTTTCTAATCACTGAAAGAAAAATATGAATGATCCATTGAAAATGGGTTTTTTTGAGAGAAAGTAACTCAAATAATTGGGAAGTAGGGTGGGGGTAAAAAGAAATAGAATCATGGTTCACTGAATCTTAGTAGAAATGGTCTTGTGGAGCAAACAATATCTCTCTCTCTCTCTAAATCAAGTCTGGAATGATTCTAGCATCTACCCACTTATCTTCAGAAGAGGATGTGTTTATATGTGTGAGTTGCACACTTCCCAAAATATATGATAAATACATTTCTGTTCATATATACATGTGCAGCACAGATTTTACTTAGAATATATAAACATGTAAACTCATCAGATTTATGTATTCCCTGTGTGCATTGAAGAAGTGATAACATCCTTAATCAATTCTTAACCCTTATTCGGGTCTATAAATGTATTATGCATTTCCTTGTTGTTGATATACTCTGATGAGAGCCCTATAAGGATGTTCATCATTTTCTCAATCTACAGGGAAATATTTAACATGTTTACATGTCTATATACCCAATGTGTATAAATAAATATATTTCATTATGATATTTCAGTGTTAAAACCCACTTTTCAAGTGTGAAACAGAAACAGTTCAAAACAAAAATGAACGACCGATGTGTTCTTCCCTAACTGGTCTATATATATTTAGTGGTGGTACCATGCAAAAACAAACCTGGTACAGGCCAAAAGGTAACATGAGAGCAATACTCAATGGTCTAGCCACATATAAAACAATAATGATGATGGTGATGATATGTATGTATTTGTATGTATATATGTGTGTGTGTGTGTGTGTGTGTGTGTGTGTGTATATATATATATTTGTGTGTGTGTGTGTATGTTTGTATATGAAAGCATCAGGGCTGACCTGGGGCTAAACACCACCGACAATAACAGTAACAGCAGTAACATCCTTCTATGCTAGTTCTAGCAATGTATAATTAATTCTGTTTTGTTTTAATTCTAAAATACATGTTTTGCTTGCTATTATATTAAACCCTCACTTTTGACACAATATTATAATATCCCATCTTTAATTATGCAGTAGTTGTAATCATTTTCCTATATATTTCCTTCATGTATTATTTTTCATTGTTAATAGGATTAACTTTGTGTTTTATAAGCCTACTCAATTTCTGGCTATCAACTATAATTGTTAACTTCATTGTTGAGGCAATATTTCTAGATAATTAAATAACATGCTTGCTCTTTCACTCTTTCATTCGTTCTCTATAACTTGATAATACTAGTTAATTAATACATCATGCTGTGATTAATCCTCTCATAGTAATCAAGCAAATAGAGTGAGAGAGAGGGGGGAGTGATTTATTTATTTTTTTTGTCTATAGTCTAATTTTTTTACAAATCATATCAATTGTTGTTTAGCTTCAGGTCAACCCCATGGTTAAACATCACATCTTTTATATATCACTGACTACAGTACTAACTGTAGTAGGGTGTGGGATATGGTAATTTACTCCATTGCTCCTGTATTTAAGATGATTGTAGAGTGTGTGATTTGAAAGGACATATATTTGGCTGCTATTTCTAGTAGGTGAAGCTATCATGTAGAGCAGTGGTCGCCAACCTTTCTAAAACCGAGGAACCCTCTAAATATTTTGAATTCTTCACGGAACCTATACAATACAAAACTTTTCAAAAAAAAAAAAAAAGTATTTATTTATTTTAGTGTTTCATGCGTGTGTATGTAATCGAACACAATTAACTAGTGGCTTTTCTGCTGCTGCGCCTCATCAGTGAGTTTAAAAATCGAGGTTCAACACTAGTTAATGCCAGTCTCATACACTCGTCAATTGCTGACAGTTTATTCATCTTCTTTGTGCAGATTTCTACCAACTGCGAAAACCCTTTTTCGCACAAGTAGCTAGATGGGAATAAAGTCAAATATTTCAATGCAAGTTGGCTGATTTTATTAAACTCCCCAATCAAGAATAAGTCGATCCATAGTTCTTTCTTTCTGCTTTCGAATATCACTTTCAAGTCTTCGTTTGAATTCAAATCCATCAACTGATGTAAGCATTGTGCAGGTAGTAAATTTTTACAATTTCCAGCGTCATTTTCTGACACTAACTGCTCGATCTCGGTGAATGGGTTTTTATCCATAAATTTCCGCTAACAATATCTTTTTCCATCAAGTTAAAATAATCTGAAAAACTTGTGGAAAGCACATTTAAATGAGAAAGAATAATCTTCTTTAGATTGCTGGAGTCAAAATCTTCTCTCTTTTTAAGCTCTATTTCAAGGTTTGAAAGTAATGAGTAATTGTCCGATTCAATTCTTTTTATAAAGATGTTTAATTTTGATTGAAAATATGTAATAAAATTGATTGAAGTAAAAATATCTGCATTGTTACCCTGAAGACACTTATTTAGTTTGTTCAGTTCACCAAAAATGTCTACTAAATAAGCGAGTTACACATTCCATTCATTGGTTTCTAATACACTTGCTCTTTCATCATTGTTTTTTTAGAAAAAATATTTCTTCTCTCAGTTCAAAAATTCTCTTCATAGCAACCCCAAAAGACAGCCAACTCACATGATTGTTCAATAACAATCTATTATAATTACTTCCAGAAGATTCACAAATAGATTCAAACATTCTAGAATTTTTTGCTCTTGCATGGATCAAATTGATAATTTTGACAATGTCTTTCAGCTGGTCATTTAATATTTGAGCATCTCTTTCTTTGAATTTTTTTTAACACAAAACCTCTCGATGAATCATACAATGATTTGAAATACAATTTGGGGTCTATTCTTTAATTTTTGCAATCAAACCAGAATTTTTACCAGTCATTGCAGCTGCTCCATCTGTTGTTATTGAAGTCAACTTGCTCCAAGATACACCATTTAAAAAAAAATACTCTTCAATTTTATTGAATATATCTTGACCTTTAGTTGTGATGTCTAATACCAGACAAAACAAATACTCTTCTACTAATTCTTTTTTATCAAGGTCTACAAACCGTACATAGCAAATTAATTGAGCCTTGTTATTAATATCCGTAGTTTCGTCCACTTGCAGACCAAAACATGTGCTTTTCTTTAGTGCAGTTAGTATCTGATTTTCTATATCAGAAGAAATATCAATTATCCTTCTTTTTACGGTATTTGCTGACAATGGTAACTGGCTTAATTTTTCTTTGTCCTTAATACTGCATCTTTCAAAAAGATTCTCTGTAGCAATTTTTATACTTGGCAGAATTAACTGTTCTCCTAATGTAAATGGTTTCTTGTTTTTACCAATCAAATGTGAAATCTAAAAAGATGTTCTTGTTAAAGCTTTATTTCTATCTGACTTTTTACAAAACAAGTCATACATATTAGCTTGTGATTTTTTTAATGTTTTTCAGCAAAGTAAAGTGACTTGTTTTTATCATTGGTGTGGTTAGTATCAAGGTGTCTTTTAAGTTTTGCAGGATTTAAACAGCTATTTGATAGAACTTTTGAACATAGCAAACACATGGGTTGATCTGGTGTATCTTTTTTAGTGTCAGCTTTTTGAAATCCATATCTAACATAATCATCACACCACTGTCTAACCTTACTGCTGGTATCTAACTTCAGCTTCTTTGCAGTAGACATCATATCAATGTTATTTATCTACAGTTAAACTTTGTAATATGACATTAATAAACAAGAGAAATTAACAGTTTTTTTAATTACAAAAAGTACTTAAATTAACTTTAATTTTAGATATTTGGAAAAACTTAACTAGTTAAAAAAAAATTTTAATTTTTAAAAATTGAAATTTCTCCATTTTAGGATGGCAAACATATTATTTAAAGTCTTATATTAAAATATTAGGGGTTACTGAAAAAGGTGCAAATTTATAAACAACTAGAAGAAATTTTTTTCAGAGTCCAGCACTTCCTGCATATACTACTTTAGAGTCGTATTAAATATTATTGGTAATGTAAATATATTTAAATATCCGCCATACTAAAAGGTGCAAAAAATGCAGATCAGCTGATAGTGTAGAAGATGTAACGATGGTATTGGAAATTAATTCAGATATCTTCTATCTATTTTGACTCAAAGTTAGATATAATATAAGAAGGCTTTAGGCTGCGTTAAACATATATTAGATTGGAACAAATAAAGTTTAGTCAAATGCTTGTGGACATATATATTTATTGTATGAAGTAATTTCTCAATTGTGAATGCAGATGTCATCAAATGAATACATAATTGTGTGGCAAAGTTGATAGTGTATGCATGGAATGCAAAATTACCTTTGTTAGTAGTCAAAACTTTACAGGCGTTATATTTTCTGTACAAAGTACAACAGAATGTAACGTGTTCTTATTTAGAATTGTCTGTGGAACTGGATGCATGTTGTAAGCGGGTTCACTCTGTGAGGAAACTTTAAAGCTTTTGTGAGGACAGCAGATTAAAACGTGTTCTCTATTGAAAACATTCTACTGAACTTACGTTGTGAGAACAGCGAACTGACCCTGTCTCTCGGCTGAGAGACCTCGCTGAAATGAAGTTTTCAGTTTAAAGTTATGCTGTCATCGACCAACATTTACTTGTTCGTGATTGGTCAATTTCTAAGTTCAATTAGTGTATTATCAGTAGTAGTCAAATCCTTGGAATTCAGAAAACTATGTCTTTCCAAGAATTGATGTGAGATTCGTGGAAATTGAATACTTTCAATTTCCACGAATCTCAGAACAGTGTTTTTCTACTAATTCAAGTGAGAAACTGAAAGTAGTGTTTTCCACGAATTGGAGTGGAGAACCTGTGTACACTACAATAGTACTCGTTCATTTATACATTGCACCTTTTGGCATTTTCTTTGCACCTTTTTCAGAAAACCCAAAATATTAATGGTAATGTAAATATTTATTTTTTTAAGGAACCCGGAGTTTGTTTTACGGAACCCCAAGGTTCCGCGGAACCCATGTTGGCGACCACTGATGTAGAGAACCTCTTGTTTAGCCAAGATATATTGTAATTAAATATATGATGCAATCAGTTGTCAGAAAATATGTAAGATTGATTGCACTGGGAATTGTATTACCTTTCAGCCTCCAATCTTTGAAGAAGTAAATCCTAATAATTCCTGCAACAAATTATGTATGTGTGTGTGTGTGTGTGTGTGGGGGGGGGGGGGGTATTTGAGTTTTTCTAATACTATGATATTTTTAACATATTCTTGTGTGTGTCCATGTTTCTGTGTGTATTAATGTCCAGTAAATTAGTGGTTCAACAAAAAAAAACATCCAGAATTTTGAAATCATAAGTTCTGGGGTTGCTAGGATTGACTAAACCAATGTGGTGCTCCAGTATGGCAGCGATCTTTTAAAAACATAAGTTCTGAGATTGATAGGATTGATTAAATCAAAGTGGTGTCCCAGCATGATTACAGTCATTGAAAGAATGAAAGGATATATAAATTGCATAAAATAACAATTATATACTTATGTTAAATCTCTATTCAACAGTCCACATCTTTTCCCCCTCTTCCACACACACACTCTCTCAATTGTGTTATATTATATCAGTTTCCCTTTGCTCCCAAATTTAATTACATTATATATAGACAAAATAAGGTGAGCTTGCTTTTAAAATATGCAGTGCATAGAACATTCAGTAATGCACAGCAGTGAACAAGATAAACCATAGAGAAAATATAAACCATTAAATAACAATTTAAAAAAGCCACTTGGGATGTTTCTTCAAGGGAAGTATGTTCTAAAGAAATGTCTGTCTGTCTTACAAGTATATGTATCAGACATATGCAATTCTCTATGTACATTTGTGTCTGTGTCCACAAAAACATATATTTTCTTTCATATACACCTATAATATATATATATATATATAACATCATCATCGTTTTTACATCTGCTTTAAAAAAATATATATACATACATATATGTATGTATATTAAATGAGGATTATATATATATATATATATATATATATATATATATATAGGAATGTTTCGACGGCTAATTCTGAGTCCAGAATTAGCCGTCAAAACGGCTTGAGGTCAGCCGTCGGGGTCCTAATCGTTCCTATTACCTACTCTACTACCCTAAGTATTGATTACTTTGGTGCGTTATGGTCCACCTGGTTCCTTACCACATTTCCTTTGTTATATATATATATATATATATATATATATATATATATATATATATATATATATATATATATATATATATATATATATGATCATCATCATTTAATGTCTATCGACCATGCTAGCATGGGTTAGATTGGAGTTATCCCACTTGAGGCAAGATTGGTCGGGTGACCGTGTCTCGCTTGTATAGGACTATCTGGCAGGCTTTCTACAGCTGGATGCCCTTCCTAACACCAACCACATGAACATTTGTATATATATTTATATATATATATATATATATATATATATATATATATATATATATATATATATATATATGCAAAAAGTTAACAAAAATAACAATGTTAATGTTTCAGACACTAGTCCTTCAGTAGATAGAATGATAAATAAAAGACGAAATGGAAAGATAGGAATTGAGAAAAGGAAAGAATGGGGAAAAACATGTGCATTCTCAGGCATATTGGATAGATATACATATAGACACTTGTATAAACACACTATCTTGAAAATAGTGTGTTTTGCATTGATATCATGTATTCTTACAGTATATACAAATAAGGAAATAGCAACAGAGACTGCAGCAGGTATTGTTTGATCTATTAGGTTATAACCCCTGTATATCAAGAGAAAGTACTAAGTGGTTTGTGTTGATAGTTAATAACAATATTTCCTTGAGAGTTAAAGTAAATCCTTACAGGCCATAATCTCCCATGCTTCAATCAAACACAGGTCACATTCTCTGTGCTTACCATTGTGGAATTTTGCTAGCCTTTATTATGGACCAGGTAAGCTACTAGTTTATTTTCCTTTCTATCAAAGCCCAGACATATTTCACTTGGTGAAGTTGTCTGTTTAAGAATGGACTTAATTTAATGGGCCTTGGAAGGATGAAATACCACAAGGCATTTTATCCCCTTCTCTACCAACTTTGCCAATCTATCTCTAGGTATAATGATAGAATAAAACAAAACAAAAAAGAGCTCCATCTTTCAAAGCCAGTAAAATATATGCAAAGAGAAAGGACCAACTTTATCTACTTGTAAATTTGTTTCCTCTCCCTCACCCTATAGCCATCATACTACATTACATATATGTATTGTCATCATAGCTGTAGTTGCTTTAGTAACCGCCTGTGTTGAGGAGGTGTGGGGTGTAAGAGGATTGGAGTGGAGGTGAATTAGAGGAATTTGCTTGTCTATATTACCTTTAGAATTTCTTGTCCTCAGAAACTGTTAAAATTAGATGACAATGACACTCTCTCACTCTCTCTCTCTTTAACTGATGCAATGTCCTGTTGTCATGAGTGCCTGCACTCACATATGCCCCAAATAAAGAACTCCAGCATGTATTGAGCACTATTGTTGAAATAAACACTACTATTATGGCACTGTAGTTTGGGTAAAACATTTGTAAGACAATAATAATAGGTGTCAGGCAAATTTACCACAACATTGTTATAGCTTTACAACATTCAGTAGAGCCTGCAGCTTCTCTTTATTACAAATATCTATCTATCCATCTCTCTCTCTCTCTTATATATATATAATATACATACACATATACATACATACATATATATATATATATATGTATGCATGTATGTATATATATGTATGTGTATGCATGTGTGTATATCTATATATATACACACTCGTATACATATATGCACGCACGCAACGCAGATTGATCATATCTGTTGACTTGTATCTGCTTATCAATAGGTGGGGGAGTGCTGTGGTAGTGGTGGTAGCGGTGTTGGTTGTGGTGGTAATGGAAGTGGTGTTGGTTGTGGTGGTGGTAGTAGTGGCAGTAGTGGTAATAATGTAGGTAGAGGTGGTGGTAGTGTGTAATATTAGTAGCAGTGGAGGTTATCCACAGCCAATGAAATAATCTAATTTTCTGCTTGAGAAATTATTTAGTGCTATATATTTTCTATCTCTGCCAATAAGTGCCTGTTTAACGCTGTCTACTCTGCTTGGCCCATTTTCTCATTTTGTCATCTCCATCTTGTGTGTATATATATATATATATATATATATATATATATATATGTGTGTGTGTGTGTGTGAATATATATGTATTTACATACACATTTATATATGTATGTACATATGTATGTATATATATATATACACACACACGCATATATAAATACAGTAAACTTTTTATTATAGCAACATGACTGAGATAAGAAATGCATTGTATGTTCGTGTGTCATCATCATCATCATCATCACTGTTTGTCTATTTTCAATACTTTCATGAGTTACATAGGTTGTCATCTACTGAAGCTAGACTGGTCAGTTGACCACATCCTGCTCATACGCTCCGATTCTGGTTTAGTCTCTATAATTGGACACCCTTCCAAAGGCAAAACAATTTCAACATGTACTAGGAACATTTTATCATGACTCTGGGACTACCACCTTACCAGGTAGACTGGGTGCTTGTTTCTCATAGTACCAGCACTGCCACTGGTCAACTAACATCTGGAATGTCATCAGGCACTCACTGCCCCCTCCTAGTTAGAGAATGTGATCGGTGAAAGTTCCACTTTAGCAGTTTATAGAGGATTAGTGGCATGGAAGAACAATATTCTCAGGGAAGATCTGGGCTTTGACAGAAGTGAACTGGCCAGTGTGTTTCAAAATCTTTCAGACCAGGGATTTCTATGGACAATTTCCTAAACATAACTCTCTAGTCTGGCAGTGCAGTTGAGGATAAACTCTACAGGCATGGTAATGCTATCTGACTGGCTGTCTGTGATAAACTCTACAGGCATGGTAATGCTATCTGACTGGCTGTCTGTGATAAACTCTACAGGCATGGTAATGCTATCTGACTGGCTGTCTGTGATAAACTCTACAGGCATGGTAATGCTATCTGACTGGCTGTCTGGGATAAACTCTACAGGCATGGTAATACTATCTGACTGGCTGTCTGGGATAAACTCTACAGGCATGGTAATACTATCTGACTGGCTGTCTGTGATAAACTCTACAGGCATGGTAATACTATCTGACTGGCTGTCTGTGATAAACTCTACAGGCATGGTAATGCTATCTGACTGGCTGTCTGGGATGGGATGTGTGCAGTGTGACAAAACCATTCTACATGCACTTATTTAATATCTGAGCATCACTGACCTCTGGAGTTATGTCAAACAGTTGCTGACATGTGTAGGAATGATCCAGTTATTGACCAAGTTCATTAAGATCGCTCCATTGCCTGCCTTTAACTTGGAAGGACAGGAAGTTTGTCTTTGGTGGCTATATAAAAAGATGTGTGGTGGACAAAGTTGAGAGTTCTGAGGACTTTCATTTTTGGTCAAGCTCATCATCACCATCTTTGTAAGTACAGGCATGGCTGTGTAGTTAAGGCGTTTACTTCACAATTTGAATCAACAATTTCGTTTTACATTCATTTAACTCAAAGACAATAATGTTTTGTCATGTTCCCTTTTTGTTAAACATGGGATCCTTCATAATGGAAAATATTTTCAAGTGAGACAACTAACTCTAGGAGAAAATGTCTTTAGTTTTTATTGTATCTATGTCTTGTAACAAAATATCAATTAGTTGTGGATAAATAATACACCTGCCTGTATGTATGTCTCTGCCTGTGTATATGTGTGTATGTATGTATATATATGTGTATGTGCGTGTGTTTATGAATGTATGGAATAAAGGTACTATCACGAATAAAACCATAATTGTCATGTAATTCTGTCTCTATTCAGTCCTCTCCCCCTCTCTCTCTCTCTCTCTCTCTCTCTCTCTCTCATGATGTCTGTATAAATATGTAAATAACAGAAGAACCAGATTTTTCTCTCAGCACATGGATGTAGTAAAGCTTCCAAGACAACCAACCAAACACATGCCATGTCATGATCAAGCATTTTATGTATATATAAAGAGAGAGTGTGGTCATTCAATTCATCTGTATAGTGAAGCTGTGTGGCTGTTAGGGAATTGGATTCACGATTTTGAGGTTGTGTATTTGATTCCCAGAATGGGCAATGTATTATGTCTTTGAACAAGACACTTTTCATGTTGCTCTTTCTGCCAGGAGTTGCACTTGGTAGATAGTATCAGCAATAGAAATAATTTTCCCTTGGTCTAATTTGAGGAGTTCCACACCATTCAGTAAGTAAATGCTGTCTGGGATTTTGTCGATTGTTTCCATAGTCCATTTAATTTATCTCTACTTTTACACTCTACAATATTTCCAAATTTACCTTTTATTATGCCAAAGTTGGTAGTGGCAGCCCTGAAGTTTGGTACCTGATAGAAAGCAGAGATATTATTATGGCAGTAGGTGGGATATTTTGCACCTGAAAGGAAGAGTGTTGGCATCGCTTTATGATAGTATGGAGAGGGTTCTCACATGTCTAGATGTTCCCACCTAACTATTCTATTACTATGTGCAGCATTGTATATGTTTTCATGTCTATGCAGGGTTGGACTGTCAGGATTTTAGCAGGATTTTCTTGGCTAGATACCCTCCCTATTGCCAACCAGTTGGTGCATTTTATTGTCCTCACCTACACTGTGTCAGTTTTTTTATTCAGAGTTACTGCACTTGCTCAGTGCTAGATCCTCATCTACCCTATGTAAGTTTTATTCAAAGATACAGTTCTCCTAGTTAAGTCACCTTCACCATGCCTTACTTCTCACCATAATACCACTAAGGGTACTCACAGTGTGGCAAAAGAAAGAGGAAGGGAGGGGTTAAGGTAAGTTGGTGGGTTTCACTAGAAGTGGCACTTGAGGAGCTCACAGAAAACTGTTAACCAAATAAGCTTAGAAAGCAGATACTATGTCGCCATCTTTGTAATAATAACAATAATTGTTTCTACTTTTGGCACAGGGCCAGCAATTATCCCAGTGCATTACTGGTACTTTATTTTATTAACCCCATAAGGATGAAAGGCAAAGTTATCCTTGGCTGGATTTGATAACAATAATTGTTTCTACTTTTGGCACAAGGCCAGCAGCTACCCAGTACATTACTGGTACTTTAAACAATAATGAATGCAAAATAAAAGTGGAGAAAGAAATTGCTTCATTCAGACTAAGAAGCCTGCAGCTTAAAAACTGATCTGAAGGATTTTTTATTACAACACAAAATCAAAGCCTTGATTGAAAGATTGTTTTTTATTACAACACAAAGCTGAAGCCTTTGTATTTATGGTGAACAGAAAGAACTAAATAGCCAGAGCTTTTGATGTGTTTAAAATTCTAGCCTGAGGCTTGATTTTTGTTTCAAATCATTGTTTTAGTGGAGAAAATTCTTTGAGTGACCTCCTGTTGATTCCATGTACCAGAAAGATTAAATGTTTGACTTTTTAGATTTTGATTTCATTTTGTTAATTTTTCATTTCACAACCTCACTAGTGCTGGTGACACAAAGTTCACTCCACACATTCTATAAAGTGGTTGGTGATAGGAAGTGCATCCAGCCATAGAAACAATGCCAATAGTGGAACATTTATAAGATGTGTCCCCTACTACTGCCACCCATTTTGAGAGAAGAGTAATTATAATTTTGCATTGATTTTGTTTATAACCTTTCCAACCCATGCCAGCATGGAAAACAGACATTCAGTAATGGCGATGAAGACAGACATTCAATAATGGCGATGAAGACAGACAAGAGGGAGATAGAGAAAGAGTCTTGTCTGATGACTCTGAATACACAGGCAAAACTCCAGAGTAACAAGATTCTGATTTGACCTCAATAAAAAAAACTGTGTGTGCGTGTGCTTGTGTAACATAAATAGACAAGTATGTGTGTAATATAAATAGATAAACATATATATATATTTATATATATATACACGCACACACACTTACACACACATAGTTAAGTGAATTCTATGTATGTGCGTGTGAAAGGGTTACAGAAAGCTGTTCAGAGATATTAAATTGATGATGGATCGGGTTAAAATATTTGAGCACTCCTTCCAGCATAAGTTTTAACATGTATACAACATGAACACGCAAGCACACGTGTACACACATACATGCAAGCAGACACACACAAGCACATATGTGCACACATGAAAGCACACATGTGCACATGCACTCACACATGCGAAACTGATGTACACACACACAAGCACACATACACATGTATGTACACATACACACAAGCAGGTTTGTGTGTAACAATTATAATTATGGTCAGGAGTATTATTACAAAGATAATGATGATGATGTAGATGATGATGGTGATAGTTTAATATTGTTATGTGACTATTAAAAGATAAATGTATTGCTTTATTTTTAATGTGTGGATTAGATTTATTTGAAGATTAAAATCTAAACTATGGAGTTTTTTTCTATATTAAAAATGCAGTTTATTCATCAGATTAATACAAAGACAGAATGGTAGTGATGGTGGTAGTGGTAGTTTTTGCAGTGGTGGTGGTCTTGGAGGTAGTAGTGGTCTTAGCAGTGATGATGGCAATGTTTGCGGTCCTGGTGGTGGTCTTTGTAATGGTGGTAGTGGTTGAAGTCCTGATGGTCTTTGTGGTGGTGATAGTCTTTGCACTGGTGATGGTCCTGATGATCTTTGTGGTAATGGTGGTAGTGGCAGTGGTCCTGGTGGTGTTTGGGGAGGTAATACTGGTGGTAGCTTTTGCTGTGGTGTGGCAATGGTTGTAATGGTGGTGGTGGGTAGGGACTGGGGATGATTGAAACAGAAAACACAAAGAACCCAGCTGTTGTAACAGAGAACAATAAAAGAAACAGTAAAGAAATATGACAAGATAAAGTTTTCACTGTTTAAAAAGTCAACTTTCTTTAATTTCACTGAGAGTTTAACTAATAGACACCATTAACTGGTGGGGTTTAAGGAATTTGGGGCTGGTTGGTTGTCTGTGTCCATGTGTGTTATATTGTTAATTTTAAATTAAAATCTAGTGTCTGTGTCGATGAATGAAAATGTTAACATAATGATTGCATAAGTTAGTTTTGTGTTGGCTAAAGTGTCAGCAGTAGATGACAGAAGTGCAGTGGTCATAACCTTCACAGATTGTCTGACATTGTGGTTGATGTTTTACCTTGTACATCTGCTAGATGACATCTGTAGGTGAGCCTGGGCAGGACTCCAGATGAAATACTTAGGGGGGAATGGAGGAAAGGATTAAGAAGTAGACAGTGTGGGTACTAGAGCTGGGATGAGGGAAGGGGAATGTAAGCCTAAGACCGGCATCCAGATGATAATAGTTGGTGGGGAAAGGATTAGGAAGTAGATAATGTGGGTATTAGCAGGATTAGGGGCAGGGGAATTGTGAGCATAGGACAGGATCCAGCTGATTATACTTTGGCAGGGTGGGAAAAGATTAGGAAGTAGACAGTGTGGGTACTATTGCAGGTATGTGGGAGGGGAGACAATAGAAAGACAGGAGGAGAGCAGGCAGGGGTCTTAGCACCCCTACTTCTGGAATTTCATCTTCACATATTTTGTAGCCTCATTGTACAGTTATTTTATATATGTTGTCAATTGCTGACTTTCAGTTGGTTCAAGTTTTTCCTCACTTTCTCTGTTCAGACTGCAAAACTGTGTGTGTGTGTGTACACATGTATGTGTATGTGTTTGTGTAAATAAAGATGTATATGAAAGCATATACAATATGTTTATAATAAACATACATAGGTCTTGCTATGGGTGTTTTAAATTGTGATCATGTCATATCTGTCTCAGAATATTTTATTTATCTTTAATGAGACTTGGTTCTGAGACAAGAGTAAACTCTAGCTTTTATAGTTTTTTCATATAAAACATCTGCTTGTTATGCTCATTTGCATATTGTAAAAGCTGGACGTAAATTGTGATATATCATCATCGTCATTGTTTTTATGTCCACTTTTCCATACTTGTATGGGTTGGATATATATATATATATATATATATCATCACCATCATCGTACAACATACATTTTTTATGCTAGCATGGGTTAGACGGTGTATGTATACATACATATATATTCCACCCCTGTACACACGCACGCATGTATCTGTGTGTATATCAAGACTCATACTGTTCAATTGCCTGACATTTGTACATTATTCTATGTACTCACCTTTGATGAGTTGTAGTGCACCTGAGCACTGTACATAATAATTTCATTATTATTATTGTGTGTATATATATATATATATGTGTGTGTGTGTATATATTATATCCATATATCCACACGCACACACACACACACATATATATGGATGTAATTTTAAGCTGGGACCACAAATGTTATAGTGATGTTAGTTGACTGAAGCGACTCTTCATTTGAAAAGATGAAAGAACAACAATTAAGCAGTCCTACAATATTATTTCACATGGGAGCAGTGCCAGGGGGCATTTGTTTAGAGTCTGTATTGTTCTACAGCTCTATATAACAATAAATATACTAACCTGCCATTGTCTAAGGAATCACTAGCCAGTTGTATTCAGCTTGATAATATAACGAAACACAAAGTTAATCACCTCTTTTAGCTTTATTATTTATTTATTTTTAATATACTCTAACAAATAATTGTGAGCCTTGCTGAAATTATTTCTGACAGAAATATTGTCTTAGATACACATGTACATTCATAGACATAAACACATGCAGACACACACACACATATATATAGATATATATATATAGATATTCACACATACACATATACTTTGTCAACACACACACACATAGACACACCCACATATACACACATAGACATACATACACAGGCATACACAGATATACACACATGTTCACACATACATATATTGTTACACTATATATATGCCTGTGTGTGTGAGAGAGAGAGAGAGTTTATGTATGTATGTATGTCCATACATGTATATACACACACAACATATATACAGCATACATGTATATACACACAATATATATATATACACACACAACATATATACAGCATACATGTATATACACACAATATATATATATACACATGCACATATATAGTGTGGTGTGGTGTATAGACAGTGGAATGTAAAAACATGATGTAGCCTCTCCAATGTGCATGAGTCCACTCCTAAGTGGGCAGTAGTTGTAAATATTTAAGGATAGGGGAGACTTCATCCCTCTTGGTTTAGAAGAAGGGGGAGGAGGCTCTCTTGTGCCAATGGCATCAGATAAAATGGTGGTGTATTTTTCTTCACTTATTCTTGTGTGAGATGACACAGACTGTACTGTCGTGAGATGACCAACTTATACCAGCATGGGAAAACAATATAAATATATACTCACACATTTACATACTCACATATATTGAAAAACATACACATATTCATATATATTGAAAAATAAACAAACACATATATATATATTGAAAAACCCCACCACACACATATATATTGAAAAACCCCATCACACATATATATTGAAATTGAAAAACACACACACACACCTATACACATATTGTGTTGTTTTCTGTCCCAGTCTGTGTTTATTGTCTAGTTATTGCTTCTAATTATCATTCCTTTCTCTATCATTGCTAATAGATCAATTTAACATCTATTTGTCGATGTTTGCATTACTAATAGACTTTCATCTCAAAGAACGGTTTTTTGCTTTTTTTTTTTCTTTGATTATTTTTTGGGGTTTTCCCTGTGTATTATTTATTTATTTTTTTTATTTGATTTGTTTTTTTGTCCACAAAATTGTTTATCTTCTTCCACGTTTGTTTTTCTCTCAGGCTTGCCTCTGCTGGATGCTATTTTCATTGCCTTTATTTATTTTGATTTTCTTCATTTGCTCAAAAACCTCAGCTAAGGAATATGTCCTCGGTTTCCTCCTCCACTTCCTTCTGTTGCTTTTGAGGCAATAAAAAAATCCTTACTTTTTATATATATTTTTCTTTATTAAAGCTCACACCTAGGCTCCCATGAGGTTGCAATGCATGTTTCCTGTGAGTTTGCCTTGATAGGCTAAAATACCAGTGAATTACTGGAGTTGATCCCAAGGACTATATTCCTTGGCTGCCCAAATTTCTGACCTTGTGTATCTATGCTAGATATTATTTTTATTATTACTTGTGGTGGAGCAGGTTGAAAGGACTGAAGACAGACACTTTTCTCTTCAGCCAATCCCTCATCAACTTTTTTAAGTTTCACTTGGTAAGGAAGATGAGGGTGGAGAAGAATGTGTTGAGGGTTTTTTTAAGGTTTTAATTTTTTGTGTGTAATGAAACAGAAGGAGAGTTTGGATTAACCCTTTAGCATTTAAACTGGTTGTATCTGCCGAGAATTCTTTCACTTCTTTGTGTTCGAACTGGCCATAACCGGCTGCTCATGACGATATTAAGGTATTGTTTTCAAAATAAATAATATCAAAATCTCATAGGTTCAATATTATGTGAGGTAAAGCCTTTACTATGAAAATACAATAGTAAATATAGAGTAATGTAAACGTTAAAGAGCGAGAAAAAGGATCAGATATAAGGGGAGGGTGAAGAAGCACTCAGTCCACACTATGAATGTGGTTGGCATTAGGAAGAGCATCCAGCCATAGAAACCAAGCCAGAAACAGTTCTGTATGGGCTGGACATGGTCGCTTGACCTGACTTGTCTCAAATGGGACACCCCGTCTAACCCATACTAGCATGGAAAATAGGCATTAAACGATAATTGTGATGATATATGGGTGAAGAATGAAGAAAATAGTTGAAGTTGAGGCTTGTACTTCAATAATACCGTCCTGGGACTGCTCCACTCTAACCAGGACAGAATAGAGAAGGGTGAAATGAAATGGCAGGTTTCCAAGATTTTCTTACAAACTAGACTCACTCAATGAAATAAATGAGAGAAGCATGTGGCCAAAGGGAGCAATTTGAGAAGGAGGGATGAATGGAGATGTGGTTGGTAGTGTTTGTAAAGTTTTAATTTGGTTTGTGTTTTTCTGATTTTGTTTTAAAATTGCTTTAATATTGTCAGGTTAATGAAGGATATGAGAGGAGCTGTGATACAAACAAAATTCTCTACAGCAACTTTCTGCCTGCCTAGTAAACCATACCATCCATATCAGGTGTCTTCAACTTGCAGGTCATGTCATGAGAGGCAACAAACCTGTTAGAAAACTTCTGCTATAGGAGCTCACTAATGTGACATACAAACATGGAAGACCTCTTAAGACATTAAAGATAGTTATTGAGGAAGAACTGAGGCAGTTAATGTTGGATTGTGTGAGATGGAAATGTTTTATCATGTCACTGCAAAGAAATGGGTGAATGTGGTGGTGGTGGTGGTATGAGTGGAGAAGATAGTGTGAAAAGAAAAGGAGGGGGCACATCTAAAATTGCTTTACTACAAGTAAGTTAATGAATGATATAATGAGGTACAAGAGTGAGAAGAAGAAAGAAATGAGCCCCTTTTTATATCACATTCCTTCTCTCAGGTTTAAACATCTTGGTCAAATAAAATTACTAATGATTGCCATTATTTTCATTGCAAGGGCGGTGGATTGGCAGTATCGGTAGAGCATCTAATGACATTCATTGCAGCATATAGTTACAGCCCTTTATGTTCTGAGTTCAAATCTCGTTAAGTTAGCTTTACCTTTTATCATGGGATCGATAAAATAAAGTACTACTGGGGTTGATTTAATCAAATTTTCCCTCCTCCAAAACTGCTGGCCTTGTGCCTAAATCAGAAATCCTTATTATCATTGCATGCTGTCACTATACTACCAAGCAGGGCTCTTCATGGTCTGGGTATATGCAGTGTTATTTATTGGTGTTGTTTCTATTGTATCAAAAGTACTCTCTGCAATGTGTGCAGTGCCTAGTAGTGCTATTTTCTATATAAGTCCTGAGGAATTGGTTATAATGCATCTGTCTCTGTGTTTTTTTTATCATTCCCAGGGTACCTACTATTATAGGGATTGTTGCTGCTTGCACCATCCACATTCAAATTTTTTCCATTTGTAGATCTTTACATTTAGATAAGTTTTCTATTTCTTTGAGAGATATATTGTCATTTGTTACAACAATTCAAATGAATTTCCTTTTGTGGGTATCTTTGACCACAATTGGCCTTCAACTCCCTCTTTGTGTATATTGGCATATCCCAGAATATGGTTGCTTTGTCCTTCCCTAACCTTTTCTGTTATATGTCTCATATTACCACCTTTTTTCTGTTGGTATTTCATAATACTGTCATGACTTCCGGTGTATGTAAATTCCAGCTGTCATGTCTGTAGAAATAGTCTTTCTTGACTGAATTATACAGTGTTTATGTAAGTTATTTTCTCCTGTTTGTGTGTGGAGTTATTGTCTTTATTTCAATAACTCGCTACATGTGGTATATGATGTGTGTAGAGGTATTGTCTTTATTTCAATAGTTCACTACATGTGGTATATGATGTTCTAATAACTCACTACATGTGGTACATGATGGTCCAATAACATGGACATTTCTAATACATTAATTATCAGTCATAATAATCAATACATTTTATAAACATTACTTACAGGTGTCAGTTTTCATTAGATTGTTCTCTGGGGTTATTTGTTGTTGTTGCTTGTTTTAATTGATATTTAGGCCTGCTTCTCGTGGATTTTATGTGATAGGCACAAGCGATATGTATTATTATTAATAAAAATAACTGTGGCGAGTTATGTCCCTTAATGTTCTGAGTTCAAATCCTGTCGAGGTTAGCTTTACCTTTCATCTTTATAGGATCAATAAAATAAAGTACCAGTAATGCACTGAGATTGATTTCATCGACTTTCCCCTCCCCCAAAATTGCTGGCCTTGTGCCTAAATCAGAAACCATTATTATTATTAATAATTACCGTGGTGACTTGTGCCTTTTATGTTCTGAGTTCAAATACTGTCGAGGTTTTCTTTGCCTTTCATTCTCATGGTTTCGATAAAATAAAGTACGAGTAATGCACTGGGGTCAACTTAGTTTACTTTCCCCATCCCTTCAAATTGCTGGCCTTGTGCCAAATATAGAAACAATTATTATTACTATTATTATTATTTTTCACTCCATTCAATAAAAGACATAACTAAAGAAACTATATGAAGTGTTTATATCAGTGATATTGTCACTACTCCCTCCATCACTAAACCATTATCATCAGTAATATCGTCACTACTACCCCTCCCTCAGTGATATTATCACTGCCCCTCCCTCCATCACTGTACCACAATAATCATCATCATCATCATCATCATCACCAGTTATTGGTTTGTCTTCATCATTGTTTGTTATCAATATTTCTCACATTTTAATTGCCTGTTTCTCAAAATGGTATCAATATCAGTGTAATTACCAACATCACAACCATTATCATCAGCAGCTTCACCATCACCACAACCATTATTACCACCATCATCACCATTACAACCATTATCATCATCATCATCATCATCACTACCATCACCATTATCATCATCATCACTACAACCATGATAATCAGCAGCATCTTCATCATTAACACCATCTCATTTTTTAATATTTAGTCTATTTCTGAAAAGAAAGTAGTCTATATATCATTGTACTTTACTACAACTATCACTACCGCTACCATCACTACCCCAACCACCACTCACACCATTAGCACCACCAAGACTACCACCACCATCATCACTACAACTACCATAAACACCACTACCACCTTCACTTCCCTTGCCATGATCATCATTATTCTAATCACCAATGCCGTTGTTCTCATCTTCATCAATTTTTACAATATGTCCGGCTCTGTCTGAGAGAGAGTTAGGCCAGTGTAACAAACATATAATATATAAAAATTAGATTATTGTGTACAGTGCTAGGGTGCACTACAACTCATCAAAGGTGCATGTATAGTACATAGAATAATGTACAAATATCAGGAAAGTGAACAGTGTATGGAGGAGGGATATCACTCCAGTGTATATAACTCCAGTTTGGCCCTGATCTGGCAGGTTTTTGATCAAAAGACTCCCAGTCATTTTCATCATTTGTTTTCAAAGATAGTGTAGTATTTAAGATGACATTATCTAAGGGCGGTGGATTGGCAGAATCGGTAGAGCGTCGGACACAATGCTTTGCAGCATAGAGTTCTGAATTCAAATCTTACTGAGGTTAGCTTTGCCTTTCATCCTTACAGGGTTGATAAAATAAAGTACCAGTAGCGCACTGAGGTCGATTTAATCAACTTTCCCTCCCTCCAAATTGCTGGCCTTGTGCCTAAAGTAGAAACAATTATCTAATTTATTCTAGTTATTAAAGTCAATTGGATTCAATGTGAAGGAGATGTGGGTACTATTTTTATAAAGTCAAACGTCCATGTAAAAGCTTCCCTCATTCTTTCATTGAAGTGTTTTGTTTATCCAGCAGATCTGTGATTAACAGTATTCCAGCTGTGACGATCTCTTTTTAATTTTTTTTCAGACATTATATATCTTGGACTGCCTTGCCTTTGATTATTATTATTATTATCATTATTATTATCACATTAGCTATTTGCACTGGGTAATTGCTGGCCTTGTGCCTAAAGTAGAAACAATTATTATTATTAGAGTTTAGGGGCGGTGAATTGGCAGTATCGGTAGAGAGTCGGATGCCATGCTTTCCAGCATAGTTACGTCTCTTTACGGTCCAAGGTCAAATCCCGTCGAGGTCAACTTTGCCTTTCATCCTTACGGGGTCGATAAAATAAAGTACCAGTAATGTACTGGGTAATTGCTGGCCTTCTGCCAAAAGTAGAAACAATTATTATTATTAGAGTTTACGGCCATATCATGCTGAAAACACCGGTTTTTATCCGATCACCGAAGTTAAGCAACGCTGAGCCTAGTTAGCACTTAGATGGGTGACCGCTTGCAAACCCTAGGTGCCGTAAGCGTAAAAAAAATAAAGGCGGTGGATTGGCAGTATCGGTTGAGGGTCGGACGCCATGCTTTGACGCAAAGAGTTACAGCCCTTTCCATTCTGAGTTCAAATCCCGCCGAGGTTAACTTTGCCTTTCATCCTTACGGGGTCGATAAAATAAAGTACCAGCAATACACTTGTGCCAAAAGTAGAAACAATTATTATTAGAGTGGTGGATTTGCAGAATCGATAGAGCGTCGGGCAACATGCTTTGTGGCATAGAGTTCAAATCCTGCCATGGTTAGCTTTGCCTTTGATCTTTATGTGGCCGATAAAATAAAGTACTAGTAACGCATTGGTTCGATTAGCACCCCCCCCCCCCCCCCCCCAAAAAAAAATCGTTGGCCTTGTGCCTACATAAGAAACCATTATTATTATTATTATTATTATTAATATCATTAAGACAGTAGGGAGTGATAGAGGGAGATTTGGCTTCTGTTTCTATTTTTACCTGGTCGAGCGACCACGCAGAGCCCCACCCCTCCTCATACATTGGCTCAGCTCAGCTTGTGTAATAATAGTTAATTGTTTATACTGGAATGCTGCCATTTATTAGCTCCACTTTAACAGTATTGATCTGTACAAAACATGTCTGGCACTCAGAGGCAATCACTCTTTGTCGTTTGTTGTTTACTTTAACAGATCTCTTTGTTTATCTATTCTGTTTGGACCAGTGTGCCTCCGAAAACCTCCTTCCCTTTCAAACACACTTGTCTTTTGAGAAAAAGGTTTCAGAAATTATTTCCCACTGTCACCAACAATACTGACATGATTTAAGGAACCCTTTTTAACAGCAGGGGAGGGGACTGAAAAAAAAATATTCTTAAAAATATTTTATTTGAATGTGGGAACCCTTATTGAGCAAATAGCATGGTCTCTCTCTCTCTACCTCCCTTTCCCTCTTTCTCTCTTATATACACATTCCTTTATATATATATATATATATATATGTATATATATCATTTCGTATACACACATCTTTCCAAAGTCACACTTGTAAATAATGATTGAGTATTCATCTCTTTACATATAGCACAGAAGGTGCACACAAATGCACACACACACACACATGCACACTCTTGAACACTCACATACACTAGAACGCTACACACACACTCAGTCTCTCTACAACACTATATATATACACGACAACACTACTTATATACACTACAACACTACATATATACACTACAACACTATATATATATACACTACAACACTACATATACACTACAACACTACATATATACACTACAACACTACATATATACACTACAACACTACATATATACACTACAACACTACATATATACACTACAATACTATATATATACACTACAACACTATATATATATATACACTACAACACTACATATATACACTACAACACTATATATACACTACAACACTACATATATACACACTATACATATATACACACTACAACACTATATATATACGCTACAACACTACATATATACACTACAACACTATATATATACACAACACTACATATATACACACTACAACACTATATACATACACTACAACACTATATATATATACACTACAACACTATATATATACGCTACAACACTACATATATACACTACAACACTACATATATACACTACAACACTACATATATATACACTAAACACTACATATATACACACTACAACACTATATATACACACTACAACACTACATATACACACTACAACACTACATATATACACTACAACACTATATATATGCACTACAACACTATATATATATACACTACACCACTATATATATACACTACAACACTACATATATGCACTACAACACTATATATATGCACTACAACACTATATATATGCACTACAACACTATGTATATACACTACAACACTATATACACTACAGCACTATATATACAGGCTACAACACTACATATATACACTACAACACTATATATATATATACACTACAACACTACATATACACACTACAACACTATATATACACACTACAACACTACATATATACACTACAACACTACATATATACACTACAACACTACATATATACACTACAACACTATATATATATATACGCTACAACACTACATATATACACTACACCACTACATATATACACTACAACACTATATATATACACTACAACACTACATATATACACACTACAACACTATATACATACACTACAACACTACATATATACACTACAACACTATATATATATACACTACAATACTATATATATACGCTACAACACTACATATATACGCTACAATACTACATATATACACTACAACACTACATATATACACTACAACACTACATATATATACACTACAACACTACATATATACACACTACAACACTATATATACACACTACAACACTACATATATACACTAAAACACTACATATATACACTACAACACTACATATATACACACTACAACACTATATATATACACTACAACACTACATATATACACTACAACACTACATATATACACTACAACACTACATATATACACACTACAACACTATATATACACACTACAACGCTACATATATACACACTACAACATCATCGTTTAACGTCCGTGTTCCACACTACAACACTACATATATACACTACAACACTATATATATACACTACAACACTACATATATACACTACAAAACTATATATACACACTACAACACTACATATATACACTACAACACTATATATATACACTACAACACTATATACACTACAGCACTATATATACACACTACAACACTACATATATACACTACAACACTATATATATATATACACTACAACACTACATATACACACTACAACACTATATATACACACTACATATATACACTACAACACTATATATATATACACTCCAACACTACATATATACACTACACCACTATATATACACACTACAACACTACATATATACACTACAACACTATATATATACACTACAACACTACATATATACACACTACAACACTATATATATACACTACAACACTACATATATACACTACAACACTACATATACACACTACAACACTACATATACACACTACAACACTACATATATACACTACAACACTATATATATACACTACAACACTATATATATACACTACAACACTATATATATATACACTACAACACTATATATATATGCTACAACACTACATATATACACTACAACACTACATATATACACTACAACACTATATATATACACTACAACACTACATATATACACACTACAACACTATTTATACACACTACAACACTACATATATACACTACAACACTATATATATACACTACAACACTATATATACACACTACAACACTACATATATACACACTACAACATCATCGTTTAATGTCAGTGTTCCACACTACAACACTACATATATACACTACAACACTATATATACACACTACAACACTACATATATACACTACAACACTACATATATACACTACAACACTATATATATATACACTACAACACTATATATATATACACTACAACACTATATATATACACTACAACACTATATATATACACTACAACACTATATATACACTACAACACTACATATATACACAGTACAACACTATATATATACACTACAACACTATAT
This sequence comes from Eledone cirrhosa, assembly GCA_964016885.1. Taxonomy (NCBI): domain Eukaryota; kingdom Metazoa; phylum Mollusca; class Cephalopoda; order Octopoda; family Eledonidae; genus Eledone; species Eledone cirrhosa. Next base: position 424,163,472 of record OZ024740.1, read on the forward strand.
ATATACACTACAACACTATATATATATACACTACAACACTATATATATACACTACAACACTATATATATATGCTACAACACTACATATATACACTACAACACTACATATATACACACTACAACACTATATATACACACTAAAACACTATATATATACACTACAACACTATATATATATATGCTACAACACTACATATATACACTACAACACTATATATACACACTACAACACTATATATACACACTACAACACTACATATATATATACACTACAACACTATATATATACACTACAACACTACATATATACACTACAACACTATATATATATACACTACAACACTATATATATACACTACAGCATTACATATATATACACTACAACACTACATATATACACTACAACACTACATATATACACTACAACACTATATATATATATATACACTACAACACTACATATATACACTACAACACTATATATATACACTACCACACTATATATATACACTACAACACTACATATATACACTACAACACTATATATATACACTACAACACTATATATATACACTACAACACTATATATATACACTACAACACTATATATACACTACAACACTATATATATATATACACTACAACACTACATATACACACTACAACACTACATATATACACTACAACACTATATATACACACTACAACACTACATATATACACTACAACACTACATATATACACTACAACACTATATATATACACTACAACACTACATATATACACACTACAACACTATTTATACACACTACAACACTACATATATACACTACAACACTATATATATACACTACAACACTATATATACACACTACAACACTACATATATACACACTACAACATCATCGTTTAATGTCAGTGTTCCACACTACAACACTACATATATACACTACAACACTATATATACACACTACAACACTACATATATACACTACAACACTACATATATACACTACAACACTATATATATATACACTACAACACTATATATATATACACTACAACACTATATATATACACTACAACACTATATATATACACTACAACACTATATATACACTACAACACTACATATATACACAGTACAACACTATATATATACACTACAACACTATATATATACACTACAACACTATATATATATACACTACAACACTATATATATACACTACAACACTATATATATATGCTACAACACTACATATATACACTACAACACTACATATATACACACTACAACACTATATATACACACTAAAACACTATATATATACACTACAACACTATATATATATATGCTACAACACTACATATATACACTACAACACTATATATACACACTACAACACTATATATACACACTACAACACTACATATATATATACACTACAACACTACATATATACACTACAACACTATATATATACACTACAACACTATATATATACACTACAACACTACATATATACACTACAACACTATATATATATACACTACAACACTATATATATACACTACAGCATTACATATATATACACTACAACACTACATATATACACTACAACACTACATATATACACTACAACACTATATATATATATATACACTACAACACTACATATATACACTACAACACTATATATATACACTACCACACTATATATATACACTACAACACTACATATATACACTACAACACTATATATATACACTACAACACTATATATATACACTACAACACTATATATATACACTACAACACTATATATACACTACAACACTATATATATATATACACTACAACACTACATATACACACTACAACACTACATATATACACTACAACACTATATATACACACTACAACACTACATATATACACTACAACACTATATATATACACTACAACACTACATATATACACTACAACACTACATATATACACTACAACACTATATATATACACTACAACACTATATATATACACAACAACACTATATATACACACTACAACACTACATATACACACTACAACACTACATATATACACAACACTATATATATACACTACAACACTACATATATACACTACAACACTACATATTTACACTACAACACTATATATATACACTACAACACTATATATATATATATATATACACTACAACACTATATATACACAGTACAACACTACATATATACACTACAACACTATATATATACACTACAACACTACATATACACACTACAACACTACATATATACACTACAACACAACATATATACACTACAACACAACATATATACACTACAACACTATATATATACACTACAACACTACATATACACACTACAACACTACATATATACACTACAACACTACATATATACACTACAACACTACATATATACACACTAGAACACTATATATATATACACTACAACACTAGATACACTACAACACTACACTACAACGCTACATATACACACAACACTACATATATACACTACAACACTATATATATACACTACAACACTATATATATACACTACAAAACTATATATATACACTACAACACTATATATATACACTACAACAATATATATATACACTACAACAATATATATATATACACTACAACACTATATATATACACTACAACACTACGTATATACACTACAACACTACATATACACACTACAACACTACATATACACACTACAACACTACATATATACACTACAGCACTACATATATACACTACAACACTACATATATACACTACAACACTATATATATATACTCTACAACACTATATATATACACTACAACACTATATATATACACTACAACACTATATATATATATATACACTACAACACTACATATATACACACTACAACACTATATACATACACTACAACACTATATACATACACTACAACACTACATATATACACTACAACACTATATATATATATATACACTACAACACTATATATATACACTACAACACTATATATATACTCTACAACACTATATATATACACTACAACACTATATATATACACTACAACACTATATTCATACTCTACAACACTATATATATACTCTACAACACTATATATATACACTACAACACTATATATATACACTACAACACTATATATATACTCTACAACACTATATATATACACTACAACACTATATATATACACTACAACACTATATATATACACTACAACACTATATATATATACACTACAACACTATATATATACACTACAACACTATATATATATACACTACAACACTATATATATATACACTACAACACTATATATATACACTACAACACTATATATATACACTACAACACTATATATATATACACTACAACACTATATATATATACACTACAACACTATATATATACACTACAACACTATATATATACACTACAACACTATATATATACACTACAACACTATATATATATACTCTACAACACTATATATATACACTACAACACTATATATATACACTACAACACTATATATATATACACTACAACACTATATATATACACTACAACACTATATATATACACTACAACACTATATATATATACTCTACAACACTATATATATATACTCTACAACACTATATATATACACTACAACACTATATATATACACTACAACACTATATATATATACACTACAACACTATATATATACTCTACAACACTATATATATACACTACAACACTATATATATACACTACAACACTATATATATACTCTACAACACTATATATATACACTACAACACTATATATATACACTACAACACTATATATATACACTACAACACTATATATATATACACTACAACACTATATATATACACTACAACACTATATATATATATACACTACAACACTATATATATACACTACAACACTACATATACACTACAACACTATATATATACACTACAACACTATATATATACACTACAACACTATATATATATACACTACAACACTATATATATACACTACAACACTATATATATACACTACGACACTATATATATATACACTACAACACTATATATATACACTACAACACTACATATACACTACAACACTATATATATACACTACAACACTATATATATACACTACAACACTATATATATATACACTACAACACTATATATATACACTACAACACTATATATATTCACTACAACACTATATATATATACACTACAACACTATATATATACACTACAACACTATATATATATATACACTACAACACTATATATATACACTACAACACTACATATACACTACAACACTATATATATACACTACAACACTATATATATACACTACAACACTATATATATACACTACAACACTATATATATATACACTACAACACTATATATATACACTACAACACTATATATACTACAACACTATATATATACACTACAACACTATATATATATACACTACAACACTACATATATACACTACAACACTATATATATACACTACAACACTATATATATATATACACTACAACACTATATATATACACTACAACACTACATATACACACATTACATTGGTGACATCAATTGTGTTCACTGAATCCAAATATCTCTGAAAATTCTTCAGCTTCACTACATTGCTCTGTGTTGTTGTTGTTTCTTGATATGTTATGCCTGAATGTGTGTGTGTGTTTATATAAGTTTATGTATGTATGTGTGTGTCTGTGCATATTTGTTTGTGTGTGTCAGTGTATGCATGTGTACCTATGTCTGTGTTTGTCTATATATGTCCACTGTGTGTATATGTATGAACAAGTTTTTCCATATGAGTGTCTGGGTGTGTGTACAATAATGTGCGTGTTTATTTCTGTATATGATGAAATGGCTACGTTGGTATGGACACGTGATGCGCATGAAAGTCGATAGCTGTATAACAAAGTGCAGGGCAATAAAGATAGACGGTAGCCACGGAATAGGCAGACCTAGAAAAACCTGGGACGAGCTGATAAACTCCGACCTCACACACTTACACCTCTCCAAGACAATGTCACTGGACCGAGACCTTTGGCGGTACTCAGTAACAGAGAAGACCCGCCTTGCCAGTAGGCATCTCTAACAAAATACACCCCGTCCCACCACCACCACCCCCACCCCATCCACACCACCCCGTCCTATGTAAAGTTATGTTGGTGCCGCGCCATCCGGGCCGAAACAAATGAGATCGTGTAGGTGTCACGACAAAAAAACACACAGTCCACGCTGTAATGTGGCCGTGTAGGCAACACGGTAAAAACCTCCCAGACCCACACTGTAAATGTGGTTGGTGTTAGGAAGGGCATCCAACTGTAGAAAACCTGCCAGACAGTCCTATGCGAGCAAGACAATCACTCTTGCCTCAAGTGGGACTACCCCCGTCCAAACCCATGCAAGCGTGGAACACGGACGTTAAACGTTGATGATGATGATGATGATGATGTTTCCCTGTGAGTTTCTGGGTGTGTGCACACAAAACTGAATGTGTTTATGTCTATGTGTGCATGTGTGCAGTTTTGTTAAATATTCAGTTGAGTGGATAAATAGTGTTTCCGTTGCTATGGGATACAGTGCATATTTCTGCAACTGATTTTATTGATTACGGAATTAATTTCTATAATTTGAACTTTAATTACTTGAGAAAGAACTTTTTGTTTTTCTTTGCTAACAATAATGCATTAAAATGTGTTTTGTCGAGAGAAAGGATCAGTTTAATTTGATTACTGATGGTGAGAAGGAAAATGTGGATAACTTTATTATTATCATTAGTATTATTATTGTTATTATCATTTTCCTTGGATATCTGTATATTCATATACATCCCACCGGTCCTCAACCAAGGGCCTGGGGTTGCTGATGGCTTGTTATGACAGATTTTTCAGCCCCATGGAGAAACAAATATAATAATCATAATTATTATTATTATTATTATTATTATAAAGGAGGTTGATTGGCAGTAATCGGTAGAGCATCAGACAACATGCTTTGTGGCATATAGTTACGTCCCTTTACAATCTGAGTTCAAATCCCACCAAGGTTAACTTTGCCTTTCATCCTTACAGGGTCGATAAAATAAAGTACCAGTAATACACTGAGGTCGATTTAATCGACTTTCCCCTCCCCTTCAAATTGTTGGCCTTGTGCCATCATTATTATTGTTGTTATTGTTGGGTGTTGGATTGACAGAATTGGTAGAGCTTAGGACAAAATGTCCATGAGGTATTTATTCTGGTTCTTTATGATCTGAGGTCAACTTTACCTTCATCTTTTCCTTTTTACAGCGATGTAATAATGTACCTGCCATATACTGCGCTGATGTAATTGTCTTGACTCTACCCACAAATTGTTGACTTTCTGCCTAAATTAGAAATCATTTTTGTACTTTGTCTTTGTAACATCTTTCACCTGATGTCTTTGTGGTAAAAACATTATTTTGTGTGTGTACAAAGACCAACCCTAAACCTACCCCTAACAGCTGTAAGATTTAAAAGTTTGTTTCACAACCGCAAGATATTCAGTTCTATCCCACTGTGGGATACTTTGGGCAAGTGTCTTCTTCTATAGCCTAAGGCTGACCATTACCTTGTGAGTGAATTTGGTACATAGAAACTGTATGTACTCATACATACACAAATACAGGTAGTGTCTTGTGTTTTAGATGTGAGAAACGGAAAGAAAACTTTAATGAACTGAAATTATCCCTGCAAGGGTTTTGGATTGGGGAAGGGAGAGAATTCCTACAGCTTGAGCAGATAGAAGTTTTGGAAAACATCTTTTTGACAATGTAGAGTAGAGCATTGGATTGTATGTCAACCCTGGCTAACCTGAAGGTTGGCAGCTCTGTGTTACAGTACTGACCAGTCTGTGATGACAAATCCAACCCCTACTAATAGGTAAAAGGGTTGTTAAACGATGATGATGTTACTTCAAATCTTTCCATCTTGATAATAAGAATCATTTATGGATTTATAAACTAAATTAAAATTCTAGCAATTAATCTCCAGTAATTAAATATTTTAATATTTATAACCTGATTTCAAAAGAATCTTGTTAAGAAGAATGATGCAAATATTGAGATGAGGGGGCAGGAGTCATAGGTAATTTGTAAAATGTATTTAAAAGCAAAAGTATATGTTTATGATAAGACACAATTAAATAATGCAAATATAGAAATATGTGATTATAATTTTGTACAGGGTACTAATCAGTTTGGTTTGAAAATAATAAAAGACAGGCTTAAATTATAAATGAAATACTAAATAGTCTATATAACCTATGTCATTGGTGAAAATTCGATGTATGTTAATGACATTTTCTGTGTGTGTGTGTGTGTTTGTAGGCATAGAAGCATAGCTGAATAGTTAAGAAGTTTGCTCTCTCTCTTTCTCTGGGTATAGCTAAATAGTTAAGAAATTTGCTTTTAGTGTGTGATTGTGTGCCTGTAACAAATTGGACTTTACTAAATGTGCCCAAGAACCAGGTTTTAGTGTTAAACCAGCTTGCTAGTTAACCCTTTAGATACCAACCTGCCCAAAACTAGCTCTGGTTCTATGGAACAAAGCCACCAATTTTAATGTATTCCAATGTAATATAATATCTTCGAACGTAACATATGTTAAGTTATTAATAAAATCGTAATTTTAGTAAATCCCTCAGTAAACGACTGAAATAGTGTAATAAATAACTAAAGCTGGTACAATGTGGTAGAAATAGGTAACGGATAAAGGATGACAAATAAAACAAATTTCAACAATATTTCAGGGCTAATACCCTCTTTTCAAATGTAAACAAAAACCATCCAAGACATTAGAAATACAGTAAGGAAAACCTGTACCAATTGTTCCTATCCTGTGCCACTCTCATTACGTTCTGAGTTCAAATGCTCTCAGAGTTAGCTTTACCTTTCATCCTTACAAAATCAGAAACCATTTATGTAACATCCATACTGTTGCTATTTCGCTTTCCTTTATCCTCTGCCCCCCCCCCCCCCCCTCCATTCAGTACATAGTTGCCTTTATCCACATGAACAACACACTTCTATTTTCTCTTCTTGATATAGTTTATGGTGACCTGTTATTTTGTTTATTCTCTCATCCATTGTCAAAATTAGATTTTCTGTCCCCATGTCTGACAAGCTTCTGTTCCCAGTTTTTAGTCCCTTCTGATATTGTAGTGTTAGTAGCTATGTTGAAATAACCCAAACCTAGTCAACAATTTATTTGTCTTTATTTCTAACAACATAAGTAGCTGAAACCCATTTAAGTTCCAATCTAAACCAGAACAAGAAAATATGCACCTGTGTAATATGCTTTATTCAATAACAACAACAACAATATTTCAATCTATTACTGCTAAATCTATGTGAATGGATTTCTCGTGTCTATTTATTACAAATATTAGTCTGTTGTTTCTTGTGCATTAACTGAATTGCTAATATTTTCTCTTGCTCTGGCTAAAGAAGCCTTGCTTGTAGATTAATTCCCTGGCATTATGATGTAACTCTCTTCATGAAACAATCTGAATAAAAGACTTGTATTACAGCAGAGTTAAATACAATCTGAATATCATAGGCACCAACAGTATTTATTATAGTAGGCTGTTGTTAATGTATGTTATTTGTCTGGTGGCTATAGTGGAAGTGTGTGTGTGGGGGGGGGGGGGGGGGGGGCTGAGGACAGTCAAGCTCTCATTGACTTTTTCAAGTTCCACTTGAAAAGAAAGCTGGGGGAGAGGAGTGGTAAAAATAGCAATAAAGAATGGGTCTACTCTTAGCATGGGCTTGCAGGTCAGCGAAAGATAATTGGGGGAGGGCACTAGCCCTTGGTGAGCAGAGTGACTTTAGATTTCTGAGGTTCATTGAGCACCCTATCAGAAAGCCTGCTTTATCATGTAGACAATGTATACTTTTTCTCATTTTTCTCTTTAACTTTCTGATATTCATGGAAACCCTAACACCCTACATAACCTAAATTTGTAAAGTTCCCTTCATCCAGTGTCCCTGTGGCAAATAAAAGAAATATTTGTTGTTGTTGTAAGGGTCAGTGTACTACCAAAATCATTAAGTATGTCAGACAAAGTGCCTTGCTGTATTTCTTCTGGCTCTTTATGATCTCTATTTTCTGAGTTTGAATCCCTCTAAGGTCAACTTCACTTTTCATCCTTCCAGAGTTCTTCTTTGCCTACTTATTCCAGGAAGCATCGTGGGGGCAGAGTCCTCAAACACACTTTCCAGTGCGTCCTGTCAGAAGCAAGACAAATTGAGCTTATGGATGTTATCCAAACATTTTACTCGGGGTCTACTCCTGTGTCTCCTATTGGTTCGTTTTTGTAACCTACTGTGACTCATATAATCAACCTTCACCTCCCCTAAAATTGTTGGCCTTGTGCCTAAATCAGAAGCATCGGACAACATACTTCGAGGCATATAGTTACTGCGTTTTATGTTCTGAGTTCAAATCCTGCTGGGGTTAGCTTTGCCTTTCATCCTTACAGGGTCGATAAAATAAAGTACCAGTAATAAACTGGGGTCGATTGAAATGAGTTTCCCCTCTCCCACAAAATTGTTGGTCTGGTGCCTAAATCAGAAACCGTTACTATAGTAACAAAACACATTTTACCTGTTTAGTATTATTTAGAGGCAATTGAATCTTACTTGAAAAGGTTTTTTTCAAAAGCTTTCTTATGTAGGTTAAACTGAATATAACAAAAGCATAGAAAACAAAGGTTATAAATCCATTTTTTTCTAAACCTCTCCATAAAGACTGTACTGAATCTGTTGTGTAGCTGTCTTCCTGCTTGATTGATATATATACTTATATTTGCAGCAGATAAAGAAATTTTGACAGAGTTTAAAAAAGATTTTTAAGTTAATATTTCAGAAGTTTTATTTATTTATTTATTGATTGATTGCCTAGATTTATTTATTTAAATATATATTTTTTAATTTAGCTACAAAAAAAAAATCAAGGTTATTTTCAGTTAAATATATAATATGTATAAGCATGTCGATACACATACATATATAATGTGTGTGTGTGTGTATATATATATGTGTGTGTATTTCTTTCTCTCACTCCCATCACCCCTCTATCTATTTTTTTTCTTGTTATAAATGAGTACTCAATACAAATTTTTAGAGAATATATATTTTATTTTTTATTAACCTTCCAATATGAGCTTGACAGGATTAATTTTTATAACCCTGTGATTATTTCCCTTTTGAAGAGAAGCAAGGTATTCTTTATAAAGGTGAAATAATGTTAAATTTCCATATAAAAATATGACCTCCCCTCTTTTTTTCTCTTTTTCTTTACACACACACACACACACACATATATATATATATTTATATATGGAAGGGGAATTTTGATTTATATGCTTACTCAATCAGAGTTGACTTCATAAAAACAACCTTTTAAAAGTTCTACACTTCAACACAAAAAATATTTACATGATCATTCTGTAAAGGCTGGTGTTTCTACATACACTGGAGCTTCTAGCTCAACCTTCTAGAAAAAGTGGTGTAGACATGATAGACAAGATCTCAGACCTCATTCGTTTACTGAGATAGAACTCGTCAAATCAGACCAAAGAAACGATGTTTCCATTGGTCTTTCCATTGCTGATTCTAATCTACAGGTTGCAACACCTGGCAGAAAGAACATGTAATATAGTGTCTTGCTCAAAGTCATAATGTGTCACCTGGTCCAGGAATTGAACTCAAAACCTCACAATTGCAAATCCAATTCTCTAACCACTAAGCCACGCACCTTCACTAGAAACAGTAATCTTTAAAATAAGACAAATTAAACAATGTAGCGTTAGATATAGAAAATGCTGGAACAGTTTTAAACTAAACATCAACTGCTATTTCTACATTATATATAATGGTAGTATATCTCTAAATTGAACAGTGACCATTCCACCATATCCAGACTATAAAGAGAAGCCTCCTCTTTCAAATTACATTTCAAGCTGTATGAAGGTTCACCACATTCTTCTTTCCATTGAGAGGAATCAAAACAGAACCGAAGAGAATAGCATAGAATAGCAGTGTTCCAGCCTTCTCCAGGCCAGCTAGCATTAACGTAATCTTATCCTATCAAGATCCTCAGAATTTATCATCTGGCACAGTTACAATTCCAATGTTGCCAAAGCTGCATCCAAAAAGATTGGCTTTATTCCTGAAACCAATGTAATTCATCACATTCTACAAATCACAGCTTATGTTTCTAATGGAAATAAGTGCATCAAGCAGGTCTGCTTCGACAACACACAAATATTAAACAGCTTTCTTGCTTTAAAACTTAACTTCCCAAACTCTACTGAGTCGCTGAAGGAATTAAGCAAATACAATTTAATTACATTCTATCCAGATGGTAACCACTGCCACCACAATCATCACTATCATCACCACCACCACCTATGTACCCCCCACCATCACCACCACCACCTATGTTCTCCACATCCATCATCACCTATTTCCACACCACCACTATCATCTATGTTCCCAGCAATATACTACATGTTATGTTTAATCTTTTGTTTTGTTGGAGCAAGCACTACCTTTTATTTTCAATTTTAAATTTCTACAGGCTTTTAAAAATAGTTTTTATGTTTGTTTGCTTGCTTCTGGCTAAACAACACATACAACTATACCTTCCTTATTATATTTACCTTATTTTAAATAATTTCAAATATTTACCTTATTTTAAATAATTTCAAATATCTACCTTATTTGAAATAATTTAACATATCTTTTTTATTTTAAATAATATAAAACATCTACCTTCATCATCATCATCACCGTTTAATGTGCATTTTCCATGCTAGCATGGGTTAGATAAATATTTTAAAATATCTATTTTAAATAATTCTTCAGTTAATATATAAAATATTTTAAATAATTTATTCTTCAGTCCTGTTCTTTACAAATTAAAAAAAAAGAAACAAATATATAGATGAGAATAAAGGAATAAGCCAAATATTTTTTATAGCTGCAAGAACTTTCTTTACTAGCATTAATTGACATTATTTCTTTGTTATTTAGTAATATATTTTATCTACTGGCTCTACTTAAGGTAGCTCTGATGAGATTGGCTTTTTCCAAAGTTTTACTGGATAAAAAATGTTTCCTTTTGGATTATTTTGCAATCAGCATGCTTAATAACATCAGGACATCCATCTTAATAATAGGGATAAACATAAAATCTGTTTTGTTTGTTTGTTGACAACATTTCTTGTCAATGTTTTTTGTAAACATCTGATGTGTTCATGTGAGAGGTGTGGTGAGAGATATAAATAAGAGAGGAAATAGCTTGACAGACACTGAATCAAAACAAACCACGGTGATATTTGATAAAAACTAAACTGAAATGCATTTACCAAAAAAGAAACATTCTTTAAAGAAAGATACAAGAAACTGTATCAAACAAACACTCCAAGACATATAATAATGGTCCCTAATTTTGGCACAAGGCCAGCAATATGAGGTGAAAGAGGAAATTCAATTATATCCACATTACTGGTACTTTGTTATCGTCTTACAAAGATTTCAACAGAATCCTCCAAAGCATTTTGTCTGACTCTAATAATTCTACCACTATCTTATCTCTAAAGATGATAATTTTCATAACATAACAATTGTTTCTTCTTTTGGCACAAGGCCAGCAATTAGCCCAGTGTATTACTGGTACTTTATTTTATCGACCCCGTAGGGATAAAAGGCAAATCACGGTGGGATTTGAACTCAGACCATAAAGGGCCATAACTCTTTGCTGCAAAGCATGACATCCGACCCTCCACCGATACTACTATAATAATGGTCTCTAATTTTCGCACAAAGCTAGCAATATGAGGTGAAAGAGGAAATTCAATTGTATCCACCCTAGTATGTTACTGGTACTTTGTTATCGACCTGACAAAGTTGAGCTCTGCAAGATTTGAACAGAATCCTCCAAAGCATTTTGTCCAACTCTCTACCACAATCTTATCTCTAAAGATGATAATTTTCATAACATAATTGTTTCTTTTGGCATAAGGCCAGCAAATACCCCCAGTGAATTACTGGTACTTTATTTTATCGACTTCATAAAGATGAAAGGCAAAGTTAACCTCGGTGGGATTTGAACTCAGACTGTAAAGGACTGTAATTCTATGCTGCGAAGCATGGTGTCCAAAACTACCAATATTGCCAGTCTACCACCCTCCCATAAATAGCAATAATAATTGTTTCTACTTCAGGCACAAGGCCAGCAATTACCCAGTAAATTACTGGTACTTTATTTTATCGACCTCGTAAGGATGAAAGGCAAAGTTAACCTCGGCGGGATTTGAACTCAGGCTGTAAAGGGACGTAACTATGCTAGAAAGCATGGCGTCCGACCCTCTACCGATACTGCCAATCCACCGCAATAATAATAATAATAACAACACACACACACACTTTCACATTACAACACACAAACACACATTGTTCACCAATGTAGAATCCCATAGTGAATGTTTAGATAGAACAAAAGTAAATAATATCCAAAATATGTTGTTTTAATTTCTAAAGATATGGTCAGTTGTCCCCAGAAGTTAGAATCTTATTAACTCCTTTCTAAAGATATGGTCAGTTGTCCCCAGAAGTTAGAATCTTATTAACTCCTTTCTAAAGATATGGTCAGTTGTCCCCAGAAGTTAGAATCTTATTAACTCCTTTCTAAAGATATGGTCAATTGTTCCAGAAGTTAGAATCTTATTAACTCCTTTCTAAAGATATGGTCAGTTGTCCCCAGAAGTTAGAATCTTATTAACTCCTTTCTAAAGATATGGTCAGTTGTCCCCAGAAGTTAGAATCTTATTAACTCCTTTCTAAAGATATGGTCAGTTGTCCCCAGAAGTTAGAATCTTATTAACTCCTTTCTAAAGATATGGTCAGTTGTCCCCAGAAGTTAGAATCTTATTAACTCCTTTCTAAAGATATGGTCAGTTGTCCCCAGAAGTTAGAATCTTATTAACTCCTTTCTAAAGATATGGTCAGTTGTCCCCAGAAGTTAGAATCTTATTAACTCCTTTCTAAAGATATGGTCAGTTGTCCCCAGAAGTTAGAATCTTATTAACTCCTTTCTAAAGATAGGGTCAGTTGTCCCCAGAAGTTAGAATCTTATTAACTCCTTTCTAAAGATAGGGTCAGTTGTCCCCAGAAGTTAGAATCTTATTAACTCCTTTCTAAAGATATGGTCAGTTGTCCCCAGAAGTTAGAATCTTATTAACTCCTTTCTAAAGATATGGTCAGTTGTCCCCAGAAGTTAGAATCTTATTAACTCCTTTCTAAAGATAGGGTCAGTTGTCCCCAGAAGTTAGAATCTTATTAACTCCTTTCTAAAGATATGGTCAGTTGTCCCCAGAAGTTAGAATCTTATTAACTCCTTTCTAAAGATAGGGTCAGTTGTCCCCAGAAGTTAGAATCTTATTAACTCCTTTCTAAAGATAGGGTCAGTTGTCCCCAGAAGTTAGAATCTTATTAACTGAAACTCATCACAGATAAGAATTTTAATTAAGTATTAGTAGATGTTATTGTCTGAGTTCAAATCCCGCCGAGGTTAACTTTGCCTTTCATCCTTACGGGGTCGATAAAATAAAGTACCAGTAATGCACTGAGTAATTGCTGGCCTTGTGCCTAAAGTAGAAACAGTTATTGTCTGAGTTCAAATCCCGCCGAGATTGACTTTGTCTTTCATCCTTACGGGGTCGATAAAATAAAGTACCAGTAATGTACTGGCCTTGTGCCAAAAGTAGAAACAATTATTGTATTTATTGCTTCTTAATAAATCTTTGTGTCATGTCCATAGATATACATGTGAAGGCACACATACACTCACACACATGAATATATACAAACATACAAACAAACATGTACATACACAAACATACACACACATTAAAATATACATACATACACATGGTAGCTGATGGAGGATTGTATGTACTGAGATAACTTCTTTCATATGTCTTCATTGTCTCTCTCTCCCCCCTCTCCCTATTCCTTCAGATTCCAAATATTTCAAACCAATGTAACTAACATACCATGTAATGTAAGAAGGTTAGGGTGGTGGCGGTGGTGGTGGTGGCGGTGGCGGCGGCGGTGGTGGTGGTCAAAGTGATGTAGTTGTGGTAGTCAAGGTGATGGTGATTATGGTGCTGATGGTTGTGGTGGCTTTGGTCATGATGATAGTTGTAGTGGTAGTAGTAAGAACATCAGCAACAATAGTAGTAGTAGTGATGGTGGCAGTATGGTTGTGGGTGTGGTAGTGGTCGATGTGGTGGTGGTGGTAGTAGTAGTAGTAAGAACATCAACAACAGCAGTAACAACAACAATTTAAAAAATCTATACACATTTAATCTATTAGACTCTGCAATGTTTCATGTTGTGATTTAAAGTATTTGTGGTTTAAGTCACAGAAAAAAAAAGGTTTACATATAAAATTGGTTAGAAAGATTTTTTTCTTTTATTTAAATCTCATTGTCCTCCAGTGTTCATGGAATGATAATATGTATTTTATTTTTCCTGTTAAGAATAGTTAAATTTTAATGGTCTTTACTATATTTTTGTCTTTCATATTTTCATAGTAACAAAAACATTTACTTTTCATTCATATTTTTGAACTTTTGATTGCACTTGTGTTGGCGTTGGTACTTGTCTTTCAAATATTGAAGAATAAAATGTATTGAGATAAAACTAACTGTATATAAGATGGATTTTCTGTTAGGCTGAATACTACCACTCTGAGCTATGTGTATATACCCCTCTTTCTCTCTGTATATCTCTATCTATCTCTATCTCTGAATACTACCACTCTGAGCTCTGTATATAAACCCCTCTTTCTCTCTCTCTCTCTCTCTCTCTCTCTCTCTCTTTATATATATATATATATATATATATATATATGAATACTACCACTCGGAGCTATGTATATATACCCCTCTTTCTCTCTCTCTCTCGCTTGCTCTCTCTCTCTCTATATATATATATAATATATATATACTTACTTCATATATATATATATATATCTTTCTCATCCTGATGGGATTGTCTTTTTTTTTCTTTAATGGCATTATTGTTAATACAAACTTTCTGTCTGCATCAACAGATTGCTTTGCTTAAGTATCCAGCAGAGACTTATTTCAGAAAATGATTTTTGGTTGCTGCTGTTGCTGCCTTTAAAACCCCATTCTCGTGGAATAATCTTAACACCAAAATTCCCATATAAACTCAGCTTCTAGAAAACATTATTGCTATTGTTGATGTTGTTGTTCTCATCAATTCCTTAATTAATTTTTGTTTTTTTTCTTTGTCCTTATAATCATAATATTTACATACCGAGAACACCCTCAAAAGAACAAAGAAGAAGAAAAAAAAAATCCCTCCACTTACCTTCCACTCACACTCCACTTACCCTCCACTCACACTCATTATGTTCCACTCACCCTCGATTTACCTTCAACTCACCTACTTACACTCCATTCAGCCTCCACTTACAACACTCAATTATTTCTCTGTTTCTCTTTTATGAGCCTGGCAGTATCAGTAGAGGGTCAGACGCCATGCTTTGTTACGGTCCTTGCCATCCTGAGTTCAAATCCCGCCGAGGTTAACTTTGCTTTTCATCCTTACGGGGTCGATAAAATAAAATACCAGTAATAATGCACTGGGTAATTGCTGGCCTTGTGCCAAAAGTAGAAACATTTATTATTGTGAAAAAAAAAAAGTAGAAACAATTATCATTGTCGTGCTGCTGCTGCTGGTGGTGCTGGTGTATCTATACCCACTGTTACTCATTTCCTACTACATAGTAATGTTTCTCTAACTTGACACTAAAGTCAAACTCTGGTCTTTCTTTTGAGATGTTTTTAAACTTAAGATTTATATCTTGTTTATGAGTTTCAACTTTTGTTGATCAGACATGAAATATTTTGTGTTGATTAGTTTGTGGTTGAAAGTTGTGTTGTGTGGCTGAGTAATAGGATTTGTGTGGTGGGTCTTGGTTGGTTTTAAGTCTGTGCTATTTCTTTACTATTATTCAGTTGTTGTGTGGAGTTGTGAGTATATATATGTGTGTGTGTATCATGATCGGCATATAATGTCGGTTTTCCTTACTAATATATATATATATATATCTGTATGAGCAAGACATGATCACCTGACCTGGCATGTAGTGTCTCCTGTCTCAATGTTACTACGGTAACCCTTCTACCTTTGTTTTGTTTTCACTTTCTCCTGTTTTCCTATCTATCATTCACTTCCTACCTCGAGATTTCCCTCTGCATTGTTGTGGCTTTCTAAACGACGTATTTTACACATTTCACAATGCTTCAAGCAAACTTTAACACCCTCTTATATATATATATATATATATATATATGACTGACTTCGTTAACTCTCGCTTTTTCCTCCTGTGAAACAATTTTTTCTGTTTCTTCCTCTTCTTACTCACATCCATCATTCTTTTTCCTCTCATTCTATCTTCTGATGAAGGACTAAGGTCCAAAACTCTTTTCCTACTGTATCAAACATTAAACTGATATACACACACACATATATATATATATATAAAATATATTTATCATCATCATTATCAGTTTACGGTCCGCTTTTCCCTGCTTGCAAGGGTTTATACATATACTGTACTCTTATATATATACTGTTTTGTACTCGGTGTTGTTTTTCCTTGTTGACTTTTCACACATACACATACCCGGTAGCAAGAATCAATTTTTTCCTCTTTATATTTTTTTTCTTTGAGCAGAATTTCCATTCCCCATTATACATATATATATATTGTTATATTTGGGGAGGGTCATATTTGCGTAATATTGCCAGAATTAATAACAGAACACACTCACTGTTTGGTTGGTTTTCGCTTCTCGCTGTCTTTTATATATATATATCTGCGATCTAACTTACTCGGTCCTCAATGTTGCCATTGACTGACCGGCGGTCAAAAATAATACAGATACAATATAGACAAACACATATATATATAGTTTACATAAATCTTTCGTTGCACATCTGCAACATCGTCAGTGGTGTTATATTCATTGTTCCTCCTGTTGTGTTGTATGTCTACGTCATTTTTTTTGTTCAGTCTGTCTATATATTTATTTATTTATTTGCTTGTTTGTTTATCTTATTTTATTTTTTTTTTTTTTTGTCTTCTTTGCGCATGCGTTTGCGTGTGTGTATAGTGTTATGTGTGATGTGTGACTAGTGTGTATAGTGTTGTGTCTGCTGGGTGACTAGTGTGTGTTTATGTGCTTGTGTATGTATTTATTTATCTTATTTTATTTAATTTAATTTACTTATTTATTTATACTTCTCTTAGGTCAGTGTTGTTTGTTTGGGTGTTGTTGTTGTTCCACTCATTCTTTCTGTTTAGCTTTGGTCTTCTAATTTCTATTTCACTGGCCTCTCTGATTTGCCTATCTGCTGGGTCATTCCTATGTTTAGATATTATTCTAATTTCTATGTTGTCTATGTTACCGTCATGATGTTGTCTAGCATGTTCGTATAGTACTGACCCGTTTTTTCGTCCTTTTAGTTCCCCCCAGTGTTGGTCTATCCTTTCACCTATGCTACGAGCTGTCTCACCTATGTATGTTGTTGTCGTGTTTCTGCAAGTACCCTCTGTACATCTTATGCTATAGACTACGTTTCTAGTTTTACAGTTTATCCGGGGGTTCACCTTACATATGATACATTTCCTATTGGTACAGTGGGTTTTCTTAAAAGGGTAGGTTTTGCTGATCAGGGATTTTATGGTGGTTCCTGGCTTTTCTACCACCTTTATTTTTAAGTGGGTCTTTCTCAGGGCCTTTCTACACTGGTTAGCTAATTTCCCTCCAGGGGTGGCGTCCACAAACATGACACTCTGATATCTCTGGTTGTCGTACCATGATGTGGCCTTCCCTATCTTATGTCTAGCCCTATCTAAGCTATTCCATGATTTGCTCCTGTATAGTGGGCAAATTCCTTTCATGTCCAGTTCTATGAGGGTCTTATACTTTTCCATGGCTCCTTCGTATACTCTGACTCTGTCTCTTTGGTTGTAGCCAGAGAACTGCATGCGGTTGATGAAGTGTTGGATGTGTCCTTCCATTTCTGTTGGGTCGCACATGCTGGACACATTCTTCATCACTCGTACCAAATCTGCGATCAGAATATTAAACTTAGCACTACTGGACATTGCTGAGTTTTTGAGTATCAGGTATTTGGAGGCCATGGGTTTAGCATAGTGTGAGTGGAGAATTTGGGCTCTCTCGTCTATAGTGTTAATCCAGAGTTCTGTGTCTAATACAGGTAGTCTATTGTTAGGGTGTTTGGAAGGGAAGTCTATAGTTACAGTTATACTCTGGTGTATGGAATTAGCTATCTGCTGGATGCTTTCCATCGTGCTACGTTCTAAATCAAACTTGTTAGTGCTCTCTAGTGGGGGTGTTCTTATAACTATATTGATATCGTCTACATAACGAGAGTACATGATGAGGTCTATGGAGCTATATATATATATATTTATTAAAATAACAGATTAAAGTTTAAGCAAAGAATCGCTGCTTTCACCCTTAACGGGATCTTCTGAAACTAACAAAGTCAATCTGTAAACACAGAAGTGGATATTTCAAAAAACGTTGCAACCGGAGGAAGACAGGAAGACGATACTTTGGTTCGGGGAAACGTTCCCTGGCAAAGAATGGGAAAAAACAAATATAATACGTCATTAATAGGAGTAAGTGTGTAAAACAATTACACGCAAAGACAGAACCACGTTTATGGTATAAAAGAGGTCGTAGACTAATGTTCTCTTAGGTGGTGCATAGAGACGTTCTCTGGCAATGAACTAAAAAAACGAAGATAATACGTCCTATGTGGAGCGTGGAGAACAATTGCACGCAAAGACAAAACCACGTAGATGGTATAGCAGAAGTCGTAGACTAAAATTCTAACTAGGAGACCAAATGAATCTCCGCTTCAGAGTTAAGATCAAAGTAAATAAATACAATACAGAGGTAATAGAAATTAAATAAATACATACACGCATACAAATACGTACATACACAAGCATACGCAAAAACACTTACCATAGGTATACAAAACCACGCACCTACATGGATATAAAGTAGTGGCCGTACTCGAAAACGAGTTGGCAGCCACCATATATGTATGTATGTATATATATATATGTATATATGTATGTGTATATATGTATGTATATATATATGTATATATATATATATATATATATATATATATATGTATATATATATGTATATATATATGTATATGTATATGTATATGTATATATATATGTATATGTATATATATATGTATATGTATATATATATGTATATGTATATATGTATATGTATATATGTATGTATGTATATATGTATGTATATATGTATATATATATATATATATATATATATACATGGGAAAGTAAAAAATCAGAGAATAGACCGTTAAAACATGTTTATTTAAAACAGCACCTACGTACGTTTCGCCCAGTTGGGCTTCTCAAGGGCATAAATAATCACATGTTTTCCTTATATTGCTCGGAAAGAGTTTTGGGGGTTAAATCCACATCAAGGTTCATTGCTCGCAAAAATATCTTGTTTTGATTTTGCAGCAGGTCTAGGGAGGTAACTCTGGCCGGTGTTAGGGCAGTTTTTCCCGGACAATTTTTTTTTTTTTTTTTTTTTTTTTTTTGCCGCATCCGTTTGTCTGAAGCTGGGTCTGGTATGCAAGGATTGTTTCCTGTTATTTTTCAGCGCCTATTTCAGCTCTGCTGTTGATGAGCTCGTGGGGTGCAGTTATGATGTGGTAGAGCTCCATGAGGCAAAGATCGCATTTCCTCTTGAAGTTGTACGGTGCAGCCATGCCGACAATCTCCCAGTGTGTGGAGAAGCTGATGTTTAAGTCCTTTAGTGATGTGATGTAGTCCGCGAGCGAAGTGGAGTGCCTTAGTTTTCTATTTGTGAAAGAGTGGAGATGTGTTCGAAACCTAATTTTGAACGGGCCGGAGGTGGCCCCTATATAATGTTTAACGCTATTGTGGCTAGTAATAGTGCATCTATATATAACCCTATCAGTCAAGCAGTATCCTCTAAGGGGGCAGCGTCCTCTGTCGCGGCAGTTGCAATTTCTGTCGCGGTTCCGTCTATTTCCCACGGTAAGGCTATCATTGTTGCTGCCTACGTTGTTACCTACGCTACCACAGCTGTCGTTAGCACAATTACAACCCACAGCACGCGGGGTGGTGCGATTGCTATTCCGCACGTCATGTTCTGCATGTTCCCCAGTCATTTCGCGGTTATTACGCTCTGCTAACTCTCTAGCCCACTAAATATTAACACTTCGAATATTTAATACTGCCGGCACTAGTATCGAGCACCTTTGGCATACGCTACTTGGCAAATAACTATATGTATCACCTATCCCCCCTTTTTTTCCTCTTTCTCGATACGTAAATACTATATATATATATATATATATATATATGTATATATGTATATATATATATATATATATGTATATATTCTGGAACGGTGGGACACACCATGGTCACCCGGATAGTAAACCAAGTCATACAGAATGGGGTTGTTCCGAAGGACTGGCATAGCAGCATCATCATTAACTGCTACAAAGGTAAAGGAGATGCCCTAGATAGGAGTAACTATAGAGGCATTAAATTAATCGACCAGGTCATGAAGGTCACAGAAAAAGTAATAGCGCAACTAATCAGAGAGAGAATTGATCTAGATGAAATGCAGTTCGGGTTTGTGTCAGGCAAAAGTACCACAGGCGCTCTTTTCATTGTACGACAATGGGAGTAGTACCTAGCTAAAAGTAATTCCCTATACGTAGCTTTTGTCGACATGGAGAAAGCCTTCGACCGAGTCCCCCGTTCCAGTATCTGGTGGGCTCTTAGAAAACTAGGAGTTGATGAATGGCTTGTGAGAGCTATACAAGCTATGTATAAAGAAACAGTCAGCATGGTTAGGATTAACAGCGAATATAGTGAAGAGTTTAGCGTAAAAGTTGGTGTTCATCAGGGCTCCGTTCTTAGCCCCCTACTATTTATTATTGCCCTTCAGGCTATAACAGTGGAGTTCAAGACCGGCTGCCCATGGGAACTCCTATACGCAGATGATCTAACGCTCATAGCTGAATCAATGGCCGAACTAGAGAAGAAATTCCAAACATGGAAGCATGGCCTAGAATCAAAAGCCCTTAAAATTAACCTGTCTAAGACTAAAGTTCTAGTTTGTAGGAAGGAAAATAGGGCGCCGTCCAATCCGGGAAATGGCCATGCTCAGTGTGTAGGAAAGGAGTAGGTAGAAACTCCATTTTATGTCCCAAATGCAAAGTATGGGTGCATAAAAGATGTAGTGGGATCACAGGTAAGCTAACTAAGAACATAGATTTTATATGTGGCCGGTGCTCTGGTGCAATAAATAGCAGCAAGTGCCCACAGAATACTAGCTCTTTCAATTGCACAGATGGTTCTATAGAAATAGTGGACAGCTTCTGTTACTTGGGTGACAAAATCAGCAGTGGGGGAGGGTGTTTTGAAAGTACAGTAGCTAGAGTCAGAACTGAATGGAAAAAGTTCAGAGAGCTTATACCACTATTAGCCGCTAAAGGGTTCTCCCTAAAAATGAATGGCAGGCTGTATGATGCCTGCATACGAACAGCAATGTTGCCGCCTGGCAGTGAGACCTGGGCATTGTGTGCAGAGGATATACGCAGACTAGAGAGGAACGAAGCTTGCATGCTCCGCTGGATGTGTAATAGTAATATACGTGAACGGCAAAGCATAAACGAACTAAGGGAAAAATTAGAAATAAGAGGGATCAGATGTTGTTTACTCGAGAGAAGGCTACGTTGGTATGGTCACGTGATGCGCATGAAAGACGACAGCTGTATAAAAAAGTGCAGGGCAATAAAAATAGACGGTAGCCACGGAGTAGGCAGACCCAGAAAAACCTGGGACGACTTGGTAAATTTCGACCTCACATACTTACACCTCTCCAAGACAATGTCACTGGACCGAGATCTTTGGTGCTACACAGTAATAGAGAAGACCCGCCTTACCTAAATACAAAGTAAAACCTACTACAGTCAGTAGGCACCTCTAACAAAATACACTCCCGTCCCACTACCCCCACCCATCCACACCACCCCTTTCAATGTAAAGTTATGTTGGTACCAACATCCAGGCCGAAACAAATGAGGTTGTGTAGGTGTCACGACAAAAAACACACAGTCCATGCTGTAATGTGGCCGTGTAGGTAACACAGTAAAAACCTCCCAGTTCCACACTGTAAATGTGGTTGGTGTTAGGAAGGGCATCCAGCTGTAGAAAACCCGCCAGACAGTACTATGCGAGCAAGACAACCACTCTTGCCTCAAGTGGGAAAACTCCCATCCAAACCCATGCGAGCATGGAATATGGACGTTAAACGATGATGATGATGATGATGATGATGATACGTATATATATATGTATATATATATATGTATGTTTCTGCTCTGCCTGTATTGTTAGGGGTCCCCCCCCCAATCGGGCAACGCGGGTCTGGGTGACTGTTGGGCTATCCCCATCCCGGCGTTTCGGACTATATGTTATATTTTAGCCATGTGCCGCCTTCTTTAGAGCTGCGTTGTAATATTCCGCGTGGTTATTGAATATTTCCTTACTTGCGGACAGGCTGGAGATCCTGTCCGAGACACTCTTCACCACTGCCTTGGTTATGGATCTAGGGTGATTTGATTTGGCGTTAACATATATGAGTTTCTCGTTGGGCTTGTGGTAGGGGTAGTATTGTTCGGTGTTCAGGTTTAGGGTGGTGTCTAGGAAGTTAACTACCTTCCTATTTGGGTCTATTTCTATACTGAACCCCTGGTTCTTAAAGAAATGGCGAATATGCCTCCTCATTCCCTCCAACATATTGGTGCTGTGGTCATATACTGTGAATAGAGCATCGTCACGATATAATCCGCCGCCCAGGCAGGGGATTTCATCTTTTATCTGCTTCAGCAGGTAGAGCCCAACCAGGTCCGTACCTGTGTATATATGTATATATGTATATATATATATATATATATATATATATGTATATATATATATGTATGTATATATGTATGTATATATATATGTATGTATATATATATATTATTGTGGTGGCGGGGGACAGTGCGATGTATCTAGTTCATTTGACCGTTTTCTTCTCTTTGCAAAATTTGAATTTTAACCATGTTATATTGAGATGTAAGTAAATGTAAAATGTAAAATATAAATAAGGATTGCGCAGCTAAAATATACTAAAATATTTGTGTAACTTCCACAAACTTCTGTCGTGACATTCCCGAGTCCATTGACCAACAAATTGTTGTATTTTGATGTTTCAGAATACAAAAATTAATTAAAAACTTACCCCACGAATAGACAGCGTGTGTTGTCCTATTTATAAGCTCCCTCATAATAACTTCTACACTCTCTCCCCACCATCACATGTCATTACCCTATCTAGACTAAAGTCATCGACTTGTTGTCAAACTCTACTCTCTGTTGAATGTGTGTATATATATATATATATGTGTGTGTGTATGTATATGTGTGTATATACATCACTCAGTCAACCCCAACATCTACAACAACAACACCGGCACTAATGTTTACAGCAACAACAGCTTCAGAATGAACTGAAATGAACATTTACAACAACAACAACAGCGGCATCAAAAGATAAAAAAAATAAAAAAAGAGAAAGAAGGGATTAAAAAAAAAAAAAACTCAAAATAACAAAACACACACGCACACAACACAACAACAACAACATCAACTGCCACCACCACCACTACCGCCATCACCATCACCAGCGACCGGGCCTTAAGAAAACAACTTTAATAATAATTTTTCTGCTTTTGGCACGGATCCAGCGACTGGCCCAGCGCATCACTGGTACTCTCTTTTGTTGACTCCGTGGGGATGAAAGGCAAGGTTGATCTCGGCGGGATTTGAGCTCGGAGCATGGAGGGCCGTGACTCTATGCTGTAAAGCAATTATAATAATACTGGACTGTAGTACGATCGGCTTCAACTATACAAACTCTTGAAAGTCAACAGTTGACATAATCTTGTAATCTTATATCAGTAATATATATATATATGTGTGTGTGTGTGTAAGTGATTAGAGTAGCGTGTGTGTGTTTGTTTGTATGTATGAGTGTTGCTGTGTGCTCACATATGTATGCGCGTGTGTGTATGTCGTACGTATAAGTGTCAATAAGTGATTTTTTTTTTTTTGCGCGCGGGGACATAGAAATAATCGGGCTGGATGCCCGATCGCGCAGTTAAACCACTGGGAGTTAAGAACCCTTGTCAGGGCATTCTTCTAGGAGAAGGCATCTCAGGAAACTGGGTTAATTCCGACATAAAACCTGCGGCTCAGTAGTTACCGATGAAGTTGATCTCTTCTTCTTTTCAGGTTATAGCTACTGTCGCTCAGAGAGTGGGATTGGCTCAGTGCACAGTCTTTCCTCACTTTAAAAATATTCGTCACGCACAGGCATTGCACGAGTGCATTAATAGTTCGAGATGCGCGCAGGGCGACGAAACCGTCCTGCACGCACTCGTCCAGTGTCCGAGCATTGCTGACTTGTGGGTTTATGTCGAACACCTGCTGTCACGTGTAGGACGGATCCAGCTATCAGCTGAGTCCATCGTGAGGATTGCCCCGCCCCCTTCCTTTAGCCGGGAAGGGCAGGCAGTTTTTATCTGTCTGGTGGCCATGGCGAAAGAGATAGTATGGTGGACACGTTTGAAAGGGCTGAAGACGAGCACTTACCTCTTCGGGGATGCCCTGATTAACTTTTTCAAATTTCATTTGAAAAGGAAAATCAGGGTAGAGAGGGAAATGCTCTCTTCCCAGCATTTTGTTGAAAGATGGGTGAGAGAAGCAAGTATGGCCCGAATGAATGTGCCTTCTCTGAGTATGTGTCTGTAAATT
>OZ024740.1:424194691-424209701 GCA_964016885.1 Eledone cirrhosa
GGTTGTTTAATAGTATGATCAAAAATTTCAGGCCTTTTGACTAAGATCTCTGCCAGGAGGAGTTGCAACCAGTATCAGTGATGGAAAGACCAATGGAAACATTGTTTCCTTGGTCTGATCTGATGAGTTCCACTCCACTCGGTAAGTGAATGAGGTCTGGGAACTTGTCGAATTGATCGACAAGTTCCCAGACCTATCTGTTTACAAAAAAAGTCCAAACTCTTCACAATTAGTTCTTTAGAAATGTCTTTTAAAGTAATTGATCTATTGATAAGTACTTTTAAATAAGTAAAATTTATGCTGGACGAACACGCTAGTATAGACAACTAGATGTAGAACAGTAAATAATGTCTCAAATGCAGAATGTCTCTTTAGTTTGTTTATACTTTAACCCTTTTGATAGCAGTCTGCCTAAAACCAGCTCTGATTCTATGGAACAAATCCATCCATTTTAAAGTGTTCCTATTTGAATTTTAAAATTGCAATATAATTTGCTATAAGAACCTTTTGAAAAGCTGTTACAAATACTATCTTAAGAATGAAAACAATAGCAGGTGATCTCTTTTGGAATATTAGAAATGGATAGCTCTTAAACATTAGTGAGAGTTGCCTCACAAAACATTAGCAACAGATGACTCTCAGACATTGGTAACAGATGACTCTCAAAACATTAACAACAGATGACTCTCAAAACATTAACAACAGATGACTCTTGAAACATTAGCAACAGATGACTCTCAAAACATTAACAACAAATGATTCTTGAAACATTAGCAACAGCTGACTCTTGAAACATTAGCAACAGCTGACTCTTGAAACATTAGCAACAAACACCTCTTAAATATTGGCCACAAAACAGCTACCTCACAAAACATTAGCAATGGATGCTTCACAAAACATTAGACGCCTCTCAAACATTGACAACAAGGCAAATATCTCACAAATATAATCTCTCAAACCATTAGCAACAGATGACTGTCAGATATATTTGTTCAAACATTAGCAGCAGGTGGCTCTGAAATATAACCTCAAAACATTAGCGACAGATCAACCTCAAACATGGCGTCTCAAAACATTAGCAACAGATTCTAAATATCCTTTGAACATTATAAATGTACTTTGATATCAGAAAGGAGGGATTTAAATCCGCTGTATTTCAGAATATATTTCTAATCTGTTATTATTATACATATTTTATCTATAACTACTGTGACAAGCTAGTTAACAGTCTGGCCAGACTACATATTCAAGGGCCACCATATTATCTTTCAAGATCCGGCCTATATAGGTTTATCTCAGGAACCCTCCTTTTGTGTGTATATATATAGACGTATATATATATATATATATATATATATATATATATATATATATATATACATGTACATGTATGTGTGTATGTGTATATACATGTGTATATATGTATGTACATGTGTATGTGTATATATATCTTTCCACCTTTCTCTCCTTGTCCCCATCCTTATTCCAGAGAAATATGTGTGAAGAGATAATTTCTTAGTTCTGTTACTTGTCATTATAATAGTGATTGATGATGTGTTAGTTTCTGAATTAAATTTTCTTTTTCAAAATATATTTACTTTTCTGTGTATGTTATGACTCAAATACTATCATCATCATCATTTAACATCCACTTTCCCTGCCAGCAAGTGTTGGACGGGTCTACATAGACCAAATCAGTACCAAAGTAGTGGCTGCTATGTATGTATGTATATATATATATATATGTGTGTGTATCATCGTTGTTGTTTTAATGTCTGCTTTCCCTGCTGGGTCAGTACTGAAGCAGGACTATTGACATCCCAGGCAGGCCAAGGGGTCTGCATCCCATTTATGTATGGTAATACTGAGTGCAGAGGAGAAATAGTCATGTCTTTTGACACAAACTGAAGGGTTCTCCCAACCCCTTGTTTGGCAAGCTTTCTACTAACCCATGGACAATTCCTCACCACACTGTTTAATCTGTCTGTGGTGCAACTATATGTAGACAGTCCCTGATTGGGCAGTCTTATGGCTTATGATGTTCCAGCTGTGACCATTCTATCTTTTTGTCCACTATTTGTCCAATGTTTCCTTTTAAGACAGTCATATGTGATATGAGGAATATCTGGCTACTGACTCTAGCTGGTTGAGCAACCATGTAAAAGCTTGCTTGTTAGCTTGTAACAGAAAAAGTGGGTAAACAAGATAAATTATCTTTCCTTGTTTCTCTTTTTGGCATATGAACGGATCCTATTTTACTAGGTCCATTATTAGCAGTCTTGGTAGAGTGTCTGACAACCCGCTTTGCAACATAGGGTTACTGCCTTTTATGTTTTGAGTTCATATCTTGTCGAAGTTAGCTTTACCTTTCATCTTTATGGGGCCGATAAAATAAAGTACCAGTAATGCACCAGGGTCGATTTAATTGACTTCCCCTCCCCTGAAATTGTTAGCATTGTACCTAAATCAGAAACAATTATTACAAAAGAAATCACTTTTTTTTTTCTTTGGATAGGAAAACTCCAGCTAATTTAATCAGATGTAACAACAGATTCTACCCCCTTACTGGATTCCAAAATAACAAAAATAATGGATTCAGATTTAGGTACAAAGCCAACAATTTTGGGGGAAGGAAAGTCAATTAAATTGACCCCAGTGTGTGTTACTGGTACTTTATTTTATTGATCTTGTAATGTTGAAAGGCACAAAATAATAATAATGTAGGTATCAGGCCTCAAATCGTAGGGAAAAGGCCCATAACATCAAATGTTGTCTATAACTGGTACTTTATCAACCCTCAAGTGATGAAAGGTAAAATCCGACTGTAATATAACTAAACAAATATTTATACCTATATTGAATCTGACAAATTTACATCTCTATAAGGCATATGGCAGAGAGCCAACCATTTTTCAAATAATTTACAAATAAAAACAAACAACAGTCTAACAATTACATCATGGATGATTTATTTTAGTCACTTTAAAAATTAACAAATACTTTATTATCATCAGTGAAGGTATGTGGCCTAATAGTTAGGGTGTTGGACTTATAAATGTTGGGGGCTCAATTCCTGGACTGGGTAGTGTGTGTGTGTGTGTATATATATATATATATATATATATATATATAGACACATAGCTTAGTGATTAGAGCATAGGTCATGCAATCGGGAAGTTGTGAGTTCAGTTCTGAGACTGAGTGATGTGTTGTGTCCTTGAGCAAGACACTTTATTTTCACATTGCTCCAGTTTACTCAGCTGCAGAAATGAGTTGCAATATCACTGGTGTCAAGTTAAATCGACCATTCCCTTTCCCTTGGACAACATCGTAGGTGTGGAGAGGGGAGACTGGTATGAAAGGGAGATTGCTGGTCTTCCACAAACAACTTTGCCCGGACATGTGCCTCGGAAGGGAACTTTCTTGGTGCAAATTCCATGGCCATTCGTCACTAAAGGGTGTCTTTACTCTTACACATATACACAAATATAAAAATATACAGGGTGTATCAGAAGGGCCAATATTTCAAAAGACTATATCTTTTAAACAAATGACCATACAAATGCAGTAACTTGTACAATACTTGTCTGAATCATCATCATCATCATCGTTTAACGTCCATCTTCTACGCTTGCATGGGTTTGGACGGGAGTTTTCCCACTTGAGGCAAGATTGGTTGTCCTGCTCGTATAGGACTGTCTGGCAGGTTTTGTATGGCTGGATGCCCTTCCTAACACCAACCACATTTACAGTGTGGACTGGGAGGTTTTTACTGTGTTACCTACACGGCCACATTACAGTGTGGACTGTGTGTTTTTTTGTCGTGACACCTACACGTCTGGCGAGTTTTCTACGGCTGGGTGCCCTTCCCAACAACAACCACGTTTACAGTGTGGACTGGGAGGTTTTTACCGTGTTATACACGGCCACATTACAGCGTGGACTGGGAGGTTTTTTGTCATGACATCTACACGGCCTCATTTGTTTCGGACTGGATGTTGTGGTACCAACATAACTTCACATTTAAGGGGGTGGTGTGGATGGGGTGGGGGTAGTGGGACGGGGGTGTATTTTGTTAGAGGTGCCTACTGACTGTAGGTTTCGCTTTGTACTTAGGCAAGGCGGGTCTTCTGTATGACTGTGTAGCGCCAAAGATCTCGGTTCAGTGACATTGTCTTGGAGAGGTGTAAGTGTGTGAGGTCGGAATTTATCAAGTCGTCCCAGGTTTTTCTGGGTCTACCTACTCCGTGGCTACCGTCTATTTTTATCGCCCTGCACTTTTTTATACAGCTGTCGTCTTTCATGTGCATCACGTGACCGTACCAACGTAGTCTTCTCTCGAGTAAACAACATCTGATCCCTCTTATTCCTAATTTCTCCCTTTGTTCATTTATGCTTTGCCGTTCACGTATATTACTATTACACATCCAGCGGAGCATGCAATTTCGTTTCTCTCCAGTCTGCGTATATCCTCTGCACACAATGCACAGGTCTCACTGCCATGTAACATTGCTGTTCGTATGCAGGCATCATACATCCTACCTTTCATTTTTAGAGAGAACCCTTTAGCGGGCAATAGTGGTATAAGCTCTCTGAACTTTTTCCATCCCGTTCTGACTCTAGCTACTGTACTTTCAGAGTACCTTCCCCCACTGCTGATTTTGTCACCCAGGTAACGGAAGGTGTCCACTATTTCTATAGAACCATCTGTGCAATGGAATGAGCTAGTATTCTGTGGGCACTTGCTGCTATTTATTGCACCAGAGCACCGGCCACATATAAAATCTATATTCTTAGTTAGCTTACCTGTGATCCCACTACATCTTTTATGCACCCATACTTTGCATTTGGGACATAAAATGGAGTTTCTACCTACTCCTTTCCTACACACTGAGCATGGCCATTTCCCAGATGGGACCGTGCCCTATTTTCCTTCCTACAAACTAGAACTTTAGTCTTAGACAAGTTAACTTTAAGGCCTTTTGATTCTAGGCCATGCTTCCATGTTTGGAACTTCTTCTCTAGTTCAGCCATTGATTCAGCTATGATCGTTAGATCATCTGCATATAGGAGTTCCCATGGGCAGCCGGTCTTGAACTCCTCTGAAGGGCAATAATAAATAGTAGGGGGCTAAGAATGGAGCCCTGATGAACACCAACTTTACGCTAAACTCTTCACTATATTCGTTGTTAATTCTAACCTTGCTGTCTCTTTCTTTATACATGGCTTGTATAGCTCTCACAAGCCATTCATCAACACCTAGTTTTCTAAGAGCCCACCAGATAATGGAGCGGGGGACTCTGTCAAAGGCTTTCTCCAAGTTAACAAAAGCTAAGTATAGGGTTTTACTTTTAGCTAGGTACTTCTGAAAATAAAGTTTTATTCTTCTTTTATAACTTTTATAAATTTTTATAACTTTTTATAAATTTTTATAAATTTATAAATATTATTAATAGAATCTGCTTCTTTTCGATACACCCTGTCTATGTGTGTATATATATATATACACACACACACAAATATATACATACATATATATATATATATATATATATATATATATATATATATATATATATATATATATATATATATATATATACACATACACACACACACACAAATATATACATTCATACATACACATATTTATTAACAATTTAACTTTATTTGCTTTACCAAATCGTTCCATGAGCTCTTTTAGATGTGATAAAAGAAATATGTAAAATATGAAATGAAGAATCTGTCGGACTGTTATTTGAGGAACAGACAGTGTTATATCAACTCTAGTAAGATGAGAGACAGTCGACAATATGGCGGCTGATTGTGTTGGTTATCGGCTGCTCTAAAACAGTTGGTTGCTAGTTGTTAGTAAGCAGTGTTGTTGTGTATCTGACGTCGCTATAGAGTCAATGTCTATATCATATCATTCTGGTAATGCCACTGCTGGTGGCAGATTGGCTTGACGATAAGGAAAGGCATTCATTCATTTGGTGTATTTATGCTGGGAATTGGTGACCCTGTTCGAGGGTGGGGGTTAAATGGGTTCTTGTGCGACACCTGGTGCCAGTTACTTGGAGTTGGTTCACAAGGTGGTTCTCCAATGACAGCAAAATCTCAGGGCAGAATTATTCAAGTTCAACTAAAGCTCAACTGTACCTTTCATTCTTGGCATAGGGTTAGAGCAGGGTTAATAAAATAGAATACCAGCCATGTTCTATAAAATAGAGTACTGGTCATGTTCTCGGGTTGATTCTATTAACAAACATCTCTCCACCCCCACTCTACCATACACACAATTTTTAGTTTTGTGTCCATGTTAGAAATGATCTTAGGTGTTCTTCATCAGAGCTAGCCTAGAGGTAAATAACATCAACACACACACACAGATTGACTGTTACATTTAACTCACCTTTTCTTTCAACAGAAGACAGCAATAGTATTTCTTACTGACAGTGTCAGGATGGGTTTGTAGGGGGTTGAGTGGGTGTAGGAATAGGTGGGCCTGTTAGAGAAACACTGAATATACACAGTTCTGATCAATATTGGATTGTGCTATATATACTGTAATGGCCAGTAGATTGGTAAATTATTTATTGACAAACACAACTGGGACAGGATAAACTGTGTTATAGAAACACAAGTATTGATTGGGAAGCAGGCTTTTGCTAAAGCCAATATTCATCCATAAAGTTGTGTGTGCATATGTGATTGATTGTGCATGTGGGTATATGTGTGCATGTGTGTGTATGCATGCGTATATACCTTTCCTCTCTCTCTCTCTCTCTCTCATATATGTGTGTGTGTTTGTATATGTATGTATTTGTATGTGTACATATATGTATTTGTATATACATGTGTTTGTATGTATATATATATATATATATATATAATCATTTAACATTCATTTTTCAATGCTATACTTTGTTATACTATGGTAGGGTCATGTTACCAATAAAATCTCAGGCATCAGTTGAGCTTCACTTTGGTTTTTATTAGTCAGCTAACTAATCTATTGGTTGGTTTAACAACCAGATTATTTAATTGTCAAAGCTCTTTCATCAGACATTTTGTAGCTTCCTCATTGATTGTTTTGGTCTACTATGTGTCTTCAGCTGTCTGTTCATGTCTGTACAGGGCCATATTTAGACGGTTTGGAGGGGGGGGGCTAGTTCAGAGAAACCCAGGCAGTTCAGGTTTGGGGGACCAAAGGTTGTTCCTAGATGGGGCCCTGTTTGACAAGAGGTGCCCAGAGCATTCACCTCCTCTGCTCCCCAATAAATCCGGCCCTGTGTGTATGTGTCTCTATATATTACTACTCTCTGTGTTTGTTTACCTTTATCTGCATGATCACTGTATACCCTAGTCACTGTATACCCTGGTCTGTATATAGACAGGTCAGTGTATACCATGGTCTGTATATACCCAGGTCAGTATATACCCTGGTCTGTATATACCCAGGTCAGTGTATACCCTGGTCAGTGTATACCCTGGTCAGTGTATACCCTGGTCTGTATATACCCAGGTCAGTGTATACCCTGGTCAGTGTATACCATGGTCTGATACTTTTCTATTGAGGGTATGATGGGGGGGGGGGGTCTGTGCACTCTTGTATATCTATTCTTATGAATCTTGCAAAACAAAATGATGTATGCATTTATATATATGTGTGTGTGTGTGTGTGTGCATATACAGTATATGTGTATGTATGTATGTATATATACACACACACACAAGGGTTCCTTATAAAACCCATCATTATCAATGTCAGTTACATCATTGTCACAGAATTGTAAAAAACTATAAACATTTTATATTTTGTATGAATAAATTGTCACTCCTCACATTGCCATAAATATACATACATTTAAAGCTATATAAAATAATAATGAAATTATTGTTTACAGTGCTCAGGTGCACTACAACTCATCAAAGGTGCATGTATAGTACATAGAATAACGTACAAATGTCAGGAAAATTAACAGTTTATGAGTCATGAAATACATGTGTACGTGTGTTTGGAGGGGGAATATTAGGTTTAGAGTTGGCGAATTTCAGGAAGCATGGAGGTTTTGAAGGATGCATTGTCT
The DNA here is from genome assembly GCA_964016885.1 of Eledone cirrhosa. Classification (NCBI taxonomy): domain Eukaryota; kingdom Metazoa; phylum Mollusca; class Cephalopoda; order Octopoda; family Eledonidae; genus Eledone; species Eledone cirrhosa. The sequence continues at coordinate 424,202,782 of OZ024740.1, forward strand.
CAACAGCTAACAACTGATGCAGGTAGTTTGTTCCATGCTTCAGCAACTCTGAGTGTGAAAAAATGTTTCCGAATGTCATGGGAGCTCTGCTGTTTTCTGACTTTGTTGGCATGCTCACGTGTGTTAGACACATGGAAATCAAAAAGGTGCTCTGGGTTGTTGTTGGCAAGATGGTTAATTTTGTGGGTGTTTACCAAGTCTGTTGCCAGACGTTGGAGCTTCAATGTATTCATGCCCAGGGAAGCAAGGTGTTCAGAGTATGGTAGATGCCTCATGGAGGGTATTCACTTGGTTGCACATCTCTGAATAGTTATATACTATACTATATATACATACATTTAAACTACACACTATACATACTATACAATATATACATACATTTAAAACTATATACTATAATATATAGACATACATTAAAACTATATACATACATTTAAAACTACATACTATAATATACATACATTTAAACTATATACTCTACTATATAGACAAAATAACATTAGTTTAACCTTTTATTCATTATTCACATTTCTTAACTATCTTAATATATTCCTAAAAATCTAGCACAATCTCCTTCAGTCATCAAAGCTTGGTGTTGATTACGTTATGTCTTAACCCTTTACCAACCCAGCCCAATAGACCACACAACCGAGTCCAGGACTCAAACCCACAACATTATGGTCTTAAGTTCAACACCCTTACCAATAGACCACACACCTCCACACAACCCAGTCCAGGACTCAAACCCACAACATTATGGTCTTAAGTCCAACACCCTTACCACTATAAAATAAAGTCACCCATTTTAAAGGTTTCCAATTTAAATTAAAATCTTCCAACATAATTTTATATAAGAACCTTACATTAAGTCACTATCTTAGTAATGAAATAATTAATAATTTTAGTAAATCCCTCAGAATTCTTCCTCTATTAATTTAAATAGAGGGTATTTCATTAGAAATGTGGTCGTGAAAAGATTAAATATATAATTTGATAAAAACTGGGGCTGGCTTTAACACCACCCATTGGCCTTTGGGTGCTAAGCAGAGCCTACTTTGTGTCAAGCATTTGAAAGAGATCTCCAGCATTTCAGGACATTTTCCTTTCTTCCTTATTTAGCAGTTAAGAAAGAAAGGTTCTCTCCTTACTTCATCAGAGTAGAAAATATAATTATTTCATCTTCAGTAGAAGAACCCTTTCTGAGATGTTAGAATTAATTTCTCCACTAAACATCCAAACTTATATATATTGATATATTGAGTTTTACATATGCAGATCACCATTATTAGTTTACTTAATATCTTATATTTCAGTGGGGTGTTAAACAACATGCTTTACAGCATAGAGTTTACATTTTAAGTTCAAATCCTGCTGAGATTGCTTTGCCTTTCATCCTTACATGGTCGATAAAATAAAGTACCAGTAACACAGTGAGGTTGATTTAATTGACTTTCCCCCCTCCAAAATGTCTGGCCTTGAGCCTAATCAGAAACAATTATTATTATTATTAATCCCTTTATGATCTGAGTTCAAATCCCGCCGAGGTTAACTTTGCCTTTCGTTCTTATGGGGTCGATAAAATAAAGTACCAGTAATGTACTGGGTAATTGCTGACCTTGTGCCTAAAATAGAAACAATTATTATTAATTGGTAGAGCATCGGACAACATGCTTTGTAACATATAGCCATAGCCCTCTATATTCTGAGTTCAAATCCCCTCTCCCAAAATTGTTGGCCTTGTGCCTACTAGATCAGAGACGCAGTATCGGTAGACGGTCTGACGCCATGCTTTGCAGCATAGAGTTACGGCCCTTACCATTCTGAGTTCAAATCCTGCCGAGGCTAACTTTGCCTTTCATCCTTACGTGGTCGATAAAATAAAGTACCAGTAATACACTGGGATAATTGCTGGCCTTGTGCCAAAAGTAGAAACAATTATTATTCTTTTTAGGGGTTATATGAGGTGAAGTGTATTTCAGATGGGGTGAAGTGTATTTCAGATGGGGTGAAGTGTGTCACACTTTGTTTTATTTACATTCTACTGCTGCTCCTTACTATTCCTCTCTATATCACATAAAAACACATTGAGAATAAGGTGAAAGAAGTTGGAACTTGTAGCTATCTGTGTGTGTGTGTGTAATAAGTTATATTTGCCCTCCATTCCACCACTACAGACTACACTCTCCTCCCTACCACAGTCAACACTAACACCAACACAGTTGTTGAGCATTTCAATTTTAACACGCAACCAAAAGAATACATATTCTTGCATATGCATACATATTTACATGAGTATGTGTGTATACATATTTATGTCTGTATGTATGTATGTGTTTATGTGTGCATATTGTTGCATGTACACACCCACGTGATGATGATGTTTAGCACAGAAGACAGCCTAAATTTCCTGTTCCTACCAGCAGCATTATGTGTCAACAATGACATTCACATGGAAATATGGAAACTTCAATCTATGAATTCTATTATGAATAGACTGCTTTTTTTTTTCTTTCTCTCTCTCTCTCTCCCTCTCTCTCACACTCTGACTTTCTCTCACTCTCTTTCTCGCCCTTTCTCTCCTCTCTCACCCTCTTTCTCTCTCTCCGTTCTCCTTTTATTTTTGTTTATTTCTCTTCTTTTCCAATATTCTTCCCAAGAATTGGTTATCACTTGGGAGTTTACACATCGCGTTCACCATGTAGCAATTCCACAAAACACAGTCTTTGCTAAAATATATGCTAATGACATAATACCATTGCTACCAAGAATTGGATGAATATTTAAGTGTGTGTGTTAATTTAACCTTTTCAAATACATATACATCTTAACAGGAGATAAATAAATGGATGACTGCATGGTATTTGACTTAGGAAAGAGAAAAAAATAGCAGTGAGTGGATATTACAGTTTTGAGTTCAAATTTACACAGATCAATTGGTGACAGTTGCTTCTGACAGGACCTGCTGGAATAACCAAATGAGGTTTATTTTTCAACATAGTCCCTGGAAAGAAACAATGCAGTTATTAATTAGAAGAGTTGAAATTAATGCATGCACGATTTCACAGCTCTAGCATCATCCTTCTAAGTCAGCCTATGAACTTCTTTGCTAACCCTCGTATAAACATGAAGGGTATGAATCTGAGTACAGTAGTATCAATATCCATTTTCTTGAACCTTAAACAAGCCAATGTGGTTGTTTGATTTGCTAGTATTAGCATTAAAATTTCTCTCAAATCATGATGAATGAAAGACTCCTGGAATTGTCATATGGGATAGGTCTGGACAAGATTTTCTTTGTGGACAAGTTGTTCCTCATGTATCCCTGTCTCCCATCACTACTGATGTTCTCTAAACAAAGGGCTAATATGTATAAAGCAAGGCATTAATACCACCACAACGCTGCCAATTCATGGCCTTCTTCAAATCATGTCAGCAAAGGATGTCATTTATAATGTGCTCTGAAAAACAAATGGTCATGGATAGATGGTCATTGTTGGGTCATTGTTGGATGGTCATAGATAGATGGTCATGGATAGATGGTCATTGTTGGATGGTCATGGCTAGATGGTCATGGCTAGATAGTCAAGATTAGAATGCTTATAGTCATAGGTGACCCCAATCAGTGTGGACCTGGTCCCTGTCGACAAGACTAAAACCGTAAAAATACAACCTAGCATAATTTAGATTTAAATGGAGAATCACAAGGTTACAAACATTAAACACTCCACTGATCCAGTCTAACTTTGGTAAAAATATATTTTCTCATGTTTCTGGCTATTTCCTTCATAATTGTATTAGAAATAAGAATAGTTACAAATATACACACACACACAGACATATACGCACATAGACAAATACAAACACACACACACATATACACGCATAGACAAATACAAACACATATGCGCACATAGACAAATACAAACACACACACATACATACATATACGCACATAGACAAATAGAAATACACATACACACATAGACAAATACAAACACATACATAAACACATATTCAGGCACACATACACACACTCATATTATTATTATTTATATTTAAATATTTATTTATTTATTGAAATACAAACACACATTACACACACACACTCATACACAGACACATACTCACACATACACACATAATATTAGTATTATTATTATTATTCATATTTACGTTTATTTATTCATTTATTGAAATAATACTTTGGTTAATTTCATGTTTTTCTCTCCATATTTAGTTTCCCAAATTAATGAAAGTTTCATTTTACTCTAATTAGTACAAGTATTTAACACTAAACAATATAGCCCCCACCACACACACACACATACATATACACATCGTTAAAATACCTCATATCATTGCAGACTTTAAATGAAGTTTACAAATAAATAAAATATGTGCAAAAAATATTAAATTTGATATTGAAATAATGATTAATTTAACCATTATATATATATGTATATATATCTTTATATGCATATAAATGTATATGAAATAAACTGTATTAGAGACAGTTTACTTTGTAGAGTTATATATATGTATGTGTGTGTGTGTGTGTATATATATATATGTGTGTGTGTGTGTGCTCATTGGCTAAAATCTGTTCTGAAATAGACACTTTTAATTTCATGTTTCCACTTGTTGTTTAGCCCCAGGTCAACCATGATTAGGCAGATATATTGATCATGAACATTTTTGCTATGATCAGCTTATTTTATTTTTTCAGAGGTACTGTATCTGTGTCCCTTTTTTTAAGTTACATGTGTTGTTTGAGGGAGGTTTTGGCTGAGTGCTGCTTGGCCTAGTGGTAAGTGTGTTGGACTTATGATCATAATGTCATGGGTTCGATTCCTGGACTGAGTTGTGTTCTCTTCTTGAGCAAAACAGTTCATTACACATTGCTCTGATATACTCAGCTGAAAATAAGTACCAGCTATATCTGGAGGTTTAACCCTGTGATGGACTGGCATCTTGTCTAGGGCTAATCTTGTACTCTCAGTTGCTTCATGCCACGGAAACCAGGATAAACACCAGCCTGATGAGCATGAAGGCTCGAGACAGACCTAGACTACATTAATCCAATCTAAACCAGAGCCACTCCTGTTGGATGAACCCCTCCCTGGTTGCACTACTTTCTGTTTGGTTTTGGCCAATTGTGGGTTTGTGAAGCTATTTAACCCATAGTTGGGGTGGATGAATCTTGAGGAGTTCACCTGCCCTTTTAACAGCTCTTGTTTCTTGTACTGCTAGGGTTTCACTTACCCTACTCAAACAGACCAGGGTCTGATGTGGGAGCCAGTCACTCCACAATGTTGTACTGGGTTACATGGTACCAGTAGCAAGCAGAAGCCTCACCTGACCATATAACATTATTATGAACAGCAAATAAAGGGCGGTGGTTTAACAGTATCAGTAGAGTGTTGGATACCATGCTTTCCAGCATAGTTACGTCCCTTTATGTTCTGAGCTCAAATCCCGCCGAGGTTAACTTTGCCTTTCATCCTTACTGGGTCGATAAAATAAAGTACCAGTAATACACTGGGATAATTGTTGGCCTTGTGCCAAAAGTAGAAACAATTATTAGGGACAGCAAAATTTAAGCCAATATTAATTGAGATCAGTGTGTCAGTTTACTACATACATCTTCGAGATATTTGTTTTATGTCCTACACAAACAATACAATCTGCATTATAATGATTCAACGAGGCTGAGGTATATATATATATCATCATCATTGTTTAACGTCCATCTTCCACGCTGGCATGGGTTAGATGGAAATTGTCCCACTTGAGGCAAGATTGATCAGGTGACTGTGTCTCGCTCGTATAGGATTATCTGGCAGATTTTCTACGGCTAGATGCCCTTCCTAACACCAACCACATTTTCAGTGTTTACTGGGATCTTTTTACCGTGTTTCCTACACAACCACATTACAGCATAGACTGTTTTTTGTCATGGCACCTACACAACCTCTTTAGTTTGGACTGGATGTTATTGTACCAACATAATTTTATAGAGAAAGGGTGGTGTGGGTGGAAATGGGAGGATGGAGTAGACGTGGATTGGGGTGTATATTTGGTTAGGAGGGGCCTACTGACTGTAGGTTAACTTTGCACATAGGGAAGGCGGGTCTTCTATATTACTTACTGCATGGCGCCAAAGATCTCGATCCAGTGACATTGTCTTAGAGAGGTGTATCATGTCATCCCAGGTTTTTCTGGGTCTACCTACTCCGTAACTTCATCAATTTTGATCGCCCTGCACTTTTTTATACAGCTGTCATACTTCATACGCATCACATGACCATACCAAAGTAATCTTCTCTCAAGTAAACATCACCTGATCCCTCTTATTCCTAATTTCACACTTTGTTCGTTTGTTTTGCCATTTGTGTATATTACTATACACATCCAACGGAGCATGCATGCTTTGTTCCTTTCCAAATATATATATATATATATATATATATATACATGTGTAATTTGATTAACATAATAGGAGGCCAGACTGGGGATATATATCAGGGGCAAAGGGTGTGTGCATTCAACGCATGCAGTGCATGCGTTATAGAATCTTCAGTTGATCAATTGCGTCGGTTGAAGCAAGCAGAATTTTGTCTGCTTACTAAATCGTAGACACATAAAAAGATAACACACACACATACACTAGATAACACTACATGTGGCTTTGACCGGGAGGGTCATTTAGATGGAATTGGGGGGAGGTAAGGCTGCACAGCCCCACTTTCCGCCATGGCAATTGGACTGCATGCCTTGCTTTCCAGGTTACCCTTCGTCACTGATATATGTGTGTCTAACTTTTAAAATCTAGATTAACATCAATATGGATTAGTACCAATAAGGGTTTCTATCTGGCCCTTTAGAAAAATTGCTTGAGAATGCCTCATCCAACCCATGCT
>OZ024740.1:424214901-424217401 GCA_964016885.1 Eledone cirrhosa
GCAAACTGCCCATTAAAAGGAAATTGTCTTGTTAACAACATAGTTTATAAATGTAAAGTTAAAACTAAAGATTCTATTTGCTCATATATAGGAGCTACTTCTAACAATTTTAAGGTAAGGTTTAATACCCACAAACATAGTTTTAAAAATGCCGCACTGGCTAATACAACATCTCTAGCAGAAAAAATTAATAGTTATAGAAATAAGAATATAGAATATGATATGACCTGGAGTGTGCTCAAAAGAGCCACCCCTTATCAAAATAATAGAAATGAATGTAGATTATGTTCCCAAGAACTATTTGAAATAATGAAATCTAAGGATATCCTATTAAATAAGCGACAGGAATTAATTATATCGTGTAATCATAAACTGAGAAAAACATTTAAATATTATAAACCTAATTAATAATATATATTTTAGAAATTAATATATAATTTAATTTAAATGTAGTTAACCTATAATTTTAATTTAATTAAAATTCTACTACAGATGAGATTAAAAAATATTGTGTAATCATAAATTGTGAAAAACTTTTAAATATTATTAACATAATTAATATATACTTTGGAAATTAATTTATAGATTAATTTTAGTTTATTTAACCTTTTATTAAAATTCCTTTACAGATGAAATATAACAAAATATCGTGTAATCAATAACAGAGAAATACTTTTTAATATTATAAACCTAATTAATGTACAATTTAGAAATTAATTTATAAATTAATTTTAATTTAGTTAACCTATAATTTTAATTTAGTTAACTTAAAATTAAAATTCTAATACAGATGGATTGCAGAATATCATGTAATCATAAACTGAGATAAACTTTTAAATATATACCTAATTAATATATTCTTTACAAATAAATATATATATTAATTTTAATTAACCTATAATTATATTCTACTATAGATAAAATACAAAATCTGCTTTAATTATTATAAACCTAATTAACATATACTATAGAAATTAATATATAATTTTTAGTTTAGTTAACCTATAATTTATATTCTACTACCGATGAAATACTTGATTTGGTTTTCCCTATTACTAAATTCATTTCCTAAAATTGATACCATAATGTTAATATTTTTAATTTAGTTATGCTATAATTAATACTCTACTACTGTTTAACTTCAAAATTCCGCTTTAAATATTATAAACCTAAGTAGTATGCACCTTAGAAATCAATATATTAATTATTTTTAATTTAGTTAACCTATAATTAATAGTCTACTTATATTAAAATGCATAATTTTGCCTTCTTTCTTACATTTCCTAATACTGAAACTACTATGTAAACACATATTATGATCTAAATGCAGATTAATATTCTATGTTCCTTGAAACCTATATTTACTATTTCCCACTAACAATTTTAATCCCCCCCCCCTATAATTATTCGTATTTGTAAGCGTGGATGTATGTATGTGTATGTAAGTATGTATGTATGTTTGGGTGTTTGTATGCGAGTATAAAAATACATATGTGCGCATATAAATAAGTGTGTATGATTGTATATATATATATATATATATATATATGTATATATGTCATCATCATCACCGTTTTACGTTCGTTCTTCCACGCTAGCATGGGTTAGACGGGTTGTCCTGTTGTGGGCAGTGTCTGGTCGGCTGACCATGCCTTGCTCATACAGGAACTGATCTGGCTTGATTTCTACAGCTGGATGCCCTTCCTAACACCAACCTCATTTACAGTGAGTGCTGGGTGCTTTTTCGTGGCGCCTACACGTCCACTTTACAGTGTGGGCTGGGTGCTTTTTTGCCATGGCACCTCCACGACCACCTTGCGGTGGGGGGGCATATTGTTTATATGCTTCAGCATGTACCCATGGGAGGTCGGGTACCCTGTATTACTGCGTGACGCCAGAAGTCACGGTCGTGTGTCATTGACTTTGAGAGGTGTAGTTGGGTAAGGTCGGCTTTTATCACCTCATCCCAAGTCATCTTGGGTCTCCCCACTCCGCGGTTTCCATCAACTTCTAGTGCTCTGCACCTTTTTATGCAGCTGTCATCCTTCATACGCATCACATGTCCATACCAGCGTAACCGCCTCTCCTGCACGCAGCATTTGATTCCTCTTATGCTCAGTCTCTCTCTCAATTCCTTTATGCTTTGTCGTTCACGTATATTACTGTTACACATCCATCGGAGCATGCAGGCTTCGTTTCTCTCTAATCTACGTAAGTCTTCCACCTTCAGCGCCCAGGTCTCACTACCATGCAACATCGCTGTTCGGATACACGCATCATACAGTCTGCCTTTCATTCTGAGGGAGAAGCCTTTTGCAGCTAGCAGTGGTAGTAGTTCCCTAAACTTCTTCCATCCCGTTCTTACCCTAGTTATTGTACTTTCTGAGCACCCACCTCCGCTGCTAATTCGGTCACCTAGGTAGCAGAGGCTGTCTACTGTTTCTACAGGGCCCTCCCAGAGATTGGTGGTACTTGTTTCCTGTGGCTGTTTGCTTGCTGT
>OZ024740.1:424222401-424282401 GCA_964016885.1 Eledone cirrhosa
TATATCCTCTGCACACAATGCCCAGGTCTCACTGCCATGCAACATTGCTGTTCGTATGCAGGCATCGTACAACCTGCCTTTCATTTTTAGGGAGAACCCTTTAGCAGCTAATAGTGGTATAAGCTCTCTGAACTTTTTCCAACCAGTTCTGACTCTAGCTACTGTACTTTCAGAGCACCTTCCCCCACTGCTGATTTTATCGCCGAGGTAACGGAAGCTGTCCACTATTTCTATAGAACCCTCTGCGCAATTGAAAGAGCTAGTATTTTGTGGGCACTTGCTGCTACTTATTGCACCAGAGCACCGGCCACATGTAAATTCTATGTTCTTAGTTAGCTTACCTGTGATCCTACTACATCTTTTATGCACCCATACTTTGCATTTAGGACATAAAATGGAGTTTCTACCTACGCTTTTCCTACACACCGAGCACGACCATTTCCCAGAAGGGACCGCCGCCTTATTTTCTTTCCTACAAACTAGAACTTTAGTCTTAGCCAGGTTAATTTTAAGTCCTTTTGATTCTAGGCCGTGCTTCCATGTTTGGAATTTCTTCTCTAGCTCGGCCATTGATTCCGCTATGAGTGTCAGGTCGTCTGCGTATAGGAGTTCCCATGGGCAGCCGGTCTTGAACTCCTGTTATAGCCTGAAGGGCAATAATAAATAGTAGGGGGCTGAGAACAGAGCCCTGATGGACGCCAACTTTTACGCTAAACTCTTCACTATATTCGATGTTAATTCTAACCTTGCTGACTGTTTCTTTATACATGGCTTGTATAGCCCTCACAAGCCATTCGTCAACGCCTAGTTTTCTAAGAGCCCACCAGATAATGGAGCGGGGGACTCTGTCGAAGGCTTTCTCCAAGTCGACAAAAGCTAAGTAGAGGGGTTTACCTTTAGCTAGGTACTTCTCCTGTAGTTGTCGTACAATGAAAAGAGCGTCTGTGGTACTTTTGCCTGACACAAACCCGAACTGCATTTCATCTAGGTCAATTCTCTCTCTGATTAGTTGCGCTATTACTTTTTCCGTGACCTTCATGACCTGGTCGATTAATTTAATGCCTCTATAGTTACTCCTATCTAGGGTGTCTCCTTTACCCTTATAACAGTTAACGATGATGCTGCTATGCCAGTCCTTCGGAACAACCCCATTCTGTACGACTTGGTTAACTATGCGGCTGACCATGGTGTGTCCCACCGTGCCAGATGCCTTCAGCATCTCAGCAACTATTTCCGAAGGCCCAGCCGCCTTACCCGTCTTCATATCCTTGATTGCCTTACTTGTTATACTCCCCTCGACTAACACTGCTGGTCCCTCTATTGGGTCGATATGGGGGAGACTGTCTTTCTCCCATTTATTCTCCTCATTTAGTAGCCTTTCATAGTGACACTTCCAAGCTACCTTCTTATCAGCGTCGGTGATGGCAAGTGTGCCATCATCGTTAAGTACACACTTCTCCCCGACAATATCACGGTTTTCCTTGACGCATTGCCTAGCAATCCTGAACACCTCACGTTTTTGGTCCTCGCGTTGTAGAACATGCTTGAACTTTCTTTCCTCTGCTTCCCTTCTTGCTAAGTACACTTGTCTCCTAGCTTCCCTCCTGGCCACTTGATAGTCTTCTCTACTTCCCCCATCCCGCCATACTTTCCAAGCCTGCTTTTTGGCCTTAATTGACCCCTCCACCTTACTGTTCCACCCCCATGTTACTCTCCTCCTGCCTACAAGCCTGCTCCAGCCACAGACTTTGTCTGTCGCCATCAGCAGGTTTGCTTTCAGAAATTCCCACTGTCCCTCTATATTGTCCGACTCTAAATGTTCTTCCTTACTGTCGAAAGCATCAAGTAATATGCTTTGAAATTTATTTCTGGCTGTGGGGTCCTTTAGCTTCCATATTTTTCTCCTGAGGATAGTCCTCTTCTGCTGTCGAGTACGTCTCGTCCTGACTATGAGGTCGCTAATTATCAGTCTATGTTGGGAGGTGCATTCTTCATGGGGGAGGGATTTAGTGTTTACAACAGACACTCTGTCACGTCTTCTGGTAAGGATATAATCTACCTGGCTTGTGTGTTCCCCGGATCTATAGGTGATCAGGTGATCGTCACGTTTTTTGAAGTTAGTGTTACAGATAGTTAGGTTATTTGCATGACAGAATTCCAGGATTCTGGAGCCTTCCTCATTTCTAGTACCAAACCCATAGCCTCCATGGATTTCGTCGTAGCCGTCACAATGTTGTCCAACGTGACCATTTAGGTCACGTTGGACAACATTGCAATAATTATATAGTCACTGTCGGATATTTGGGAGATAGTTAGCATCAGTGTCTCATAGAATCTGTCTTTTATAGTGCCGGGCAGTCCAAATTGGGGTGCGTACGCAGATATTACTGTCACCGTAGTTCTATTGAGGAGTAGTCGTATTTTAATTATTCTGTCGTTCACTCTATTTACGTCTATTATCTTATCTGCCCACTTTTCTGCTACCATGATTCCTACTCCACCCAGCCCATCGTCGTTTCCCACCCAGAAAAGCTTATAACATCGTTTTTTACCCTCAATGAATCTAGCAGACCCACCCCTCCACCTGGTCTCTTGAATACAATAAACATCGACCTCCTTACGTTCAAGCATTTCTACAACCTCGTTAGCGCGACCCTTTAGGGTGCCTACATTTATGGTACCAACTCTGAAGTTTTGGATTGCGTTTGGAAGGTGGGGGCGGTGGGGGGTGGGGGGAGATGGGGCTATGTTAGCCGTCCGTGGACGAAACAAAGAGGAGTGCTCGCATTCTCGTCCACGAGGTGAATTTGTCTTTAACTTTGGCATTTTCGCTGAGCGTCCAGATTTTTCTCTCCCTTCCACTCTCCAGGATTCCGCAGTCCATCCAACCATCCATCCATCCATCATATATCGAAAGGCAACCGGGCAAGCGATAGTATAGGCCTCTGGCTTATGATTGGTCCGCGTAATAATAATAATGGTGATACGTGGGGGCTCTGGCTTATGATTGGTCCACGTATTAACAATGGTGGTGTGTGGGGGCGGGTGGGAGGGGTGTTGGGTAGCTAGCTGGAAGGTTAGGATTGTTTAACAAGCGATTAACAAAAAACAAAAATGCAAGATTTGTTCTGTTCAATACGACAAAAACTCCCGTATTTAACATAAATAACAAAAAGAATACAGATTATAAAAAAAATACATATATATATAGTGTATATATATATATATATATATATATATATATAGTGTATATATATATATATATATATATATATATATAGTGTATATATATATATATATATATATATATATAGTGTATATATATATATATATATATATATATATATATATATAGTGTATATATATATATATATATATATATATATATATATATAGTGTATATATATATATATATATATATATATATAGTGTATATATATATATATATATATATAGTGTATATATATATATATATATATACCTCACACACTTACACCTCTCCAAGACAATGTCACAGGACCGAGACCTTTGGCGGTACTCAGTAATAGAGAAGACCCGCCTTACCTAAATACAAGGTAAAACCTACTACAGTCAGTAGGCATCTCTAACAAAATACACACCTGTCCCACCACCCCCACCCCATCCACACCGCCCCTTTCAATGTAAAGTTATGTTGGTGCCACAACATCCAGGCCGAAACAAATGAGATCGTGTAGGTGTCACGACAAAAAACACACAGTCCACGCTGTAATGTGGCCGTGTAGGCAACACGGTAAGAACCTCCTAGTCCCACACTGTAAATGTGGTTGGTGTTAGGAAGGGCATCCAGCTGTAGAAAACCTGCCAGACAGTCCTATGCGAGCAAGACAACCACTCTTGCCTCAAGTGGGAAAACTCCCGTCCTAACCCATGCAAGCATGGAACACGGACGTTAAACGATGATGATGATGATGATATATAGTGTATATATATATATATATATATAGTGTATATATATATATATATATATATATATAGTGTGTATATATATATATATATATATATAGTGTGTATATATATATATATATATATATAGTGTGTATATATATATATATATATATATATATATAGTGTGTATATATATATATATATAGTGTATATATGTGTGTGTGTGTGTGTGTGTGTGTGTGTGTACACATGCAGACATAAATATATATATATACACCTACACACAATTGTGTGTAGGCGTGTAAAAACTATTTATTTAGGCAGCAGTTGATTAAACAGTTAGGTGTAGTCATGTAAACATTGTTGTATGTTCAGCTGAAACTGTATCAAAACAAACAAACATCGAATCTTCAACCATAAATATACATATGTATTAATATATGTGTGTGTGTGTGTGTGTATATATATGTATTAATATATAGGTGTGTGTGTGTGTGTATATATATATCAATATATATATGTATATATCAATATATGTGTGTGTCTGTGTATGTTTAATGTCTACTGTGTTACTGTGTTGTTATGTTGGTTGGAAATTAGCTAACAATAAACAGTACATATGTAAATATATACATACACACATATATATATATATATATATATATATATATATATATATATATACACACACACAGAGAGAGAGAACAAGTCAAACAAAGAATCGAGAGGATTCTTCAACTGTGTCGAAGTCATGACAACCCCCAAAATACTGGTGCCCCAATAAAATGCATTCTTTAGATTAAGGGAACACATGTAAATAAGAAACAGGCCCACAGTTCCAATCAAGTACTGACATGGTCTGTAACAACCTGTTCAACCCTTTCTAGCAAAGAAAACAGAGATTAAATGATGATGGTGATGGTAGTGTCTGTTTAAGTATGTATATATATCATGATTTTCATAATCTTACACCCATCCCATTCTGGTATGGGTTGATAGACCCCCCCCAAAAAAAATGTGCCTGTTTTTGGTTCATTTTATTATTAATATTATATAGATATATCTTAGTGTATAATTGTTTCTACTTTTGGCACAAGGCCAGCAATTACTCAGTACATTACTGGTACTTTATTTTATCGACCGTGTAAGGATGAAAGGCAAAGTTAACCTTGGCGGGATTTGAACTCAGATCGTAAAGGGACGTAACTACGCTGGAAAGCATGTCCGACCCTCACCCGATACTGACAAATAATACACGTGTTGGATGTGGTGTGCATTAATTAGAAAATGGGGGCAAGAGAATGGAATGCATGACAGGTTGTATTAGTAGTACAGTTGATGATGATAATGATAGTGGTTGCAGTAATGGTCAATTACAGTGGCCACTGGTTGACAGCCATGATTCCAGGAAAGAGACAGAATAGATACTAAGTGATGAAAAATAACCTGGCCTAATCTGGTGTTTTACAGTTGACCCACTCCTAAACTTCTATTAATGGTCTCTCATTCTGATTATAGAGAGACTGGTGACTGATAAATAAATAGATAGTAGTATCAGTGGTGGTGGTGTGATGTTATACCTGAGAGGGTCATGGAGTGCAAAACGGAGATGTGTGCATCTCACCTGAGAAAGAAGCCCCTTGAGGTGGATTAGCTGAAGCAGTGGGTGTTGCTGGCTGTTATCTGTAACAATATCTTGTCCACAGAGCATAAATATGCAGTTCCTCTCTTGCCCCTTTTCATTATTTTAATTTTGGTCTTCTCTATTTATTTCTCTCTTATTTATTATTTCAAACATTATAAACCCTTGTTGTCATATTAAACTTTTATATATTTAATATTTGTTTTGTTTCTTGTATTTCATTTTTTAATTTAGTGTAAGGGAAAGTGGGATATATCTAATAAATAATAACATTGTAGGATATATCTAATAAATAATAACATTGTAGGATATATCTAATAAATAATAAAATTGTAGGATATATCTAATAAATAATAACATTGTAGGATATATCTAATAAATAATAACATTGTAGGATATATCTAATAAATAATAACATTGTGGGATATATCTAATAAGTAATAGCATTGAGGGATATATCTAATAAATAATAACATTGTGGGATATATCTAATAAATAATAGCATTGAGGGATATCTAATAAGTAATAACATTGTAGGATATATCTAATAAATAATAACATTGTGGGATATATCTAATAAATAATAACATTGTGGGATATATCTAATAAATAATAACATTGTAGGATATATCTAATAAGTAATAACATTGAGGGATATATCTAATAAGTAATAACATTGTGGGATATATCTAATAAGTAATAACATTGTGGGATATATCTAATAGATAATAACATTGTAGGATATATCTAATAAGTAATAACATTGAGGGATATATCTAATAAGTAATAACATTGAGGGATATATCTAATAAGTAATAACATTGTGGGATATATCTAATAAATAATAACATTGTAGGATATATCTAATAAGTAATAACATTGTGGGATATATCTAATAAA
This sequence comes from Eledone cirrhosa, assembly GCA_964016885.1. Classification (NCBI taxonomy): domain Eukaryota; kingdom Metazoa; phylum Mollusca; class Cephalopoda; order Octopoda; family Eledonidae; genus Eledone; species Eledone cirrhosa. The sequence goes on from OZ024740.1 coordinate 424,228,871, forward strand.
TAATAACATTGTAGGATATATCTAATAAGTAATAACATTGTGGATATATCTAATAAGTAATAACATTGTGGGATATATCTAATAAATAATAACATTGTGGGATATATCTAATAAATAATAACATTGTGGGATATATCTAATAAGTAATAACATCGAGGGATATATCTAATAAATAATAACATTGTAGGATATATCTAATAAATAATAACATTTTAGGATATATCTAATAAGTAATAACATTGTGGGATATATCTAATAAATAATAACATTGTGGGATATATCTAATAAATAATAACATTGTGGGATATATCTAATAAATAATAACATTGTGGGATATATCTAATAAGTAATAACATTGAGGGATATATCTAATAAATAATAACATTGAGGGATATATCTAATAAGTAATAACATTGTGGGATATATCTAATCACACAGTCCACGCTGTAATGTGACGTGTAGGCAACACGGTAAAAACGTCCCAGTCCCACACTGTAAATGTGGTTGGTGTTAGGAAGGGCATCCAGCTGTAGAAAACCTGCCAGACAGTCCACGCTGTAATGTGGCCGTGTAGGCAACACGGTAAAAACCTCCCAGCCCCACACTGTAAATGTGGTTGTGTTAGGAAGGGCATCCAACTGTAGAAAACCCGCCAGACAGTCCTATGCGAGCAAGACAACCACTCTTGCCTCAAGTGGGAAAACTCCCGTCCAAACCCATGCAAGCATGGAACACGGACGTTAAACGATGATGATGATGAAGTAATAACATTGTAGGATATATCTAATAAATAATAACATTGTGGGATATATCTAATAAGTAATAACATTGTAGGATATATCTAATAAGTAATAACATTGTGGGATATATCTAATAAGTAATAACATTGTAGGATATATCTAATAAGTAATAACATTGTGGGATATATCATCATCATCATCATCATCACCGTTTTACGTCCGTTCTTCCACGCTAGCATGGGTTAGACGGGTTGTCCTGTTGTGGGCAGTGTCTGGTCGGCTGACCATGCCTTGCTCATAGGGTTAGACGGGTTGTCCTGTTGTGGGCAGTGTCTGGTCGGCTGACCATGCCTTGCTCATACAGGAACTGATCTGGCTTGATTTCTACAGCTGGATGCCCTTCCTAACACCAACCTCATTTACAGTGAGTGCTGGGTGCTTTTTCGTGGCGCCTACACGTCCACTTTACAGTGTGGGCTGGGTCCTTTTTTGCCGTGGCGCCTCCACGACCACCTTGCGGTGGGGGGAGTGGGGGCATATTGTTTATATGCTTCAGCATGTACCCATGGGAGGTCGGGTACCCTGTATTACTGCGTGGATAACATTGTAGGATATATCTAATAAGTAATAACATTGTAGGATATATCTAATAAATAATAACATTGAGGGATATATCTAATAAGTAATAACATTGTGGGATATATCTAATAAATAATAACATTGTGGGATATATCTAATAAATAATAACATTGTGGGATATATCTAATAAGTAATAACATTGTAGGATATATCTAATAAGTAATAACATTGTAGGATATATCTAATAAATAATAACATTGTAGGATATATCTAATAAGTAATAACATTGTAGGATATATCTAATAAGTAATAACATTGTAGGATATATCTAATAAGTAATAACATTGTAGGATATATCTAATAAATAATAACATTGTAGGATATATCTAATAAGTAATAACATTGTAGGATATATCTAATAAATAATAACATTGTGGGATATATCTAATAAATAATAACATTGTAGGATATATCTAATAAATAATAACATTGTAGGATATATCTAATAAGTAATAACATTGTAGGATATATCTAATAAATAATAACATTGTAGGATATATCTAATAAGTAATAGCATTGAGGGATATATCTAATAAGTAATAACATTGTAGGATATATCTAATAAATAATAACATTGTAGGATATATCTAATAAATAATAACATTATAGGATATATCTAATAAATAATAACATTGTGGGATATATCTAATAAGTAATAGCATTGAGGGATATATCTAATAAGTAATAACATTGTGGGATATATCTAATAATAACATTGTGGGATATATTTAATAAGTAATAACATTGTGGGATATATCTAATAAGTAATAACATTGTGGGATATATCTAATAAGTAATAACATTGTGGGATATATCTAATAAATAATAACATTGTGGGATATATCTAATAAGTAATAACATTGTAGGATATATCTAATAATTAATAACATTGTGGGATATATCTAATAAATAATAACATTGTAGGATATATCTAATAAATAATAGCATTGAGGGATATATCTAATAAGTAATAACATTGTAGGATATATCTCATAAATAATAACATTGTAGGATATATCTAATAAATAATAGCATTGAGGGATATATCTAATAAGTAATAACATTGTAGGATATATCTCATAAATAATAACATTGTAGGATATATCTAATAAATAATAGCATTGAGGGATATATCTAATAAGTAATAACATTGTAGGATATATCTAATAAGTAATAACATTGTGGGATATATCTAATAAGTAATAACATTGAGGGATATATCTAATAAATAATAACATTATAGGATATATCTAATAAATAATAACATTATAGGATATATCTAATAATTAATAACATTGAGGGATATATCTAATAAATAATAACATTGAGGGATATATCTAATAAATAATAACAGTGTTGGTAAAATATATCAGGAGTTTGTCCCGGTCAATAGAGATACAGTTTGTAGGGTAATGAGGTTTGTTAATCTATCTCTCACTCAATTTAACCCCTTAGTTACCAACCCAGCCAAAACTGGCTCTGGTTCTATGAAATAAAACCACCCATTTTAATGGTTTCAACTAAATTCTATAGTTCAAAATTTAAAAAAAAACTCCAAGCAGTAGTAACTTGGTCAGTGAAAACCTGTTCAATCCTTACTAGCAGGAATATAAGATGTGTCTGTGTATGTATATCATCACCATCATTTTTCCATGCGTGCATGGGTTAGATGAGAATATACATATCACCATCATCATCATCATCATCACCATTTTATGTCCAAACATGAGACTATACATAGGCAAGAAACAGATCCCTGGCCTGTCTGGGAAGTCAGTAGCCCTGCTTCAGTACTGAATTGGTTTATGTAGACCCAACCAAACCTTACTAGAAGGGACAGCAAATGTTAAAACAATGATGATGATATATATATCATAGGTGATAAATGAACCAAAATAAACACAGGGATGCAAAAATACAAAGTCGTATTGGGTTCACATTTGGGGGAAGTGGAGGAGGGTTTGACGTTTTGGACGGAAGTCCTTCTTCAAGAAAGTTTGGATGTATCATAGAAGCAAGATATAGCTACTTGCCTAATCTACTCTCAGTATATTGTAGCCTATCTAACCCATGCAAGTATGGAAAACAAGTATAAAATACTACTGCCGCTGATGATAATGATGGTGATGGTGGATACTAAAATTATCTTATTTCTATGTATGTTTGGAGCTAGATTATAGCACAAACACTTCATTCTACATGAAAAATGTTTTGATTTATGCATTCTTAAAGATATTTCAGTAAATATCATTTATTATAAATTCTCGTAAGAAAAGAATATATGTTTATTAAGTATATCAATAGAGATGATTTTTACAGCCATTACTGCTCACTTTTATAAACACACACATAAAACAGTCACACACACACAACCACACAACAGTGTCACACACACAGATGTACTGATAATGTTCATACACATATCTAGAGTGGGAAAGCAGAAAGTAAAGTTGCACATATACATATGTACTAACAATACATATATACATACATACATATTTATAAGAGATACATACACACATACATTTTACAAGACATACATACACACCAAGACACACATATGAACATACATGAAAACAGCAAAGATGTGAAAACAAACACAGAAAACGTAAGTCAACAGAATGATTAAGGAGCCACTATGTAGTCGGTTGACATGCTAGAAACAACAGCCCGCTCCATCAAGTCAAACTATTTAATTCTAAAGAAAAACACAACCAAAAAAACTAACCACAACAAATACATTCACAGACCAAGAATTATTCAATATAATTTATTAAAGAATACACTTTCTATACATTTAATTGTGTTTTGATATTTAGGATTTTAAAGGAAAGATGTTTTTAAATACTACTTTTTCTCTCTCTCACACACACACACACACACACACACACACACACACACACACACACACACACAAAAAAAAAGTATTTTTGGTGAAATTTTATACATCCAACTTATTTCCCAACTCTCTTTCAATCTTCGTATTTTGATGTCTTGCTCCCCAGCCATAACCCACCTCTTTCTTATAATAATATCAAATATTAAATATATGTTAAATATATTATTTATTCACTTATGAACATTTTACAAGCAATGGATTAATATAAAATTAGACAAAGGCATTTCTGACACAAGCATCTAGTATTTTTTGTCATGATATGGTAAATCTAAGACTACAAGGAGTTCAGTTTTCTGTAAAATAGAGTGGTTATAAATATCCTAACCATTATTTCTGATATAATTTCATGCAGAATTACTATCAGTGCATTATTTACTGGGAAACACCAGGTAGCACATCTAATATATATATATATGTGTGTGCAAGGAGTTCGATTTTCTGAGTTCAAGATGAAGTAGATGGTATATTGTAAAAACACAGATCTATGTTACAAATATCATAACTATTATTTCATGCAGAACTACTATCAGTGCATTATTTACTTGGACACCATGCGTTCTAGCATAGTTACGTCCCTTTACGGTCTGAGTTCAAATCCCGTTGAGGTTAACTTTGCCTTTCATCCTTATGGGGTCGATAAAATGAAGTACCAGTAATGTACTGAGTAATTTGCTGGCCTTGTGCCAAAAGTAGAAACAATTATTTACTGGGCAACATCGGGTAGCACATCTAATAATTATAACTTTATTATATAGAAACTACGTAATATGACAGATGCAATTTGGTGGCTGTTGAGGTCCATATTTGGTTTGCAGAATTTGGAGGGTAAGTCACAAGTTTAGCAGGAGTCATGAGTTGGTATTCAGTTTAGGGTGTTTGGTCAGTAATTGTGGACAGATTGGAACAATAACGGTCTTATTTACACCTATATATATGTGTACATATGTGTGTGTGTTGATATAAATAGCTAGAAATAATTATTATACCTATATAGCAGATTAGATCTTGTGAGGTGGTTTTCAAAATCTATCCAACGCCATCTACAACCAACCAATCACCCAATTAGTGAGTCTACAATATATATCAGCGATGGGGTTGCAAAAGAGGCGACCATCAGCCAAGTTTTGATTTGATGAATGTCGAAGTAGAAGTGATTAACGGCTTAAGTTAATATTTACAATGTTCCCCGGAGGAGAGGAATATTCCGGATAACCTAACTAGCAGGATTTATGGAAAACTGATTTTTATGAACTTACACCTATTGCATGTATATATGTGTGTGAAGGGTATGTGTGTGAAATTAAATTGGAGTGAGAAAGAAAGAGATTAGATGTGAAAATGAGATGAAGAGAGAGAGAAAAAGAGAGAGAGAGAGTGAGGGATAGAGGGGGGGGGGGGAGAAAGGCTGTATCTGAAGTAGTCGAGCGTATTAAATTATTAACAATTTAATATCATACAAGGCATTAAATAACTTGATGGAAATTTAGAAGAAACACCCCTTTCTGAAACCCCTCTTTCTCTCTCTCTCTCATATATATACACACACACACATATATTTATTTCCTTGACCCACCTTACACTTCTAGATTTATCCTATCAGATAACTGACTGTATTCAAGCAGGCGGGAGTAGAGGATTGTGTATAGGATGAGAATACTTGAAATCCTTAGTGAATGATTCAAAAATTAGAAAAACATGCCATATTAAGGCCTGTAATACAAAAGATGAACACACGGTAATAACTGATAGTAAAACAGGACTAAATGTTATTATCAAAGTTCTGATTATTGCTATGACATCTCAGTTTACTTTCCATTTAACCTTCTGTGAATTTCATAAATAAAGTGCCAGCAAATATAATATACATGTCTGCGTATGTGTGTATATATGTGTGCGTGAATATATATATATACATATACACACACACATACAAGGTTTACAAAAATTGTTGATATTAACTCAACAGTCTCCGGCCAGCGACACACTCACTCAATGAATCTGCAAGATGGCAGTAATGATACTGCATCGGGTAGTTGAGACTGCACACATTTTAGTTAATAGTAAGTACAGAGACTCTAGCTGTTGAAACAGCAACAGCTCAGCCATTGGATCCCAATTCTTTATAATATAACCATACTCTACTACTTCAAGTATCGAGTACTCTGTTGAGTAATGGTCTAACCAGTTTCAAACAGAATCCATCCTGATTTATATATATACACACATGTTTGTGTGTTTAATAGGTTTATGTTTGTATATGTATTTATCATCATCAACGAAAGAATGAGCAAAATAAAGTACCAATAACACAGTGGGGTCAATTTAATTGACTTTCACCTCCCCCAAAATTGTTGGCTATGTGCCTAAATCAGAAAACATTATTATGGAGGATTGGCAGTATCAGTAGAGGGTCGGACGCCATGCTTTGATGCAAAGAGTTACGGCCCATTCCATTCTGAGTTCAAATCCCGCCGAGGTTAACTTTGCCTTTCATCCTTATGGGGTCGATAAAATAAAGTACCAGTAATACACTGGGTAATTCTGGCCTTGTGCCAAAAGTAGAAACAATTATTATGTATGAAGTGTGGAAAATAATACAATTATAACTGAAGGCTCTTAGATAATTAGAAACATTTCAAATAAAGTTTTGTCATAGAACCAGAGGCAATTTCAGGCAGTTTTGTATTCAAAGTGGTGTGTGTGTGTGTGTGTGTGTGCACGTGATCATCACCAAGTTTTTCATGTATAATTTCTATGCTTGTATCGGTTAGATGGGTTGTTACATTCTGAGGCTAGACAAGTGAAATGACCACGCCTTGCCTGTATGTTCTAATTTGGCATGGTTGTTATGGCTGGATGCCCTTCCTAAGGCCAGCCACTTAATTGGATGCATTTTATCATGCCACCAACACTACCAGCTTACATTATATATGTGTGTATGTGTGAAGACCACGGCAAACAATAGATCCAAGGACATCCACCTAAATATCAGATCAGTGCTACTGTTAAATGCCAGAGGTCTTTTAAAATTTAACAACAAGGTTAAGTTTCTCTACCTGTGAGACCTTTTGACATGCAATCATGTGATATGCATGGCACATACAGAAAATATATCTAACAGCTCAGAAGGTAGATGTGGAAATATACATATCAAAGTGTATTTCATGTTGAAAGGAAAGTAGTAATGGTGGCACTGTGATATACAACCAGGAAGATCTGCTCCCAGTATTGCTGTCATATTCAGTTTATAACACAATAAAATACACATTACAACAACTCAAAATTCTAATATATACCACACATATCATCCATCAGGCACCCTTAATCATGAAGATAAAGTTGAAGATAGCTCTAAAAACATAGGAGTAGAAAAGAAAACTAGATCAAAGCATAAATATACTTCCAGCTAGCTGGAGAGGGATTCAGAAAGAGATCCTCAAAGAAAAATGGCCTGAAGGTCTCTCTATATATATAAGACATTGACAGAAAATTTAAGCAATTTATGACAATAATGTAAGCCATATGAATGGAATTTAGAGAAAGGCTCATAGACACAAATATATAATTCCCAGAGATATAAAAGTTCTTAGGAGACAAAGAATAAATTCTCAAGTCACTTAAATACACAATTAAGACACACACTCGTGTGTGTGTGTGTGTGTGTGTGTGTGTGTGTGTGTGTGTGTGTGTGTGTGTGTGTGTGTGTGTGTGCGCGTGTGCGTGCACTAGCTGAATTAATAGCTTTTTGGTGGTTTCCTGTTGGCCTATCCATATATTATATATAATACTCACACAAACACATGTATTACATTTAGTAAATTTATCTAATGCTGGTGCCACAATAAAATGCACTTAGTCAGCTCTGTAACATTCTATAGTCATAAGTACCTAGGGTTGGACGCCATGCTTTCTAGCATAATTATGTCCCTTTATGGTCTGAGTTCAAATCCTGCCGAGGTTAACTTTGCCTTTCATCTTTACGGGGTCGATAACATAAAGTACCAGTAATGTACTGAGTAATTGCTGGCCTTGTGCCAAAAGTAGAAAGAATTATTTAAAAGAGGTGGTAGATTGACAATATCAGTGGAGTGCTTTGTAGCATAGAGCTTCGGCCCTTCATGTTCTGAATTCAAACCCCACCAAGGTAATCTTTGCTTTCCGTCCTTACAGGGTCGATAAAATAAAGTACCAGTAATGCACTGGACTTTAATGGACTTTCCCCTCCCCAAAAATTGCTGGCCTTGTGCCTTTAGTAGAAATCATCATTATTATTAGTAGTAGTAGCAGCAGTAGTGGTGGTAGTAGTGGTAGTAGTAGTGGTGGTAGTAATAGTAGTAGAAGTCAAAGGGTCAAATTCATAGTAACGTTTGGCAACAGTAGTGACATATTGGAAAAAGCTCAAAAACCTCAACAAGGCATATGAAATGTTGAACTGAACAGTAATAATTCTGCCATAGAAGCAACAAATAAAAACAGATACCAGAACAACTGGAACCAGAAAGGCGACAAAGAGAACAAAATGTCGCTACACAAATGATAGAAATAGAACTACTAAAATTACAAAACCAAACAAACAGATAAAAATTTCAAAATTATTGATGAGCACGTTCATAATGAGTTTAGTAAATAGTTGGGATTACTTCTTGAAAATATTTCCAAAATATGGAAAGAGAAATGCGAAATGGAAGAGAGCTAAACTCCTTCCTATGTTGGGAAAACAAAGCAACAATTCGTTCCAAAAATAATTTAAAAAACCCAACAGAGTTCCAATAACCTTTTCCTGAAGAAAACAGAATTTAAAACATATATAAAAGAGAAAACTCTGTTAGTAAGGACATGTGATGCACATGGATGAAGAAGTGCCAGGAAATGCCAGTGGAAGGAAGCCACAGTAGAAGTAGACCGAGAAAGACCGGGGCAGAGGTGGTGAGAGCTGATCTCAAAGTGCTGAGACTCACAGAGGAGATGGCGAAAAAACACAATGAGTGGAGAGATGTTGTGCTGAGAAGGACCGTCCAACCCATGCAAGCTTGGAAAAATGCATGTAAAATAGATGATGAAACTGACAAAATATCTTAACGTCCATTTTACATTGTTTAGCCTTCTTACATATATCACTTTCGACATTATATATTATATACAATGCTTCCAGGAAACTACATTTTATTAAAATAGTAATCAATTTAAGTAATTTGATAAGAGAGTCACTAATTCCAAAGTAGATCAACTTCAAATAAGTCTGCAAGATAGACATAAAACAACAAGAAATAACACCCAAAGTAGACATAGCAACTTTTCTTGAGAATAAAAAACAACCAAAGAAATCTCTCCAGAACTCAGCTAAGGAACATAAAATATGAAAACAGATGCTACAAACTTAGGCGACAAGGTCCCTCTGCTAAGTGCTCTAATGAAATAATATACAAGTGGGTGCTGAAAAGTTCTTTGCATTAAGGGTATTACGAAAGGGTGGAGCTGTTACCTTTACAGGGAAGGTAGGACCACTACAATAAGTGTGTGAATCAGAGGGGAATATGTTGAATAAAATCATAATTAACTGATCCTCCTGTATTTTCTTTACCCAAACCCAGGAACTTTTCAACACTCCCTCGTACAAATAACTGAAACCAATACAATTGCAGGAATTGGTTTTTCGATAATGTCCAGAGGAACCAAACAGGAGAAATCAAAAATAAGAAAATTTATATATTTATCAAAGAAAACATTTAACAAAACAAGAAGCCAATATATTAGTATGTATGGTCCTGGAACTCTTGGTAGAGACATCGGGATGCTGTATTGACATACAACTTTTATTTGGCATTTTAAGCCTGGCGGAGCCCATCCCTCTCCAGGCCTGAATACAGCAGATTTCTTCCAGAGAAAGATAGAAACTGAGACAGAGGAAATGAGAAAGAGATAAAATAGTAGTAAATGGGCTAAAATTTACTCCAAGCCATCTAAGAACTAACTATAATGGCATTAAAGACAACATTTCAGAATTCTCAGAAAATTGCGATTTAAGGAAGAATTATTTGATAACAATGACAATGATAAGTGGATTGTTAGAAACAAAAGTAATTCTTCACCAAAAAAGTAGGAATAAAATGTTTGATGATTTATTTGACCATATTTTGAACTTCCGATATTAAAATACATGCAAAGAAAGAGTCAAGTGAAACTTAAGGAAAAACATAACTGAATTTGAGAATAAGGGATTGACAATTAAACAAAGCTGTTGAAGGTGGAGCAGTTGCTAACCCTTTAGTTACCAACCTGGCCAAAATAGGCTCTGGTGCTACGAAACAAAAACACCCATTTTAAAGATTTCCAACATAATTTTATATAAGAACTTTTAAGTTACTATCTTCGTAATGAAATAATTGAGGATTTTAATAAATCCTTCAAAATTCTTCATTAATTAATTAAAATAGGGTGTATTTCATTAGAAATGTGGTCATGAAAGGGTTAAAATAGGTTGAGAGATATAATAAAAACATGTTAAAAGAGGCAACTTAGATATGTTTAAATTATCTTTTGAAAATAGTTACTCTTGGGTCCCGTAATGATATATACATATATATATATATATATATATATATATCATCATCATCACCACCGTTTTACGTTCGTTCTTCCACGCTAGCATGGGTTAGACGGGTTGTCCTGTTGCGAACAGTGTCCGGTCGGCTGACCTTGTCTTGCTCATACGGCAACTGATTCTGGCTTGATTTCTACAGCTGGATGCCCTTCCTAACACCAACCTCATTTACAGTGAGTGCTGGGTGCTTTTTTCCGTGGCGCCTACACGTCCACTTTACAGTGTGGGCTGAATGCATTTTTGCCGTGGCACCTCCACGACCACTTTGCAGTTGGAGGGTGTGGGGCATATTATCTATATGCTTCAGCTTGTACCCGTGGGGGGTCGGGTCTTCTGTATTACTGCACGACGTCAGAGGTTACGGCTGTATATCATCGCCTTTGAGAGGTGTAATTGGGTAAGGTAAGCTTTTATCACCTCATCCCAGGTCTTCTTGGGTCTCCTCACTCCGCGGTTTCCATCGACTTCTAGTGCTCTGCACCTTTTTATGCAGCTGTCATCCTTCATACGCATCACATGTCCATATCAACGCAACCGCCTCTCCTGCACACAGCATTTGATTCCTCTTATGCTCAGTCTCTCTCTCGATTTGTTTATGCTTTGCCATTCGCGTATATTACTATTACACATCCATCGGAGCATGCAGGCTTCGTTTCTTTCTAATCTGCGGTCTTCCACAGACAGCGCCCAGGTCTCACTACCATGTAACATTGCTGTTCGTATACACGCATCATACAGTCTGCCTTTCATTTTGAGGGAAAAGCCTTTTACAGCTAGCAGTGGCTCCCTGAACTTCTTCCATCCCGTTCTTACCCTAGTTATTGTACTTTCCGAACACCCACCTCCGCTGCTAATTCGGTCACCTAGGTAGCAGAAGCTGTCTACTGTTTCTACAGAGCCCTCCCAGAGTTTGGTGGTACTTGTTTCCTGTGGCTGTTTGCTGCCTCAGCACAGCTGTTGTTACATGTGAAGCCTACATTCTAGGTTAAGCTTCCTGAGATCCCGCTACATCTCTTGTGTACCCATTGTTTGCATTTGGGGCAGAGAATGGAGTTCCTACCTACACCTTTCCTACATACTGAGCAAGGCCATTTCTCTGAGGGGATCTGGGTTCTGTTTTCTCGTCTACTTACAAGGGTTTTAGTCTTTGTCAGGTTGGCTTTGAGACCCTTTCTTTCTAGTCCCTAGTTCTACCATAGATTCAGCTATAAGTGCGAGGTCATCTGCATACAGGAGTTCCCATGGGCATCCGGTCTTAAACTCCTTCGTTATTGCCTGCAGGAACAGGAGAGGGCTAAGAACAGAGCCCTGAAAAGGCAACTGAAGTCTTTTAAGAATATTTATTTATTTACTGGTTTCAACAGAAACACAAACCCTCCATCTCAATTTTATTTTTGAAAATCATCAGAACTATGAAACTGGTAAATAAATAAATATTCTTAAAAGATTCCAGTTGCATTTTCAATTTCTTTTCCTTATACTTTCACCCGCGTGGGACATTTTTTAATATATATATATATATATATATATATATATATATATATATATATATATATATATATATATATATGCTAGCATGGAAGATAGACATTAAAAGATGATGATGATATATAATATTATAAAAATTATGCACATATAAATTAAGTTACCCCTAGCTTTGTTGCATGAAAATCAAAAACTAAACATACAGAACTGACATATGCCTTATGAGACTTACATGGTTTTCTATTTAACTTATTTATTATACTAACGCTGATGCCTTTGTTTTTAAGTTGTCTCTTCTACCTTTTACCATTTAAATACTAAATATTTCTAGTGATGGTCAGTGATATGAAAGAAATTAAGAAACAGCTTTTCTTTTTGTGGCTATGAATTAGATTTAGAAATTTATATTCAGGGAAAAAAAAAGTTATTTTGTCTCATAATATTAAAACTGTTCAGTAGTGTTTGTGATGATAGTGGCCATAGGAATTTTTGGGGGTATGGTGGAGGAGGGTGGAGAATGGTGGATGAGGATGGTGGTGAGGGTGGGGGAATGTGGAGGATGGGGGTACTGCAAGTTCATGATTTTGATGGCCTATTTATTTCCTCTTTCACTCTCTCTTGTCTTCCTCTCACTATTATTTACTCTTTCTCTCTCCCTCTCTTGTCTTCCCCTCACTATTTACTTACTTTCTCTCCTTTTTCTTTTATTTATTTACTTGATTATTCAGTTTTTTTAACCACTCCCTATAAAGTCACTCTTCAGCAATTGCCCCTGGGGCTATACTAAAGAAATCATCATCATTTAAATAATAACAATAACAATAAAAACAATAATAATGATATTTGTTGTTGTTGTTCTTCAATTTTTCCCTACTACCCCCTCCCCGGACCCAACCCTGCCTACCAAAACTCCTCTCTACTAATTTTTCAACTGCCCCAAGCCTCAATAGGTTTGGCTTATATATCTCTTATTAACACACACGCACTCTCCTTATATATATATATATATATATATAATTGTTTCTACTTTTGGCACAAGGCCAGCACAATTACCCAGTGCATTACTGGTACTTTATTTTAATCACCCCGTAAGGATGAAAGGCAAAGTTAACCTCGGCGGGATTTGAACTCAGATCATAAAGAGAGGTAATTCTATGCTTCAAAGCATGGCATCCGACCCTCTACCGATACTGCCAATCCACCGTATATATTTGTGTATTCATTTAATGTGCCAGGTGATCGCAAGGTTAAACCCCCAGCTATTGGTGGTACTCATTTTCAGCTGAGTATAATGGAGCAATGTGAAATGAAGTATATATATATATATATATAAAATGAAGAATGGTTTTGTGAAGAACAGAAGGAAACTCCAGTTAAGGAACTGAAAATGTCAATAGAGAGGCTACATATTTATTTGATATAGAAAGGACTTCTACAAAACTAAAATTGTTTTATTTTTCTGACTCTCTTTCTCTCTCCACACACACTGAGATGAGGTGATAAAAGCTGCACCTCTCAAAGGCAATGAATGACACAGAACCGAGACCTCTGGCGTTACGTAGTGATACAAAAGGTACACGCCGGAAGTTGAAGCATATAGACAGTATGAACCCACACTCTCCCACAATAAAGTGGTTGTGTAGGTGTCACGATAAAAAAAAATCACCCAGTCCACTGTAAAGTGGTTGTGTAGGTGTCATGGTAAAAAGCACCCAGTACTCACTGTAAATGAGGTTGGTGTTAGGAAGGGCATCTAGCTGTAGAAACCAAGCCAAAATCAGTCCTGTATGAGCAAGACATGGTCACTTGACCTGGCATTGCCCACAACAGGACAACCCGTCTAAACCATGCTAGCGGGGAAGAATGGACATACAATGGTGATGATGATGATATATAGTGTGTATTGTTTTACTGATTTCAGTAAATGTACACAAAGACAAGGCCACAGAACACACACATTCATAACTATATATATACACACACACACACACACACACACACACACACACACACATTTTATTGTGACTGAAAGTATTTGAATTAATGATATAATAGGTTGGAACATAACAATGCTATACTGCTTTTGATATCCACTGCCCTTTAAATACTACAACTAATAATAATAATATTAATTATAATAGTTATAATAATGTTTTCTTTATTAACCACAAAAAGCATAACATTAACCACAAAAAGCATAATATTTGTTTCTACTTTAGGCACAAGGCCAGCAATTACCCAGTGCATTACTGGTACTTTATTTTATCGACCCCGTAAGGATGAAAGGCAAAGTCAACCTCGGCAGCATAATATTAAGGACAGGACAGGATGGTTATAATAATAGTTGTTTCTACTTTTGGCACAAGGCTAGCAATTACCCAGTGTATTACTGGTACTTTATAATAATAATTGTTTCTACTTTTGGCACAAGGCCAGCAATTAACCAGTACATTACTGGTACTTTTCTTTTATCGACTCCGTAAGGATGAAAGGCAAAGTTGACCTCGGTGGGATTTGAACTCAGATCAAAAAGGGAGGTAATTCTATGCTTCAAAGCATGGCGTCTGACCCTCTACCGATACTGCCAAGTAATCACCCCGCTTTTCTCCAACTAGACATAATATTATGAAGCCTCATCCCTCAACTGCCTCACAAAATTTGCCCAAAATGCATTGGTACAAACAAAACCCCCAAAACCCAGTCTTCAATGACAAGACAGCTCTAATAATATTCTATAAAACTGGTTAACCCATTAAAATTTACATTACTCTTATTTACTATTATATTTCCACAGTAAACACAATGATCTCGCATAATATTGAATCAATGAGATTTTGATATTTATTTTGAGAACAATACCTTAACATCAGTATGAGCAGCCAGTTACGGCTGGTTTGAACAGAAAGAGATGAGAGAATTCTGGCTGGATATGGCCAGTTTAAATGTTAATGGGCCAAGGGCCTCACAGAATTTGCCACAAATGCAGTGATACAATCAAAACCCCAAACCCCAGTCTTCAATGAAAAGACGGCTTTAATAATTGTTTCTACTTTAGGCACAAGGCCAGCAATTACCCAATGCATTACTGGTACTTTATTTGTAATGCACTGGGTAATTGCTGGCCTTGTGCCTAAAGTAGAAACAATTATTAAAGCCGTCTTTTCATTGAAAACTGGGGTTTGGGGTTTTGATTGTATCACTGCATTTGTGGCAAATTCTGTGAATAATATTCTAGAAAACTGTTTAATACAGACATTAGAAGGTGTAAATATGCAGGGTCCATGTAAATATGAAGGATCAGTGTAAAGTCAGTAGAGGTGTGAACATAATGGAATATAAACTAAAAGCCCCACAATAGTGGTATTAGGTCAGGAAGTTGACACACACTGTACACCAATAGATTATATATAAACATCTATCACTGCTACTGCTACTACCAACACTACTAATACTAGTCACTTCCAATATCATTACTACTACTAACTTATTGCTAATACTACTACTACCACCACCACTAACAACACACCTCCACCATGATGACTTCAATCACCACCACCACCACCACCACCACTTCAACCACCACTACTACTACTAGTGGTGGGATTCTAATATAGAAAACCCTGGTGAAACAATATAACATATAGCAGGCTAAAAGGTTATGACCTTTGCTATCTGCAAATATGTATAATAGTTGAGGCCAACACAGACAGAGATGAGATTGAAATGGGGTAGGGGAAGATTGAAAGAAATTTGGTGGCAGTACCCCAGTGTAGTTGTTTACATCTTACAAAGCCTTTAGAATATTCTGGCATTAGAATAGTACAGAATCATCATCTTCTTCTTCCACGCTAGCATGGGTTAGACTGGTTTGTCCCATTTAGAGGCACACTCATATAGGACTGTTTCTGGCTGGTTTTCTACGGCTGGATGCCCTTTCTAGTGCCAACCACAATTACAGTATATTTTCATTTTACGTCCAATTTTTCCCTGCTTGCAAGGGTGGGACGGGAACTGATGGTGGCTTGATTTCTACAGCTGGATGCCCTTCCTAACACCAACCTCATTTACAGTGAGTCCTGGGTACTTTTTTGCTGTGGCACCTCCATGATCACTTTGCAGTGGAATGTGATATGGACCCCAGTCCTATCATCTCATTTCTACAGCTGAGTAAACTGGAGCAATGTGAAATAAACTGTCTTGCTCAAGGAAACAACATCACCCGGTCTGAGAATTGAACTCACAACCTTTTGATTACAAGGCCAGTGCTCTAACCACTAAGCCATGTGCCTCCATAGAGAGAGAGAGAGAGAGAGAGAGAGAGAGAGGTAATATCCCAACCACTTAGCGCCGTGGTCGGGATTTTACATATCTCTATACTCACTCTGCCTAGAGTACTCCCATGAATAGTGGTGTTCCCAGTCTCAGCACCAGAGACTCTTTAAAAATATATATATAGAATCAAACACATACACAAACATGTGTGTGTGGAGGGAGGAGGAGGGGGGTGGGGGGGTTATACGGTGTTTAACTATTTTTAGTCGGTGAACAAAGGGACTTCAACTCCAAGGAAGGAAGGTATCCTCAAAACAGAAGAATGGCCTGAATACTGGCAGCAAAGTGGATTCTGCTGAAGGTACCCAATGGACCAGGCAATGGTTTAAGTCAACCACTTCAGTTGTCTAGAACAGAATTTTGATATCAAAACACAAAGAACAACCACCAGAAAAACACTTCTACCGATGCTCTACCAATTCTACTCATCGTGGGTAAAATTTGGAAAACAGAGATTGCAGAATACTGTTGTTTATCTGAGTGTGCTTGTGTATCCCAAGGGAGCTGTGTGTGTATGCATATATATACACAGAATCCTGTCATTTATGCGTGTATATGTGTGGGTATATCACATGCACCCCAATAGAGAGAGAGAAAGAAAGAGGCATAGATAGATAAAGAAAGATGTGTATCCCATGCATCTCACTTGAGAGACACATACACTCACACACACACATATATATATATATATATATATATATATATATATATATACAGAGAGAGAGAGAGAGAGAGAGAGAGAGAGCCATGTTTGTATGGTATGAATTATCTGCTGCTATTGAATCAAAGAAGATTCATTTCTCCATTCATCCAGAATGATCCTCAATAGGGAAAAGACAGAAACATATTCAATAAGTAAAGAAAAGATTTCATATTAAGAATTAAAGAAGAGAGAAAAAAAGTAAGAACAACAAGGAACAACAACAGTAGAAGCAGTATGAATAAAGACATAACGGTATAAGAAGAGGAAGAAAGAGTAAATCTTGTGGTTTATTCCCTAGTTGGCTTTGAGCCATATCAACTAATTCACAATTGATCTCTGCACCAAATTAAAAAGACTGCTGGGGTTTCTTGAATCAAACAGTGTTTATTGCTAGAATAAGATCTGAACTACAGATCTGACATGCACATAAAACGTCATCTAGGGATAATGAAACTATGTATTATATGTGTGTGTATAAATATATAAGTTTGTGTTTGTATGTGTGTATATATATATATATAAGCATCATCACCGTTTAATCTTGGTTTTTCCAAGCTAGCATGGGGTGTGTGGGGTGTGTGGTGTGTGTGGTGTGTGGTGTGTGGTGTGTGTGGTGTGTGGTGTTTGGTGTGTGGTGTGTGGTGTGTGGTGTGTGTGTGTGTGTGTGTGTGTCCGTGTCCATGTGTATACCCCCATCACCAACATCAGCATTTAACATCTGTTTTCCTTGTTAGCAAGGATTGGATGGGTCACCACAGACCAAATCAGCACTTAATCAGAGCTACTGACTTCTCAGAGAACCAGGAGGTCCATATCTTGCTTACATACATTTTTGCACTCTATGAAGTGCACCAGATGCATTTTATTGTGGCACTAGCAGTAGGAAGTTTGTCACGTCTTTGTATTGGCTGTTTGGCACATTTTCTCTAACTGGAGGCTCTTCGTACCACCAACCATTTTACAAAATATACTGAGGGTATTTATTGAGTCACCAATTCTAGAGAGGTTGTTAGACTGTGTTTCTGATAAAGCTGAAACGACCTTTTGATCCTATTTTGGCATCGTTTGTGTGCATGTGCAGGTGTCCATGTGTGTGTACATACAGACATAACACTACTGCTCTTCTGAGTCATGTAGAATGTAGAAATGGAGGCTCTCTTCTCCATTAAAACTTATTCTTGTGTTTGTTTTCAATGTTTGTGAGACCTTGTGTAAGCAATAGTTAATCACAAATGTAAACATCTGGTCTGGCATGCATAGAAAATTAATTAGAAAGAACTATAAAGAAAGAGAGATCATGTAAGAGGCGAGGTGCTATTGATAATGAAGGGAGGATTCTATTGATTACATTAATAATATTGATTTCTTTTATTGGCACAAGACACTGGGGACAATTTAAGAACAAAAAAATAATAAAAATAATAAGTAGTGAAAGTGTGGCTTAGGTTCAGGGAAAAAGAGTAAAATCAAGAAAACATTAGATATAACAAAGTAAAATCTTAGAGAAAGTCCCAGATTATTTTATATCACCAAAAGTATTGAAAGTACTCTCTCTACTAGTTACTTTTCCTCCTGTTTAGAAGATATATTTAGAGTAGGCCCATTTAGCTGTGACAATTTTGCTACTCTCACTCATTTTTGTGAAACACACTAGAAGGCACCCCCTCACTAGCCATACCTTCTTCTCCAAGGTTGAGAGCTTGGTTCAGAGAAGAGAATTCATGTCCGCTAACACTTCAGGTATGTCCACCAAACAACTTCTTTCACCATAGCCACCATTCAGCAGAAACCTTGTTGCCCTTCTTTGTCAAAAAAGGAAGGTAGCTGTTTAAAACTTGACTGATCTGTTCCAAACACAATAGCAGCTGTTCAACACATGCCCACAATGCTAATGTGTACAACAGTTTCAAAGCATTGCACCTAAAAAGTCTAAAGTCTGTCACAAGCCCGGATACTCATCAGGCCATGGCTTATCCCAGTTTCCATGTTGTGACGTGACTGCAAGTACAAAACTCCCCACTGGACAGGACACCAGTCCATCACAGAGTTAAACCCCCAACTACCGCTGGTACTCATTTTCAGCTGAGTATACTGGAGCATCATGAAATGAAGTGTTTTGCTCAAGAACACAACACATAACCCAGTCCAGTATTCAGACCCACAACATTATGATCTTAAGTCCAACACCCTTACTACTAGGCAATGCATGCTTGTCAATATTTTGTGTTTGAGTGAATATATTATGTATTGATGGCAGGTCACAATTCAATATAATTTTAAGTTTCATTTGAAGAATGGCCACAATTACCTTCTCTGCAACTGATGAATTTGAAGGTGATAGTTCATATTTTTTTAGAGATTTTGTTCTTCACTGCAGGCCAAATTATATTTGGTTTGAATTTTTTTAGATATCATTCTCTGTTATTCTACCTACTTGTTGAGTTAATAGCAACATGTGCAAAAGATACACCCATTTCTACAATACTGTTGTGGATCTATTGATTGGCATCACACTTTTGAAAGGGACTGGTTGTACACACACACATTTAGTACATGCATATATACATATACACACACATTCTTTTTTCTCCTCATTTTTTGTGAATCCCTCAGGAAAACTTAAAATTATACTATGTCTACGTTTTTAGCAAATTGGAGAGAATTTATTATCGTAAGAGCCTACATTTCTTGTGGCCCTTGACAACCTTATTCATAGTTTCTTGAGAAAAAGTTATCATCAAGCACAACAAACAAGGCAATGGAAATGATAGGTAGCATGCCATACCATTCAGAAGGGATAGATGTGTGTGGAGAGAGAGAGATACATCAAATCTCCCCCAAGTGTATCTACTCCCTGCTCCTCCAACACCACCACTTCTATTACTGCAACTTCCACTCCAGTACTTCCACAACAACCAGTACCACCCCCACTACCACTTCTCATACATTCCCTCCTCAACCTACTTCCCCCTTTTTCTCACTCCCTCCTCTACTGCTTCTATCACCATCACCACCACTACCTATATCCCCCACTCTCCCACTAGTACCACCGCTCATCCCAGTCAGAAATGAAAGAGCACATAAGATTGTTCCAACATGTAATATCTGTTATTATTTATGAGACTTCATTGCATGTATAGTCCAATAAGCTGGCTGTCAATTTCAGATTGGATCATCATTGTGACTCTTTTCTTGCTCACTGGACAACCAATACTAGTAAACCATTATAGTAAATCATATCCACTCATTGATACAAACAACATGGAAGGTTGGCGGGAGCTGGAGGAGGGGAAAGGCTGGTGGGAGGATGAGGGGAGGGGGAATGCTGGCAGAGGGAGGGGCGGGATTGAGAGTGAGTATGTGTAGGGGGGGGGGGGTCTTTCTCTTTCTATGTAATAATAAGTTTTTAGCAGTTACATAGAACATTCAGGAGAATGCACGATTTTAAATAGGTTTAGGTTTGTGTGTATATATATAAGAGGCAAGAGGGAGAGGTAGATAGAGGAGGGGTAGAGAGAGGAGAGGAAGAGGCAAGAGAAATAGTTGGAGAGAGAGGGGCAAAAGAGATAGAGAGGGGGTGAGTGGGAAAGAGTGTTAGAGAGGTAGGGAAAGAGAGAGAGAGAGAGTGAATTAGTGTGTGAAGTAGAATTTGAGCATCAGAAAAAAGGGGGATAACTGTATTGAATGTTGAGGAATTTATTTTACATTATCAAAAATCAAACTGTAATAAATAACTTACAAATAAATAATAAAATTTCTGTGATTCTTAGTTCCCATTTCTTAGTAGCCCCAGTGTCAGTCAGCCTACTTAACTTTAGTAGATACTAAGATCAAAGCTGTTTTTTCTAGCCATGACATCTCATTCTACTCTGGGTATTGCATACTACTTTATCTAATTTGGCTATCTCCTTTTTCAAGATGGGACAATGTAATTTGTGGGGAGGGAGGGGAGAATTTGGTTGAGAGCGCCCCACCCTCCTCCTTGATGGTTCAGTGAATGTTAATTCTCTTCTGTGTAGGGGAGAAAGTGAAATGTAAGAATTTCCACATTTTTTGCCTTCTTGCTAAGAGCATTAACAGCATATAAAGAAAGTGATACCCCTCTTACCAAGAATTGAAGCCACATTTATGTCCAACTCAACATGCTAAGAGCTTATACTCTTTAACGAGGAAAGTGTCAGGCAATGCTTAGCACCATTCATTCCGGTACTTTACATTCTGAGTTCAAATTCTGCTGAGGCCCACTTTGCCTTTCATTCTTCTGGAGTCGATAAAATAAAGTGCTGGAGTTGATTAGATTGTTTTTCCCTTTCTTCAAATTGCTGGCCTTGTGTCTAAATTAGAAATTACTCTTTAATGAGGGAATCTCTATATGGTTGCTTGCTCAACTGGCCTGAAATAGTCATGAAATCTTTCTCAAATGATACACAAGCATCTTAGAAATGGAAGGACACAATAAAATATGTAGTCTCTGATATATTTTTAAAAAAAGTCACCTGGATGGTCATAGAAGGAACTCTACTCTCAATTTCAACACAGACTCAACAACAAATATAGTTGATAAGCTTTCACACCTTGAACATTCAGTTGATAGATTATATACATTTGAATTAATGATTGAGCCAAGGAGCACTAGGGTTAGCTGACATATTGAAGGTTCAACTCCCATCAAATACAATAAACTATTTATGATGATGGGATCACAGAAAAAACAAAAACTATTTCCTGCTAGAGGTGTTTTAGGGCTTTGTTTCCTATGTTTTTGTTTTATATGACAATTTGTGAAAAATAGTGTCTGTTATTGGTGACAGGTTTCAACAGACAAATCCCTGGGTCATTGAATTTTGCACATCAATAGTGACAACAGATTTATTAACTAGTGGAACAAATATAAAAGGGGGGGGGGGGGCATTTTTATTTGAAAATATTGGCTTTTGACTACTTTATGAATCTTTACACGTTTCACTGATATATATATATATATGTGTGTGTGTGTGTGTGTATAACCCATGCTAGCATGGAAGAATGGACGTAAAATGGTGATGATGATATATATATATATATATCCAAGTTCAACTTTGCCTTCCATCAATTCAAGGTCAAATAAAAAAAAGAGTACCAGTCAAGTATTGGGGTTCTTCCTCTATATCTCTATCTCACTCTCTGGAAGAAATCTGCTGTGTTCAGATCTGGAGAAGAGATGGGCTCTCTACTATTGCAGTCAGAATACAGCCCAGAATTTCTTCTATTGCAGTCAGAATATAGACAAAAGTTTCTTTTATCACAGTTAAAATACAGCTCAGAATTTCTTCTGTATGTCCCTGTTTGCAGCCACTTGAATAATTCTCATTTATTTAACATCATCATCTCTTTCATCACTTGATGAGTTCAACACACACACACAGTGCAGTAGTAAACAGCTGGTTAGATAATGTCTGTTAAAGAGGTTGTCAATTGAGAACTACACATAGTTTCAGAGTTTAAATAATATGTAGAGACTTGGTGAATGAGACATGCTGCATATGTACTCCTTACTATACACTCACTATTTATGCATAATGCAATATTGTATACAATTTTACTCTTTACACTTTTGCTAGCTTCAGTCATTGGTCTGGGGTCATGCTGGGGTACATCAAAAAGTATTAAAAACTAATGGAGCTGAATAATAAATATATTGAATTTCAATTTGATTAAAAGAAATGCTTTTCTTTTTTCTCTTTATTTACTCATTTCATATTCTTTTTCCATGTTTTAATCACAGTTAACATAAAAGAAGCTTTGACTAATGCTTTCATTAGTAAAATGCATTCTTAGCTTTTAGGAATAAAAGTTTCATGGAAGGGATAAAAAAAGAATAAGAGAAAATAAAAATAACAAAAATATTAATAAAAAGCATACAAAGCCACAATCCCCCCCCCCCCCCTAACCATTCCAGTCCTCGCTCACGCTAATTAGATATCGTTTATCACTGAAAAATGAAAATACACTGCTATAATCAGGGTTTTAAGTTTGAGAAGATGAGTAAGTTGGGGCAGGGGGTATGTAGAGAAAAATACCTGAATTGCATTAACAGATAAAAGAAAAGAAAAACATTTTTGGGTTTATCGAAATATGTTGGCACCCCTGCTTTATAAAATATAAAGAGAAGGGGGGGGGATTACATGAGGAGGGGGGTGAGAAGTATGGAAATTACAGGAGGAGGGTGAGAGGTATGGAGATTACAGGAGGAGGAGGCTAAGAGAAATAAAAATTACAGGAGGAGGAGGAGGTGTGGAATGGAAATTACATGGAGGAAGAGGCTGAGAGGTATGGAGACTACATGAGGAAGCTAAGGAGGAAGCTGAGAGGTATGGAAATTACGGACTAATTCTGCTAACTGCTACTCACCAAGAAAGCGTTTTCAGGAAGTAAATATTGAAAAATATAAAATAAAGAGACAGCTGCTAGTTGGTGATTGAGCAAAAACTAAACCATAAAGCTTAAAACTGTTTTTTGGGCCCAAGAAGTTGATCAATATTTTATTTAAATCGGAAAAGTAAAAAGGGATGTGCTATACAAGAACAGAATATATATATATATATATATATATACACACACACCAATAATTGAAGAAATAATAATAAGAATAATTACAATAACAACAATATGAAGAGTAAGAATAATGATAATAATAATAATAATATTGATGAAAATAATGTTGTTAACTTTACAACAAGCACTATAAAAGTATTGAAAATGGAAAAAAATCCTTTGATTGATACGATTAGCACAGCTATGTTAAAATGAAGATAAACCAGAGAAAATAAACTTTTATATGTTAACAAATAAATTAAATGTTTTTTTACATTTTTATTTTTCATTAATATTATTATTATTATTATTATATATTTATTGTATTTTTATTTTAACTATATAAGGTTTTACATCATTGGAGGATTTTAAATCTACTTTAGCAGACAAAACTGTCAACAGAAGATTATCTTGCAAAACAGAAAACAGATTTGGTTCTCTTGTTTTCTTGTTTTGTTGCTTTTTCAATATTTATTTTTACGTTGTTGTTTCTTTTATATATATCTATTTATCTATCTAATATTATTTATTTATTTTCATAGGTGGTAAGAATTTCATGCATCACTATAAGGTTGTAAAACTCTTTCTTTGAAAGTTATATAGTGTATGAAAGAAATGTAATTGTTTCTTTCAATGTTCTTTTCCTTTATATTTCCACCCTCTTTGTCTTACATGCTTGAAAATAACAGAAAATTAAGTGGAAATCTTTGGAGAGCTATTATTACTGCTATTACGAGTTACTACTTTGTCTAACCCATGCTAGAGTGGAAAAATGGATGTTAAATGATGATGACAATGACGATGATTAACTTCTACAAAATAAATAAATGAATAAACAAATAAATAAATAATAATAATGGTTTCTGATTTAGGCACAACTCAGTGCATTACTGGTACTTTATTTTATCAACCCTGTAAAGATGAAAGGCAAAGCTAACTCCAATAAAAAATAGTTTCTGATTCAGGTATAAGGCCAACAATTTAAGAGGGAGTGGGGAATGTCGATTAAATCAACTCCAGTGAATTACTGGCACTTTATAATAATTGTTTCTACTTTTGGCACAAGGCCAGCAATTACCCAGTGCATTACTGGTACTTTATTTTATCGCCCCTGTAAGGATGAAAGGCAAAGTTAACCATGGCGGGATTTGAACTCAGAATGGCAAGGGCCATAACTCTTTACGTCAAAGCATGGCGTCCGACCCTCTACTGATACTGCCAATCCACTGCCCTTTATAATAATAATGATTTCTACTATAGGCACAAGGCCAGTAATTTTGGGGAGGGGAAAGTCAATTTAATCGGCCCCAGTACAAGACTGGTACTTTATTTTATCGAGCTCGTAAGGATGAAAGGCAAAGTTAACCTCAGCGGGAATAAAAGACAAAAAGATCGTGAATGGATGTATGCTATATCTAATGAGTTTCTATCAACACTTCTGAATTAAATAAACTTAAAATGAAGAAAATGAAGAAAATGAATAAAACAGTATGTAATTTGAAATGTTTTCTTTGTAGATGTAAGTAATTAGTGAATAGTTTCTAATTAAATATATAAATGTATAAATTTAGAAAATTTGTTCAACTTCAAAGTGAATATTTTTTCCAACTAGTAACTTTACATTTACTCATATCAGGTCAGGTTTCTTCTGCCTGCTATTGGTACCATGTAACCCAGTACACACTGTTTCATAGTCAACTGGTCAGTGACTAAATCGGCTCCCCCACCAGACCCTGGTTTGGTGAGAAGGGTATGTGGAACCCTAGCAGCACAAAAATAAGAGTTGTTAAAAGGGTAGATGAACGCCCCAGAGTCAATGGCCATCTACCCTAACTATGGATTAAATAGCCTCACCAACCCACAATTGGCCAAGGGTGGTGAGTATGGCTACACCCCTGAAGACATGACCAAAACCAAACAGAAAGCAGTGGAGGTCAACAAGAAGTCCCTCCAATAGGAGTGAAAAGGCCCTGGATTGGATTGGATATAACCCTTTAACATTTAAACCGGCCAGAATTCTCTCACCTCTTTCTGTTTAAACCAGTCGTAACCAGCTACTCATACTGATGTTAAGGTCTTGTTCTCAATAAATAATATGAAAATCTCATAGATTGAAATATTATGTGAGGTAAAGCCTTTATCATGAAAATACTATAGTATTTTCATGATAGAGTAATGTAAATGCTAAAGGGTTAAAGAGAGTGAATGGCAAAAACAGTATTCTGGTTTGATGAACAGAAAACTGTGTATTGAATTCGAGTGTAAGTCACTGACACTTCTTGTAATATAATACTAAGAAAGAATCAATGTGTATGACAAATCTAGAAGCCCTTTGAGTTACTGCTAGAATGCATTTGATGGGCTTCTGCAAAGAATCTGCATGCCAAATTTTACTGACAAGGTTTGGATTAAGCCAAGCACTATAGAAGAAGAAACTTATCTATGGCTAGCAATCAAACTTGAGTTCCTGTGATTGCAAAGCAATTTCTTGGCCATTCTACCATTACCATGGCAGTAATAGTAGAATTCTGTGCAAAATATCATACTGCATTTAATTATGCAGTTTTAAATCCCACCCGCTGGCCAACTTTGCCTTTAATTATTCTGGGGACAATAAAATAAAGTATCACTAATGAAGTACTGGAGTCAATTTAATCAACTTTTGCCTGCCCTCAAATTTCTGGCCTCGTGCCTATACATGTGGTTATTGATGCTCAAGCTAGCTTAACCCTTTAGTTACCAACCTGGCCAAAATCAGTTCTGATTCTATGAATAAAACCCATTTTAAAAGTTTCCAATTTAAAATAAAATCTTCCAACATTATTTTATATAAGAACCTTACATTAATTACTGTCTTGGTAATGAAATAATTAATAATTTAAGGAAATCCCTAAAAATTCTGCATTAATTAATTAAAATAGAGGGTATTTCATTAGAAATGTGGTCATGAAAAGGTTAAGCTTGATACAAGATGATACAATTATACCAGCAAATATCAAGAAACATGTGACATGGTAAAATATAGTAGAGAAGTAGCAAATAGCTATAACAAATACAAGACAGATGAGAGAGGCAAAACACACACACACAATCACGTGTCTAAAAGAAGACTGCATGTTAGCATGTCTGACCTATACAAAAATTGTAATATCACTGATATGAAATAATGAGACTGTTTTTTGCTGTATGCTTCATCAAATATTACATTAAGACTATATTGAAATAAGACGGCAAATTAATCTAAATGGCCAAATAAAAGAAAAAATAAAGAAAGCATGAAATAAGAATCAAAGCAATTTTATTGCTAATTCTAATAAAATACATCAAAACAGAGACATATATATATATATATATATATATATATAGAGAGAGAGAGAGACAAATAAATATATATAGAGAGAGAGAGAGAGAGAGAGAGAGAGAGAGAGAGAGAGAGAGAGAGAGAGAGAGAGAGAGAGAGAGAGAGAGAGAGAGAGAGAGAGAGAGAGAGAGAGAGAGAGAGAGAGAGAGAGAGAGAGAGAGAGACAAATATATATATATAGAGAGAAAGAGAGAGACAAATATATATATATAGAGAGAGAAAGAGAGAGAGACAAATATATATATATAGAGAGAGAGAGAGAGGGAGAGATTGTCTATTCAAAAGATAGAAACTATAATCAAATATGTGTGTGTGTGTGTGTGTGTGTGTGTATATATATATGTGTGTAAATATATATGTGTCTGTGAATATATATATAAATGTGTGTGTGCTTATATATATAAATATATATATATAAGATGCTAAGAAGAGAATGTATTTGCCAAATTACATTTATTACTATTTCATTTCTGTCAATAAACATGATGGTGGCGGTGGGGAGAACACAAAGTATAACATTTCTAAGATTTCTATAGCTGCAACAAAATAATAAGTTGGACTTTATAAAAAAAAGAGCTCTGCTGCAGGGAGGTGGAGGAGTTGGGGAAGGTGTCACACACCTAGAAATCTTTGTATTTCTTCCAGAAATAAACATGACTTGGCATGTCTATTTCTGTGACATTCCTCTTAATATTAGTATATATATATATATATATATATATATATAAATATATGAGGGTATATATATACACATATACACAATGTATGTATGCATGTATGTTCAACACTTGCTGACAGGGAAAATGGATGTTAAATGATGAGGAAGATTATATATATATATATATAATCCTGAAATTTACAACTCTTTCCTACAATCAGACCTGGACACAATGCAGCAATGGATCACAGACTGGCAACTGAAGCTGGCTGTGGACAAGTGTACCACCATGCATTTTGGAAGGAAAAATCCAGCGTCCACATACTCCCTCCACAACACTGATATCAAGAAGTCCTCTTGTGAACGTGACCTGGGCATTACTGTCAGCAGCGATTTGCGTTGGACAAAGCATGTCTCTAAGATTGTCAAGAAGGCCGAGGGTGTCTTGGCATCAGTCAGCAAGACCTTTGTTAGCCGCTCTCTAGCCATCTATTTAAAACTGTATACAACTATGGTACGACCACACTTGGAATTCGCATCATCAGTCTGGAACCCCTATCTTGCTCAGAACATTGACCTCCTGGAAACTGTTCAGAGACGTGCAACCAAGCGCATATCCTCCATCAGACACCTACCATACTCTGAACGCCTTGCTTCCCTGGGCATGGATTCATTGAAGCTCCGACGTCTGGCAATGGACTTGGTGAATACCGACAAAGTTATTAACCATCTCACCAATTGCAACCCTGAGCACCTTTTTGATCTCCATCTGTCTAACACACGTGGACATGCCTACAAAATCAGAAAACAGCACAGCTCCCATGACTTTCGTAGACATTTTTTCACGCTCACTCAGAGTTGCTGAAGCATAGAACAAACTGCCTGCGTCAGTTGTTAGCTGCGAGCCACTGCATCCTTTAAGACACTCATGCTTCCCGAAATACGCCAAAACTACACCTGATGTACCCCTTCCATACACATGCAAACATGTGTGTATCATGACTCGTGCACTGTTCATTTTACTGATGTTTGTGCATTGCCCTATGTACTGTACATGCACTTTTTGATGAGTTGTGGTGCACCTGGGCACTGTACACAATATTTCATTATTATTATATCATGACTCATACACTGTTCATTTTCCTGACATTTGTACATTATTCTATGTACTATACATGCACCTTTGATGAGTTGTATGTAATGCACCTGAGCACTGTACACAATAATTTCATTATTATTATATATATATATATATATATATATATATATATATATGAATGTGAACTGGGGGCATTAAATCGTGGCATCACCATTATTACTTTACAGAGTGAACTGGGTGCATTTACCATGACATCAGCACTACCATAATGCTAGATATACCATTTTCAAGCTAAGATTCAGCTAATATTTTGCTATTTTGGCAATCTCACCATATTTCAATTTCTATAAACTGGGATAAGCATTAAATCAGAGATAATTTGACATGTTTATTTTTTTTTTAACTCAGAGGACTTTTAATAGAGAAGAAATCAAGTGAAACAACCAGCTTGCTGTCACCAGGATTGTTTAACAAACTTAATATAGGTAAATGATGGGAATCAATATTTACAGTATTAAGTAACCTGGAACAACATGTCAAAGCAATATATAATACAGGTGAAATTTGAACAGAATTTCAATAAGATGCTAAAGAGACTACAGAGAACAATAGATTTTGTTGTGTGAATTAGACAATAAGCTTCATGTAAGTTGTCTGAAAGATCTAATGGATAGTTTGGTGAAAATAGGATATTAAATGAAGATATGATAAATTACCATTAAATACTGAAATAGAATTAAACCTTTATACAAATGGTTACTTGACCTGCAAGAAATAGCAACCAAAACCTCCCTCAAACTGCACCATCAAATAAATAAAAAAAAGAACATGTCGATTGTTGTACAATAGATGAATAAAATACTAATTTCTGATTTGTGCACAAGGCCAACAATTTTGGTGGGAGAGGAAAGTCGATTAAATCGATCCCAGTGCATTACTGGTATTTTATTTATTGACCTTGTAAGGATGAAAGGTAAAGTTAACTTCGGCGGGATGAATAAATGAATAAAATAATAAGATATGATTTTGACTAGAACATCTCAATCACAGCTAAACAACACACACACATAATGGTAATTCTCAGTTCAATGTTCCCTAATCTACTAGAAATAACAATCAGGACTTCATATTGTCTTAGAAAAATGAAAGAATACATTGGATGATGTCACTCACTGCATGACATATGTGTGTGTGTGTGTGTTTAAAAAGTAAACAGATACCAAAGCAAACAATATAGTACAATGAATAAATATATTAGTTTAATGCTCGATATAGTAGGAAAAGAGACTTAACATTTTGGACATTACTCCATCAGAAGATAGAATGAAAAATAAAAGATGAAATACATAGATAGAGTGAGAAGAGGAAAAGAATAGAATAGATATTTTTTTAGAAAAATGTGTATTCAGTGAGCTCTGCATTATATTCTTCTCCTAGCTTCAGTCATTAGAATGCTACCTTGCTGGGTTACTGTCATGATTTAGTCAATCATAGCGACCCCAGAACTTATTTTATTAATCTCGTTTTTATGAAACCATTAAGTTACAGGACCTAAACACAGACACAGGCGTAAGCATACAAATACAGACAGAGAGACAGACACATAAACCAAAAGTTTAGTAGTCGTCATGGTGGTGGTAGTAGAAGTAGTAGTAGTAGTAGTGGTAGTGGTAGTAGTAGTAGTAGTAATGATGGTAATAGTAGTAGTAGTGGTGTTACATTGGAACAGTGGTAAAGGTAAGGTATCTAACATTTAGTATTAGTTTATAATTTGAGTTAGCAAGATCAAGAAAACAACGAAGATATTTTTAACCCTTTCATGAACATATTTCTAAGGAAATACACTATTTTAATTAAGCAAGAATTTTGAGGGATTTACTAGAATTATTAATTATTTCATTACCAAGATAGTAACTTAATGTAAGGTTCTTATATGTTGGAAGATTTTAATTTAATTTGGAAACCTTATAAATGTGACTTTATTTCGTAGACCAGAGCTGGTTTGCCTGGGTTAAAGAAAACTACTAAAATATTTGTTGTAGTTGTTTAGTTTCAAGAGTCAGCTCTAATAAATCAGACCTGTGAACAATAGCTATTAAGTTAGACATGGCCTGGGCCAATATCGGCTGAAACTTATTTTAATTACAATATCATAATATCAAGAAGTAAAAAAAGACAGAAAAAGAAATTGGAGACAGGCAGGATGATCTGTCCCCCTCATTGACTTGCAGACAAAACAGAAGGGTGTGAATTGGGGGGAGATTCAACTACTACATCTAGCAGGCTGATCAATTAGAGTCCTTTATTTCTCTATTCTATCATTGGTTTCTAAGTTATGCTTTAACCCTGTGGAAAGAAATTCAAATACAAAAAGATAAAGATAAAGAGGAAAAGTAAATATATACAAATTTCAAAACGGTGTGATTTGAGGAGAGATTTAACTACTACTTCTAGCAGGATGATCAACCATAGAGAATCCACTATTCTATCATTGGCGTTTAAGTATGTTTAACATTGTGGAAGGAAGTTCAACAAAAGAAAAAGAAATTTCAAAAGGGTATGATTTGAAGGGAGATTTAGCTACTACTTCTAGCAGGCTGATCAATCATAGAGAATCCACTATTCTATCATTGGCTTCTAAGTATGTTTAACATTGTGGAAGGAAGTTCAACAAGAAAAAAAAAAAAGAAAAAAAAAAGAAACAAAGCAAAATGAATTAAAAACAATACAAAAATATAAAAATAAAATAAGTAGAAATTTCAAAGACTTCTTCCTTCAAGATAGAGCAAAAGCAGTGAATTATTTACTCCCATTCTCTAATAACAAACACAATGAATATTACATTGCCTGCCAATTAACAATAGAAGGCTGCTGTGTTATATCCCAAAGTTATCAAACAAACACAGCACATTAATATTCAATAGTTTAGTGAAAGCCATATTAAACAGCAATACTCTGTTAATTAGTAAGTGTTTATGTCTTCAAATATTATTAACCTTTTATGTTACAACGCCATAAACACACGCTGACAGTTTGTTGCTTGCTAGCTTGCATTAAGGCTGATGCATCGTAAAAACATATTACCAGAAAAACGTTGCTGCCTTCTCTCTATCACTAACAAACCACACTTGAAATATTCAAACTGTCTATCAGGATTTTCCGTTGCTCTACACACACACATATATGTGTATACATATTTACACAATCTTTGTTTATAAGCATGGAAATTCAAAAGGAATCCATCAACAACATTGGTGTGTGCATGTGTAAAGAAACCTTTCATCATTGAAATATATATGCGTGTGTGTGTGTGTGTGTGTGTGTGTGTGTGTGTGTGTGTGTGTGTGTGTGTGTGTGTGTGTGTGTGTGTGTGTGTGTGTGTGTGTGTGTGTGTGTGTGTGTGTGTGTGTGTGTGTGTGTGTGTGTGTGTGTGTGTGTGTGTGTGTGTGTGTGTGTGTGCGTGTGTGTGTGTGTATCACTATATAGGCTTAATAAAATGAATATATATATATATATATGAACATAAATAAATAATATATTTCTGCTCTCTTCCCAATTGAGCAGTTTCCCTTTTTCACACCTACGGATATTGCTACAGATACACAACCCAAGTTGTGTCGGGTGGGGGATAGCCACAGTTAAAAGAGGTACTAAATATGTTGGTAGAGTATAGGCATCTTTATTATATATAGAAATGTCTTCTACAAGAATAGAACTGATGATTTCATTTGTATGAATGAAACAGTTCTAGTCCTGTAGAAGTCATTTCCCTCTCTCTCTCTCTATATATATACTGTAGAAGTACTTAGCTAAGAGTAAACCTCTGCGCCTAGCCTTCATTGAGAAAGTCTTTGACAGGATCTCCTACTCTGTAATCTGGTTAACATTTAAGGTGCTAGGTGTAGAAGAATAGCTTGTGATGGCTATACAAGTTATATATACAGGTGCAACAGATAAATTGAAGGAGTACAAATGTGGTGTAGAGAACAGTGTAGGAACACTACATGGGAGAAAGGATAAAAGAGTACTAGCAGGGGTTTCAAACACAAGAAAAACTCATTAATGCTCTAACAACATGCTAGACTAGAGAATGGTGGCTCACTGGTAAAGTGAAGATCATATGCAAACACAAAGCCAACAAAATGTTTGGACAGATTAAAGAAACTACCCATATAACAGAAACTAAACCCACTCTCAACAGAAAGCAGAAGTGGAATAGTAACATCCCCCATGATCAAGTGATTGATGACAAAAGTATTACAACATATAGGTATAGAGATGCAGGAACACATAGATAGACATAGCTGCGAGTACAAAGATGTGAATGGGTGTATGCACACACACACACACGTATATAGAGGTAAGGACATTTGAAGGATGGTGGGAAGTTACCAGGATATACACAAATGCATCACATATGCAGATAGGTGCAAACATTAACATGGGTAGTAATATATAAACACACACACAGGTTCAATATAACAGTAGTAATAAGGACAACAATATCATTGGCAACAGAAAATAAAGGGAACACGAAACACACACATCCATATCATCATCATCATTGTTTTTATGTACACTTTTCCATGCTTGCATGGGTTGGACTGGTCCTACTCAGCACAGCATTTCTCAACATGTTGCGTTCCTTCATCATCATCTATTTCAGTCTTATCGATTTGAGGCTCGCTCTCACCACCTCTGCCCAGGACTTTCTTGGTTGTCCTCGAGTGTGGCTTCTTTCCACTGGCATTTCTTCACCCATTGGTCATTGTCCATGCGCATCACAAGTCTCACATCCATAGGAACTAGATGATTTTGCATTTGTGAAATTCTGCCTGCACAAACAAATGCATACTCTCACACACACATATATCATCTCGCACTCTTCTCTCTTTCTCAAATAAACACACGTTGTTTCACATACACAAACTAAAACATTATGCCTGCACAAACACATGCATGCTCTCTCACACACATATCACCCCCCTCTCTTTCCCAAATAAACACACATTATTTCACATACACAAGCTAGAACATACTTCATATATATTTCAAGAGAGGAGGATATTTTTTCTGTGAGTGTGAATGTTTAAAAGAAAAAAACTGTGCAGCCGTTTTCAGACTTCTTTAATTCAATGTAAATATAAAAATAGAAAGCCCACACAAGAACAGATAGGCTACAGAGTAAATTAGAAAAACCAGCAGGTATTACTATGGGGTTTATTTATGCCCCCACCCCCCCAATCAACCAGGTGTTTTCAAAATAGTTTTAATATCACAAAAAAAGAAACAATTAAGTTATGTTGCTCTAAAGAGCAACAGACAACATGTTTAGCAACATAGTTACGTCCCTTTACACTGAGTTCAAATTCTGCTACGGTTAGCTTCCTCTGTCAACCTTACGGGGTTGATAAATAAAGCACCAGTAATGCACTGGGGTGGATTTAATCGACTTTCCCCAACCTCAACAATTGCTGGCCTTGGGCCTAAATCAGAACCTTTTATTATTACTATAATGTTGTTGTTGGTGGTGGTGGTGGTGGTGGTGGTAGTGTAGTAATTATAATGTAATAAAGTTACAAAACTAAATTGACTTTACATCTTAAAATTTTACCAGATTTATTTGCTGCTATCAGGAATACACTTGGAAAAAAAAAGTTTCTTTTCTAACAATGAAAGCTTATATTTTTCTTGTCAACTCCAATAAAAGGCAACACCAAAATTAATCTGTTTTACTTGTTAAACAAAATTATTTTATTTTATTTCCTTTCTTTCTTTCAAGAAAAGCTTAAAGACTGTTGTCATGCAATAACAATTTCAAGAAAAAGAAAAAAAAAAAAAAAAGAGAGAGTCACAAAGAAAGTGAAGGTACAATGGAGTGAAATAAAATTTTGGCAGCTGTCTGCAAATAGACATAGTAGAGAAATGTTAATAGAAGAAGAGTTTTTAAAAAAGAAGGAAGGAGTTAAGCAATGATTGAGAAGGCAATTTGTTAAGGATAACTAGAATCTAATGATAAAATTAGAGAATTAATCTTAGTTGAAGCAAATGGGAAGGTCACTTATTTTTTCATGCCAATAAAGAAGAAAAATCTCTTTAGTAAATGAACTTACACACACACACACATATATATATATCATGTTTAATATAGAAATGGCTTCTAGTATCAAGGCATATATATATATATATATATATATATATATATATATATATTTATTTAATTTATCGATATCATCTTATTGAGAGCTTGTGCAAGCTTCTGAGGATTGTTCTTTCGAGAAATGCTGCCATAGCTGGAACTTCGATTTACTCACTATCATTATTATATGCTTTGCAGCACAGTTACGTCCCTTTACGGACTGGTTCAAATCCCGCCAAGGTTAACATTGCCTTTCATCCTTACGGGGTCGATAAAATAAAGTACCAGTAATGCACTGGGATAATTACTGGCCTTGTGCCAATAGTAGAAACAATTATTATATATATATATACACACATCATGATCGTTTAACAAATAATAATTTAGGCACATGGCCAGCTATTTTGGTGGTGAAATGGAAGCCAATTGATCAATCCCAATACTCAACTGGATCTTTATTTTATTGACCTCGGAAAGATGAAAGGTAAAATTTTAATAGCAGCAGGATTTGAACTCAGATCATAGAAAGTCATAACTAAATACCACAAAGTATGTTGTCTGACGCTCTACCGATTCCGGCCAATCTAATGCCTTTACATTGAGAAATATAAGGGTTTCTGATTTAGACACAATGCCAACAATTCTTTGGTGGGGAGGGGAAAGTCGATTAAAGGAACCCCAGAACGTTACTGGTACTTTATTTTATCGACCCTGTAAGGATGAAAACCAAAGCTAACTGTGGCAGGATTTGAACTCAGAACATAAAGGGACGTAACTAAAGAATGTTGTCCGATGCTCTACCGATTACTGCCAACCTTTCACATTGAGAAATTAATGAGTCTTTCCCTTCCATTACTGTCCTCTCAAACACAACATTTATTACAGTCTGACCTGATGTGAGCTGAATGACAGCATGCACTTGTCCAATGTCTAAACATTGCTGATTTCTGGAGGTTTGTAGGACAGATTCAGCTATTTCAATATATAGGTAGACACTAGAAGTAGGCAAATTAGTATGTCTTTTTGTAGTTATTACTAAATTTACAAAGATTTATAAAGCAACCAGTTATGTAAGAAGTTATGTAGGATGTAATTTGTGGAAAATTTAGTTGCTATTTCTAGCAGACTAAGTAATCAGATACAGGATCTCTGTAAGTAGTGGTAGTTTAATTTTGGTTCAGATCCAATCAGACAAATTTATGATCAAAGCTGTCAACTTCCTGTCTTTGTTTTCTAACCTACTTTTTTTTGAAGACATACTATATCTACAACTACTTCATCAAATATTTTCTTTTTTTTTTAAATGGCAGGAACTGCGTGACCTAGTAGTAAGGGTGTTGGACTTACAATCAATATGTTGTGAGTTTGATTCCTAGACTGGGTTGTGTGTTGTGTTCTTCAGCAAAATATTTCATTTCACATTACTCCAGTATACTCAACTGAAAATGAGTACCAGCTATAGCTGGGGTTTAACTCTGCGATGGAGTGGCGTCCTGTTTATGGGGAAGTCTTCTACTTTCAGTTGTTCAACGCTATGGAAACCAGGATAAGCACCGGCCTGATGAGTTTCTGGGCTTGAGACAGACTTTAAACTTATACTATACTTATACTTCACTGGCACCTTATTTTATCTTAGATTTTATGTGGTTTGAGGGGATTTAGTTGTTATTTTTAACAGTAAAAATGTCCATCACATAGAGGCTCCTGCAGTTTATTTGCAGTGAGATCTCAATCCAAAGTTTGTTCGCATCCAAGTTCACTTTACATTGCTAATGTCTTGAGGGAAAGAAGGAGAGATATCTGTCAGTTAGCCAATAGATTTA
This sequence comes from Eledone cirrhosa, assembly GCA_964016885.1. Lineage (NCBI taxonomy): Eukaryota > Metazoa > Mollusca > Cephalopoda > Octopoda > Eledonidae > Eledone > Eledone cirrhosa. The sequence continues at coordinate 424,265,923 of OZ024740.1, forward strand.
AGATATCAGACAGCAGAGAACATAATATTACAAACTAATCCCTTATTTGCCCTAATGAAGATGAAATGGAGGAAAGAAGGAAAAATAATACATAAAATAACGAAAGGAAAAGGAAAAACTAATTGAAGAAAGAATCTAATCTTTTTTTCATAAATCCAGCAGATCCATAGATAAACTGCATCTCTAGTTATGAACGACATCATCATCATAATAACAGTAATAATAATCATAATGATGATGATAATGGTGATGATGGGGATGATAATGGTTGTGGTGGCGATGATGATGGTGATGATAAAATAAAAAAAAAGTAGCTTTATGAAACTTATTTTTAAATGACCTGGAAAAATAGTTTTAAAATGATAAAAATCAAATCTGAAAAGACTTAGTATGAAGATGTCCCGATGTTTATGAATTTTATATTTAAAAAAAAAAAAGAGAGAAAAAGTAAGCTTCTTCTTGGAATGGAATATCATGTAATGAAGCATCATCAACAATACTATTGCTAAGTGAATTATTATGGTTTGCTTATTCATAGAAATTCTTCACTTCTTCATAGCTACTACAGCAAGCTCTCTCTCTCTCTCCTCTTTCACTCACTAGATAGATACAAATCCTTCCATTGTGTTAAATTCAACCATATTTTAATAAACTTCAAATGGAACAAATGCTTCATTAATTTCCAAATTCTCTTCTCATGAAATGAAAGTATTTCCTTTGAAGAAATAGAAAAAAGTAATAAAAAAAAAGACAAGGATTATAATTTCTTCTTCCTTTATCTCCCCTTCTTCCTCCTACTACTGCTAGTATTCCCACCACCACTATTAGTCCTACTACTACTACCACCACCACCACTACTACTACTACCCCCACCACTGCTACTATTATTAAGATCACTACCACTGCTGCTACTACTACTACCACCACCACTAATACAACAATAACAACATTGAAGTTATTTAACTAAATGAACTAGTGCTGATCTTGTAAACGAAGGTTAAGAAAATTACCACTAAACACACTAATTAATGTTACGTAACAAATTAGAAATTATTCAAGGGAATTTAAAGCTGAAATTAGTAATTTCTAATTTAGTCAAGATTTATTCCTAAATTCTATCTTATCTACTTATCTTGTCATTAAAAAAAGATATGTTTGAAACATAATATTGAGAGCAATAACATTATTGTACATGTCACATGGTAAACTGTGGTTCTAGCTTCTTTATGAGCTGTAACTGTAATTAACTTTGTATTCACAGTTGATCTAGTTTCACATTCCCTAACACAGCTAATCACCCTGGGAAATACATAAATGACTTAACTTACAGTTACCACACACCACCACCACACCACCACCACACCACCACATCTATTTAAAATGTACACACACACCTCATACACCACACATATCACACACGCATCACATATACCACACAAATGACACTCTCCACATACCACACATCACACAGCATGCATGAAATAACTATGACAGTAAGCAAGCCCAGTTAAGAGGTGATATAATGCCACGCTCTTCTTTGAATTCTACTATATATTTTATAGTGTGCAGTCTACCACGATATCTGTAATTTATAGTATTGTAATGTATAGGAGTCTCATCATTATCATCATCATGGTCATCATTTAACATTAGTTTTCTCTTCTAGCATAGCTTGAATGGGTCTTCACAGACAAAGTCAATACTTAAATGTAAATGATAAAAGATGTTTATGTAAATAAATGTTTGTAGGACACTTTTGTTTTATATCATAAGGGATATAGTAAAAGGTGATGACTTGGCAGAGTTATTAGAACATTAAATAGAATGCTTTGCTGTATTCATTCTGGCTATCTTATCTCCGATTTCAAATCCTGCTGAGGTCAACTTTGCCTTTCAGACTTTCGAGGGCGATAAAAAAAAAAGTACCAGTCTAGTACTGAGTTGATTTTTCCTCTATATCTCTTTCTCACCCTGCCACTCTCTCTCTGGAAGAAATTGGTTGTATTCAGACGAGGAGGAAATGGGCTCCACCAGGCTTATAAATGGGCTCCACCATGCCCAAGAAATGCCATATGTCACTACAGTGCCCCTATGACTCCACTTGGAGAGACGTATTTTATATCCAATAAAGGATATGATATGTTCATTAATAAATTATTTAATAGATAAGGGCCATAACATTTGCTTGAGGGAGGTTTCTTCTCTGAAAACCTGTTGTCCATCTCTCCTGAGAGTTTCTTACCACTGTACAAAATATCCCCCACTATTATTCAACATCGTATAATGGATGCAGGTATAGCTGAGTGGTAAAGAAACTCACTCACAACCATAGCCACAGGTAAAATAACATGTATGATGCAATGTGATATTTTTCATGACCACATTTCTGATAAAATACACTCTATTATAATTAATTAATGAAAATTTTTGAGGGATTTACTAAGATTATTAATTATTTCATTACTAAGATAGTAACTTAATGTAAGGTTCTTATATAATACTATGTTGGAAAATTTTAATTTAAATTGGAAACCCTTAAAATGGGTGATTTTATTTCACAGAACCAGAGCCGGTTTTGGATAGTAACTTAATGTAAGGTTCTTATATAATACTATGTTGGAAAATTTTAATTTAAATTGGAAACCCTTAAAATGGGTGATTTTATTTCACAGAACCAGAGCCGGTTTTGGCGGGGTTAGTAACAAAAGGGTTAGAGACAGTGTGTTATCTGAGGGAGATGTGATCAACTACACAAAGACTCTCTCAACTTTCAAGGCTTAGCTTCCTTAGTTTAATTATTTTAGCCAGAAAAGTGAAATCAGCGAAGAACTTCAAGAATGAAGTACAAATGAAATTTAAGAAAAAAAAACTTTTAAATTTTATTTAAAAAACATTTTCAGAAAAAGAAAAAGCAGAGAACTAAATAATACAAGTGTAGATTACGACATGGGTGGGCATTGTGACCAAGATTTGGAGAGGCCTGCAGCTAATAAATCCTAATTAACTGGTGGTGGTAGTGGGGTAGGACAGGTGGAGTTTATAACAGAGAAAGAAAGGATTAATAAAAAATAAAATAGTATTTAAGAGTTAAAGCTATGCAGCATGGAATGTAATGATTTAGAAAGTTATAGCCATTACATGTAATAGTGATTTCATTTTATAGAGAGAGAGAGAGATAGAAAGAGAGAGGGGAGAGAGAGGGGGAGAGAAAGTGAGAGGGGAGTGAGAGAGATTCTATTAAATAAGAGAGAGGGAGAGAGTAACAAAGGAAGAGTGAAAGAGAGATTCTATTCAATTTTACAGAGAGAGAGAGAAAGAGAGAGCGAGAGAGAGAGGGGGGGGGGGGAGAACAGAGTCCCCTTTTAAAGTTAGAAAATATATTTCAACTCCTAAAATTCTATTCTGAACAAACAATCTAATGAAAGACAAAATTTAATATAAAAAATTATGTTAGAACCATACACTGAGCCAATAAGGTTTGAACCATATCATGAGCCAAAAGGGTAACCCCTATGTAGTGGTTGCTCAAACTGTGAGAAATAGCAGCAAAATATCCTCTAAATCATACTCTTTTAATGTTCCAGCCCACAATGTTACCACCTTAAAATAACAAAACAAACATATTTGACAATATAGGTTTGTTTGGTCAAGGACGACCTGGAGCTCGAGGATGACCTGTCATTGAGACTTGTATGCATGGGCTACTGTTGTCTCCTATTAACCCTTTAGAATTTACATTACTCTTTATTTACTATCATATTTTCATGGTAAGAGCTTTACCCCACATAATTATCTCAAATAATATTGAATCCTATGAGGTTTTGATATTATTTATTTTGAGAGCAATACCATAACATCAGCATAGTCAGTCGGTTACAGCCAGTTTGAACAGAGATATATGACTGATTTAAATGCAAAAGAGTTAAGGAAAAAAGCAAAAAAAAAACTTGTCCTTGCCTGTCTCTCAAGAGGAACTTCCTCATTGAATGACAACCGGTCATTGAGGCTTGTATGCATGAGTTACTGTTAGTCTCCTATTAAGAAAAACAGCTTGACCTTGCCTGTGCATTTCAAGAGGAACTTTTCCAGTGCATATTTATAGTTACACAAGATGTGTGAAAGTCCCAGATAAATACAAACCATGAAGGTATTATTGAATAAATAGATTACATGATATAGCAACCACCACAGGTCATATCTTAATTATTACGCAATCTAAACTAAGTTGCTTTGTGAAATATCAGACTGGCAATGATAAAATAACAGGCAGGCAAATAAATACTAAAACATAATTAATTCATGTTTTAGAACTTAGTATGATGGGGCATGTGGCTTTGTGATGAGGCTGTTGGACTTAAGATCACAATGCCATGGGTTCAATTCCTGGACTGGGTTGAGTGTTGAGCAAAACACTCCATTTCACATTGCACCCGTATACTCAACTGAAAATGAGTACCAGCAATAGCTGGGGGGGGGGGGGTCTGGTACAGGATCTGGGCTTGTGACAGACTTTAGACTTTGTGGTTTGAGAGAGATTTAATTGTTATTTTTAGCAAGAGAAATGTCCATCCCATAGAAACTTCACATATGATAATCTCTTTCTCTCTCCCTCTCTCACACACACACACACACATTTTAAATACACAGTGAAAGTATCAAATAAGAGATCAAACTATATATATCAACCCTGCCAAAAAAGCATTTATATTCAATTTGTTGTTTTAAAAAACAATTTCTGTAAACTTTATTCCGAAAGAAAAACAAAAGATATATTTTTTTTTATGTAAAATACAAAAAATATATTTGCTAAAAAAAAAAATTCTTTACCCTCAAAAGTTAAGTTTCTTGAATAATAATAATAATATAAAACCCAGGACTTACAACTATATACAGCATACAAAAGAATAGTATTACTAGGCACTGCATACATATTATGAAGTGTACTCTCAATACAATAGAAACAACAACATAAACCACACTGGATACCCTAGGTGCACAGAGCTGTGTTCAGTAATGTAGTGACGATGCACAACAAAAATAAAACTAATAATTATAATAACAACAACAATAATGATAATAATAATGGAGAAGATAATAATTATAATGATACTAGATAAAGTTGTAAGCAAGCAGAGTTTAGTTCTTCTAGTAGTTGTGAATTCATGGATGACAAAAACAAAGTTTTTGTAAGTAGTAGTGCAAGTAAAGGACTTTGACATTTGAAATATGCATAAGAATGCCTCCAATGATTTGACTGTCAGTTAAGATCGATCAAACACAACACAGAATACTCTTAAGTAATTTGTGAACACGCCAAGTGCTTCCGAGCTAATAAAGCTTAGCAAAGGCAGCCTACTGCTGTCAAGAGAGCATTGATAATGCCAGATCCAGCTAAAGCAGAAACAAAAGAAAAAATAACCAAATAAAAAAAATGGCTATGAAAATGCGTAACTAAAATCACCATCTTTTTAGTTTCCTATTAGGAAAGAAGAATGAAGGGGTGAATGGCAGGGGTTTTTAGAACTAAGATTATAAAAGTTGGGTATTTTAGCAAAATAAAATAAAACATTTCAACCATATCTTTCTTTTTCCCCCCCCACCAATCAAAGACACACACACACACATACACATACATGCATATATGTATACACACACACACCCATATATATATATATATATAATATAAAATCAAAAGATGGTTAAAAGAGTTCCATGTATTTTATTATGCGCATTTCAAAAACAAATATCATCATGGGATGATATTTGCGTTCTCATGAGATAAAATAGGGAGACATGATATGAAACTTAAAAAACACTTGCGAAGAGTGAAGTGTTAAATCAACATATGTTGATTTAACACTTCACTGTTCACAAGTGTTTTTTAAGTTAAATCAACATATGTTAATTTAACACTTCACTGTTCGCAAGTGTTTTTTAAGTTTCATATCATGTCTCCCTATTTTATCTGATGAGAACGCAAATATCATCCCATGATGATATTTGTTTTTGAAATGCGCATAATAAAATACATGGAACTCTTTTAACCATCTTTTGATTTTATATTATTTATACTCCAGTTCTATAAACTGTTGAGTGCTACTTAACCGATATTTGCATTGCTTTATTGTGCTACAATAAAACTCACCTCCTACATTATATATATATATATGTGTGAGTGCATATATCATCATCATCGCTTAACGTCCACTGCCCATGCTTGCATGGGTTAGACGGGTCACCCACATCATGAGACAAGTCTGGCCAGATTGGCCGCACCGTACCTTGCTCAGACGGAACTGTGTATGATGATGATAATACTCACACACACACACACGTGTGTGTGTGTGTGTGTGTTATCATGACATTTACATTTGATGGGTTATCAAGTTAGTACATAAAATTAAAGCTGCTTGAGTTGATCATTAAAGTATTGCTTGGGTTTGCCAGAAAGTCTTTTGCCATAAGTAAGACTTCTAAAAGGAAGGTCCATGGCAATCTAGTAGGGGTTAATGGGAGTATTATAGCCTCAATGCTAGGACAAGGGGATCTTAAGAGTTTCCTTGTTATTTGTAATGTGATCATTCCAGTGATATGAAGGCTGTGATGCAGTTTGTTGGAATCCTTCTAACAAGTATTGGTATTTATTTATGTATATGTCCGCAGTACACTCTGTGAAGTGATTGGCAATGGGAAGAGCATCCAGCTTTAGAAATTATACAATAGTTGGAATATATCTGAGATGTGATCCCTGTCTTGTCTGGGAAGGTAGATCTGTTTAAATATTTTCTTATTACTCATGCAATCAATGCCAGTATGGAAAAATGGATGTTAAACGATATATATATATATATATATATATATATATATATATATATATATATATATATATATATAAAGACATGACAAATAGTCCTTTTTATTATGTGTGTGTGTGTCTACACACACATATATATATATATATATATATATATATATATATATATATATATATATATATATATACACACACACAAATATATATTCTCTACTTCCTATAACAAGAAATTAATTCTTTCAGTTTGAGAAATCAACTGAAATTTTATGTTTGCTAATAGACAAAGTAACAAATAATCCCACATAGTTTAATATCACAGAAAGACACAAACAAAATATTCAATATAAAATGTGTTGAAATAGTTTTAACAGTAAATCTCTTCTTGTCTTATGTAATATATAATAATGTAAGTGAGTCAATCAGATTTGACAGGATTCCAAATATAAGTTAACAAATATTTCTTCAATTCCAAGAAAACCGTCCCCTAATCCATCGATATAAGTGTCATATTGGATCTCAGATGATTCTCAAAGATCTCTGTACAAAATGGATTATTTCACTATCATGATTACAGTAGAGTAGTCTGGTGATTTCAGTGTAAAAAACTGCTTTATTGCTTTATTTTTTTTACTTTGGAGGGTTGGTGTGTGTGCGTGTGCGTGTGCGTGTGCGTGCGTGGGGGGGGGGGGTATATGTGGTGGTGGTGGATTTTGGAGATTTGATCTTTTTTGTTCATAAGCGTGTGTGAGAACCAGAATGTATGTGAGACGTGGCCCCTAGCTAGCCAGGGAAGATAGTAGCCCCAATTAAGTACTGACTTTGTCTGTGGCGACCCATCAAATCAATGGTAGCATGGGAAATTAAATGATGATGATTAAATATACATTATATATATATATATATAAATATATGTAGTGAAAGAATAACATGGTTGGCTGTACAAAAAGGGTTTTATTTACAGTATTAACAATTGTTTCATTGATCAGGTGAGTCTAAAGGCAGCTGATCACTCAACCTTAAATTAAGTGTGTGTGTCTGATTAAATTATTGGAATACTGAGAATTCTCGCAAACTAAGTAAGGAAACCACTTCTTGAATCAAACAACACCGTATGTTAAAACTACCCATAGTACAGAGTACTCACAACCTCTAACTGCATTACCTAAACCGATAACTTGTTATCCCATATATATATATATATTACTATATATATATATATATAGTAATAATAATAAATTTGAAGACTAAAATCTAAAGAGGGCTCGATAAGGATAAATATATATCAAATATATAAGAACCGTAGAGCAAATATTTATTAAAATAACAGATTAAAGTTTAAGCAAAGAATCGCTGCTTTCACCCTTAACGGGATTTTCAGAAGATCCTGTTAAGGGTGAAAGCAGCAAGTCTTTGCTTAAACTTTATTCTGTTATTTTAATATATATATATATTATATATACATACACACATACATACATATATATACTGTATGATACAGTCACCTGGGACAACCCGTCTAACCCATGCTAGCATGGAAAATAGATGTGAAATTATGATGATGATGACGTGTGTGCATATATATTTATACACCCATTATCCAATGGATATTGGAGACAGAGAGGGGGAGGGAGGGGGAGAGATGGTGGGTATAGGAGAATATTTAACACACACACACATATATATATATACACCCATATATATGTATATATATATATATACACTCTACCTGGCATTCGTCGATCTCGAGAAGGCCTTTGACAGAGTTCCACGTGCTATAATCTGGCGGGCGCTTAGAAAACTTGGGCGCATAGAAAACTAGGAGTAGATGAATGGCGTGAGAATGCTGTACAAGCCATGTATAGGGGAGCAGTCAGCAAAGTTAGGATTAGCAATGAGTATAGCGAAGGAATTTAGTGTACAGGTTGGTGTACACCAGCGCTCTATTCTTAGCCCTCTCCTGTTCATCATAGTGCTGCAGGCAATAACGGAGGAGTTTAAGACTGGATGCCCATGGGAACTCCTGTATGCAGATGACCTCGCACTTATAGCTGAATCTATGGTAGAACTAGAGAAGAAATTCCAAACTTGGAAGCAGGGACTAGAAAGAAAGGGTCTCAAAGTCAACATGACAAAGACTAAGGTCCTTGTAAGTAGACGAGAAAACAGAACCCAGATCCCCTCAGGGAAATGGCCTTGCTCAGTATGTAGGAAAGGTGTAGGTAGGAACTCCATTCTCTGCCCCAAATGCAAACAATGGGTACACAAGAGATGTAGCGGGATCTCAGGAAGCTTAATTAAGAATGTAGGCTTCACATGTAGCAGCTGTGCTGGGACAGCAAGCAGCAAACAGCCACAGGAAAAAAGTACCACCAATCTCTGGGAGGGCTCTGTAGAAACAGTAGACAGCTTCTGCTACCTAGGTGACCGAATTAGCAGCGGAGGTGAGTGTTCAGAAAGTACAATAACTAGGGTAAGAACGGGATGGAAGAAGTTCAGGGAACTACTGCCACTGCTAGCTGCAAAAGGCTTCTCCCTTAAAATGAAAGGCAGACTGTATGATGCGTGTATACGAACAGCAATGTTACATGGTAGTGAGACCTGGGCGCTGAAGGTGGAAGACTTACATAGATTAGAAAGAAATGAAGCCTGCATGCTCCGATGGATGTGTAATAGTAATATACGCGAACGGCAAAGCATAAATGAATTGAGAGAGAGACAGCATAAGAGGAATCAAATGTTGTGTGCAGGAGAGGCGGTTGCGTTGGTATGGACATGTGACGCATTTGAAGGATGACAGCTGCATAAAAAGGTGCAGAACACTAGAGGGTCAATGGAAACCACGGAGTGGGGAGACCCATGAAGACCTGGGATGAGGTGATAAAAGCCGACCTTACCCAATTATACCTCTCAAAGACCATGACACACGACCGTGACCTCTGGCGTCACACAGTAATACAGAGTACCCGACCTCGCATGGGTAGAAGCTGAAGCATATAGACAATATGCCCCCACACCCTCCCACTGCAAAGTGGTCGTGGAGGTGCACGGCAAAAAAGCACCCAGCCCACACTGTAAAGTGGACGTGTAGGCGCCACGGAAAAAGCACCCAGCACTCACTGTAAATGAGGTTGGTGTTAGGAAGGGCATCCAGCTGTAGAAATCAAGCCAAAATCAGTTCCTGTATGAGCAAGGCATGGTCAGCCTACCAGACACTGCCCACAACAGGACAACCCGTCTAACCCATGCTAGCATGGAAGAACAGACGTAAAACGGTGATGATGATGGTGATGGTGATATATAATTACACATAGTCAAACCAACAAAAAAAAATCTAAATAATTATATGCAAAAAATCAGAAAGGGAACTTAAATATACAAACATTACACACACACACACACACACACACACACACACACATACATACACACCAACATCTCACACATGTATACTTAGATACATAGTATATGACACATTCACATGTGTACATACACACACACATTATACATACCATCATCACACACATACACATTCACACACAGTATGATGTGCACATTCACACATCTAAATAAACACACACACACACATCTTAAATATATCATCATCTCACACAATAAATATGACACACATCCACACACAGTATATGACACATCATACACACAGCATACGACACACATCCACACATGCGTACACACACACACACACGTATATATATATATATATGAATTTATTAATATGAATGGCAGTGAATAAATAGAGAAGCTATCCCTAACAAAGCACTTTAGACTTTCATTTGGATTTAGTTATGTAAATTTTGAACTTGCTGCCCTCTCACAAAAACTGTTTGGAGACTGTTTTCACTGATGGAAATAATTTATGGTAGTTTTCTATAAAATATTGATATATATATATGTATATATGTAAATATTGATATATATATATATATATATATATATATGTAAATATTGATATATATATATATATGTAAATATTGATATATATATATTGTATCTGTATTATTTTTGACCGCCGGTCAGTCAATGGCAACATTGAGGACCGAGTAAGTTAGATCGCAGATATATATATATAAAAGACAGCGAGAAGCGAAAACCAACCAAACAGTGAGTGTGTTCTGTTATTAATTCTGGCAATATTACGCAAATATGACCCTCCCCAAATATAACAATATATATATATATATATGTAAATATTGATATATATATATATGTAAATATTGATATATATATATATGTAAATATTGATATATATATATATATATATATATATATGTAAATATTGATATATATATATATGTAAATATTGATATATATATATATATATATATATATATATATATATATATATATATATATATATATATATATATGTAAATATTTGTATATATATATATAAATATATATATATATATATATATATATACATATATGTAAATATATATATATATGTAAATATCTGTGTATATATATATATATATATATGTAAATATTTGTGTATATATCATCATCATCGTTTAACGTCCATGTTCCACGCTAGCATGGGTTTGGATGGGAGTTTTCCCACTTGAGGCAAGAGTGGTTGTCTTGCTCGCATAGGACTGTCTGACGGGTTTTCTACAGTTGGATGCCCTTCCTAACACCAACCACATTTACAGTGTGGGTCTGAGAGGTTTTTACTGTGTTGCCTACACGGCCACATTACAGCGTGGACTGTGTGTTTTTTTGTCGTGACACCTACACGATCTCATTTGTTTCGGCCTGGATGTTGTGGCACCAACATAACTTTACATTGAAAGGGGTGAGTTTTGTTAGAGATGCCTACTGACTGTAGTAGGTTTTACTTTGTATTCAGGTAAGGCAGGTCTTCTCTATTACTGAGTACCGTCAAAGATCTCGGTCCAGTGACATTGTCTTGGAGAGGTGTAAGTGTGTGAGGTCGAAATTTATCAGGTCGTCCCAGGTTTTACTGGGTCTGCCTACTCCGTGGCTACCGTCTATCTTTATTGCCCTGCACTTTGTTATACAGCTATCGTCCTTCATGCGCATCACGTGACCATACCAACATAGCCTTCTCTCGACTAAACAACATCTGATCCCTCTTATTTCTAATTTCTCCCTTAGTTCGTTTATGCTTTTCCGTTCACGTATATTACTATTACACATCCAGCGGAGCATGCAAGCTTCGTTCCTCTCCAGTCTGCGTATATCCTCTGCACACAATGCCCAGGTCTCACTGCCATGCAACATTGCTGTTCGTATGCAGGCATCATGCAGCCTGCCTTTCATTTTTAGGGAGAACCCTTTAGCGGCTAATAGTTGTATAAGCTCTTTGAACTTTTTCCATCCAGTTCTGACTCTAGCTACTGTACTTTCAGAGCACCCTCCCCCACTGCTAATTTTGTCACCCAGGTAACGGAAGCTGTCCACTATTTCTATAGAACCCTCTGCGCAATTGAAAGAGCTAGTATTTAGTGGGCACTTGCTGCTACTTATTGCACCAGAGCACCGGCCACATGTAAAATCTATGTTCTTAGTTAGCTTACCTGTGATCCCACTACATCTTTTATGCACCCATACTTTGCATTTGGGACATAAAATGGAGTTTCTACCTACGCCTTTCCTACACACTGAGCATGGCCATTTCCCGGAAGGGACCGGCGCCTTATTATATCTATATATATATATATATATATATATATATATAGATATATATGTAAACATTGATATATACACGTATATATATATATATATATATATATATATATATATATATATATATATATACATAAATAACATGCAATTGGCTTTTGGGAGAAACTAGCTGGTTCTGTGTGTGTGTGTGTGTGTGTGGTAAATATACAACAGAGAGAGAGAATACAGAGCTAAATATAAATAGCAAGAGAGAGGGAGAGAGAGAGCTGGAAAGTGATCAACTTTGGAAATATTAATGACAAATATAAACTTAAGTTTAGTAACCCAATCCAACCCCCATTTCCTTCATACTAACACTGAATACCAGAATTTCTTGGGCTATATATAAAATCCCTTTAACCTGTCCACAAAAATCACTGCCTACCCCACCCATCATCATCATCATCATTTCATTTTACGTCCGCTTTTACCCTGCTTGCAAGGGTGGGACGGAAACTGATTTTTGGCTTGATTTTTACAGCTGGATGCCCTTCCTAACACCAACCTCATTTCTACAGCTTGAGTAAAATGGAGCAATGTGAAATAAAGTGTCTTGCTCAAGGAAACAACGCATCACCCGGTCTGAGAATTGAACTCACAACCTTTCGATTGCAAGGCCAATGCTCTAGCCACTAAGCCATGTGCCTGCACATCAAAAAACATATAAATACAACCGTTTTACAAGGACAGTTAGCTTTCCTGATGATTTCTTTAAAATGAAACATTTCTAGTCCTGTAGAAGCCATTTCTATATTAAACATTATATATATATATATATATATATATATCACGATAAATTAAAGAGGTTATTCCATTTCTCTTTGGATTTGTACGGATGTTGTATAGTTATAGAGGTATTTATTTACGCTTTAATTTATATTTTTAATTATCGTGTCTATAGTCTGCCTTTCATAGGTTATAGATTCCATATACTGGTGGTTTTATCCGTTTTATTGATAGCGCACTGTATATCTCTCTCTAGTGTGTTAGCTTTTCAACATATTGTATATTATATATATATATTATATATATATATATAATATATACACCCCCGTCCCACTATCCCCTACCCATCCACACCACCCCCTAAGATGTGAAATTATGTTGGTACCACAACATCCAGTCCGAAACAAATGAGGTCGTGTAGGTGTCACGACAAAAAAAAACATCAGTCGACGGTGTTATGTGGCCGTGTAGGTAACACGGTAAAAACCTCCCAGTACACACTGTAAACGTGGTTGGTGTTAGGAAGGGCATGCAGCCGTAAAAAACCTGCCAGACAGTCCTGAGCAATACATCCAATCTTGCCTTAAGTGGACAATTCCCGTCCAGACCCATGCTAGCATGGAAAATGGACGTTAAACAATGATGATGATGATGATATATATATAATATATATATATAATATATATAATATATATATATAATATATATAATATATATATATAATATATATAATATATATATATAATATATATAATATATATATATAATATATATATCATCATCATTTCATTTTACGTCCATTTTTCCCTGCTTGCAAGGGTGAGACGGGTACTGATTCTGGCTTCATTTCTACAGCTGGATACCCTTCCTAACACCAACCTCATTTACAGTGAGTGCTGGGTGCATTTTTGCTGTGGCACCTCCACGACCATTTTGCAGTGGAATGATAAGGACCCCAGTCCCTATCATCTCAGTTCTACAGCTGAGTAAACTGGAGCAATGTGAAATAAAGTGCCTTGCTCAAGGAAACAACACAACACCCGGTCTGAGAATTGAACTCACAACCTTTCGATTGCAAGGCCAATGCTCTAACCACTAAGCCATGTGCCTCAACATACATATATATATATATATATATATATATATATATTATATATATATATATACAAAGGTAAAGGGGATGCTCTGGAGAGGAGCAATTATAGGGGTATAAAACTGATAGATCAGGTTATGAAAGTGGCAGAAAGGATATTAGCACAACTAATTAGAGAAAGGGTCAAATTAGATGAGATGCAGTTTGGTTTTGGGCCTGGGAAAAGTACAACAGATGTCCTCTTCTTGGTGAGACAATTGCAAGAGAGGTTCTTAGAGAAAAATAAGCCACTATACTTAGCCTTTGTTGACCTAGAGAAGGCCTTTGATAGAGTACCTCGATCTGTCATCTGGTGGTCCCTAAGGAAGCTAGGTGTTGAGGAATGGCTTGTGAGGACAGTCCAAACTTTGTACAGAGGTACTCTCAGTAAAGTCAGGGTAGGAATGGTGTTTAGTGAGGAATTCCAGATACAACTAGGGTCCTCAGCCCGCTCTTGTTCATTATAGTCCTCCAAGCCATAACAGAGGAGTTTAAGACTGGCTGTCCATAGGAACTTCTCTATGCTGACGATCTGGTTCTTATAACAGAATCAGTAGAGGAGCTAGAGAATAAATTCTATGGAAACAGCAGTTGGAAGCAAGAGAACTGAGAGTGAACCTAGCTAAGTCAAAAGTGTTGATGAGTAGAAAAGAGGAAAAAACTCTGATTCCGTCAGGGAAATGGCCATGTTCGATATGCAGAAAAGGAACTGGCATAAATTCTATAAAATGCACACAATGCAGATCCTGGGTACACAAGAGATGTAGTGGGAAAGCAGGCAAACTAACAGGTAGGGAGAAATATGTATGCAGTAGATGTACAGGGAAATTAGACAGTAGAAGTCGCATTGATAGACACATTTTTCAAATGCAGGAGGGCGCTATAGAAGTGGTTGATAGCTTCCGGTACCTAGGAGATCAGATTTGCATGAGAGGAGGCTGTTCCAAGGCCATAGTATCTAGAATAAGGACGGGTTGGAAGAAGTTTAGGGAGCTGCTTCCTCTGTTGACGAAGAAGGGTTTCTCCCTGCGTACGAAAGGCCGGTTGTATGATGCCTGTGTGAGGAGCGCGATGCTGCATGGTAGTGAGACATGAGCAGCAACTGCAGAGGATATGCGACGGCTGGAGAGAAATGAGGCAAGCATGCTCCGTTGGATGTGCAGTGTAAATGTGCGTGAACGACCCAGCATAAATGTGTTGAGAGAGAAACAGTGTCTGAGAGGGATAGAATGTAGTGTACGGGAGAGGAGACTGAGGTGGTATGGACATGTGATGCGCATGGAGGATGACCGATAGGTGAAGAAGTGCCAGGAAATGCCAGTTGAAGGAAGACGTGGTAGAGGTAGACCACGAAAAACATGGGCGGAGGTGGTGAGAACAGACCTCAGATCATTGAAACTCACGGTGGAGATGACGAAGGTCTATGACGAGTGGAGAGATGCTGTGCTGAATAAGACCCGTCACACCCTTGCAAGCAGGGAAAAGTGGACGTAAAATGATGATGATGATGATCATATACATACACACACACAAACACAGTGAAAGCACATCACTTAGTGGTTACAGCAGTGGGCATGCAATCGTAAGGTTTTGAGTTCAATTCTCGGACCGGGTGATGTGTTGTTTCCTTGCGCAAGACACTTTATTTCAAGTTCCTCTGATGGACTGGCGTCCTGTCCAGGGGGGAGTCTTGTACTCTCAGTCGCTCTACGCCATGAAACCGAGAGAAGCATGGCCAAATGAGCCTTCTCGCTTAAGACAAACTTTAGACTTACGGCCTGCCCGCCCAACCAGTAATTGGGGTCATTGTATGGCTAAAACAGCACGTGTGTCCAGACTGGTTGGTCAAGGTGATTCAAGGTGATATATATATACATATATACATATACATACAGATATATATACATATACATCCAGATATATATACATATACATACATATATATATACATATACATACATATATATATATACATATACATATATAAACATATCTACATATACATATATATATATACATATATATATACATATACATATACATATATATATATACATATATATATACATATACATATACATATATATATACATATATATCA
>OZ024740.1:424292401-424327401 GCA_964016885.1 Eledone cirrhosa
GGAACGGGGGACTCTGTCGAAGGCCTTCTCCAAGTCGACGAAAGCTAAGTATAGGGGTTTACTTTTAGCTAGGTACTTCTCCTGTAGTTGTCATACAATGAAAAGAGCGTCTGTGGTACTTTTTCCTGACACAAACCCGAACTGCATTTCATCTAGATCAATTCGCTCTCTGATTAGTTGCGCTATTACTTTTTCCGTGACCTTCATGACCTGGTCGATTAATTTAATGCTTCTATAGTTACTCCTATCTAGGGCATCTCCTTTACCCTTATAACAGTTAACGATGATGCTGCTACGCCAGTCCTTCGGAACAACCCCATTCTGTATGACTTGGTTGACTATCCGGGTGACCATGGTGTGTCCCACCGTACCAGATGCCTTCAGCATCTCGGCAACTATTTCCGAAGGCCCAGCCGCCTTGCCATATATATATATATATATATACATACATATATATATATACACGTGTACATATATATATATACATATATATATATATATATATACATATATATACACACATATATATATACACACATATATCTATACACACATATATATACACATATATATATACACATATATATATACACACATATATATACATATATATACACACATATATATACATATATATATATACACATATATATATATACACATATATATATATATACATATATATTTATATACATATATATTTATATACATATATATTTATATACATATATATATACACATATATATATATATATACATATATATTTATATACATATATATTTATATACATATATACATATATATTTATATACATATATATTTATATACATATATATATATACATATATATTTATATACATATATATATATACATATATATTTATATACATATATATATACATACATATATATTTATATACATATATATATACATACATATATATTTATATACATATATATATACATACATATATACATATATACATATATACATATACATACATATATATATAAACATATATACATACAATATATTAACAAATGGAAACTATATTTATAAAACCATATTTATTTCATTATACATATTTCAAAGACCACCAAGGCAAATTATGGTGCACTTTCATCAGATAAAATATAATATAGGTTAGTTTTATAAATAAATATTGATATACCCTGAAAAAATGCAACCATTCTGGTTGGAATCCAACAAATTAAATATAACCTGTACATATATATATATTTATATATATATATACATATATACATATATACACATACAGTATGCGGACGATATTTGTTCGCAATTTTCAACTGCTAATTTTATGCAAATTTTTTTTACTTCCGTTGTCACTCTTGTCTTCATAAAAACAGTAACTATATTTCCATTATTTATTTTCAGAATAATTGATTATGAATAATTTTGAACCTCCAAATTTGTGGAAGAGATACGGAGTTCTTCTTAGAATCCGCGCCGGGAGGACAAATAAGACCAGAAGATCAACTCCCAGAACAACAGGTGGCTCGCTGTCTCATCCAAAGATGTGCCCAGAGTCATGCAGACAAAAGTGTCCAGCGACAACATTGGTCTTAGGTGTTGTCAGCAGTCAAGGTGATGCCATGCCACCTCACTTCTTCCCTGAGGGCCTCAAGCTGAACACCGATGGCTACATCCGCGTTCTGAGCGAGGTACTAAAGCCCTGGATCAACCAGGTAGCTGCAGGTAGCCCGTACGTGTGGCAGCAAGACTCAGCGCCCTGCCATACCAGCTGAAAGACGCAAGCCTGGCTGTCAGAAAACTTCGTCGACCACACTTCACCTGACATCTGGCCTCCCAGCTCGCCTGACTGCAACCCCCTCGACGTCTTTGTGTGAGGCGCAGTGTTACAAGACACCAACAGTTCTAGCTGCAATACGAAAGACGATCTGAAGGCCTGGATCACAAGTGCCTTTAGGGGCCTAAGTCGGGGGACAGTGACGAAGGCCTGTATCCAGTTCCGAGGCCGCCTTGAGGCCGTCATCAAAGCCAATGGCGGGTTTATCAAGTGAGATCGAAAGAACAAGTCATGAAGACAAACTGACCCAAGTTTGATAAATATATCTTAAAAAATAAAACTACTGTGTTATATTTTCCTAGACAGTAATCTTGCAAACAAATATCGTCTGCACCCTGTATATATATACATATGTATATATATACATATATATATATATATATATATATACATATATATATATATACATATATATATACATATATATATTATTTAAAAGTATGTTTTGCTTTCGGCAAATGGACATGTTGAACAACTCAGGTGTATAATCCCTTCAGAGAGAAACAAAGTGAAGAGAACTACCTGCAGGACTCACATCTGCTGTATACCTGAAGGCAGTATTAACCACTACACTGAAGAGTTTTTGAGGTATATAACCATTTACTCTATGGGAGTCCAAGAACCAGTTATATTCTTCTAATAATTAATCATTCTCTATATATCCATATATTGGCCTGGGTTGTTTTTTTTAAATTTATGTAAATTTCATTTTCTTTTTCTTCTATTTTTCAGATTCATCAGCAAAAGAGCCCTGACTTAGTGGTTCAGCAAAACAGAGATTGATAAAATAAATACCAACAAAAGATTAAAACAAATATAAAACGAATATACATGTGTGTGTGTTTCCTGCATGTGCATGAGAATAGTACTCAATACTGAATTAGAGTTTAAATATTCTTTTTTATGACTAAAGTGGTGAATCTTGTTACTCTGCAGTTTCACCTGTACACACACAAGATCATATAATGTGTATGTGTGTAGATATGTGTGTCTGTGTGTGTATGTATATGTGTATAAATATATATAATACAATAATGAAATGATGAATATATACACAGCAACACTTACTAGATCAGTATGAACCAAATTAAAAGATGTTATCACTAGGAAGTCATTCTCCACAAAAACCATTTTTTTTTCTTTTATTTCCTCCTCCTCATTTTTTTGTTAAATGTCTTCTATTTTTGACACGTATGGGTGTTTGTATGCACGTGTGTCTTTCTACATGTGTGTGTGTGTGTATCTGCATGTGTGTGATCACCATCACTACTACTGCGACCCACACAACCACTATTATTGCTGTTGCCAGTAATAAATTGTTTTAAGTGGAAGGTTCTTTTATGCTTTAAGTAACATCTACTTCATACTATATAATTTTATAATCTCATAATCACTTCATTTTTTAAAAAAAACAGCAACAACAACACAGAATAAGTAAAAAAAACTATATTTTCATCTTCAGTTTACTCATTGCTCATTTTAAGAAGTTTTCTCAAAAAAAAAAATTAAATAAGAATAAAAAAGCAGATTACTTTAGTAGAGGAATAAATTAGTAAGTATAAGAGATTTGTGAGAAACGCACACACACACATATATATAGAAAAGGTAACCACCAGCATTTAGTAACTACGCTCTGTCAGCTGCTTCTTAAAACCAAACATTTTATGTTATAAATACAGGAAAGAATTAAAAATAAATACAAAAATTATATACCTATATATATAGCTATACATACATATATATCTACATACATATGTCATTGTTTTAATGTCCGCTTTCCCTGCTAATATATACATATATATGTATGTATGTATGTGTGTGTTTGTGTGTATGTACATACACACACATATATATATCATATATTAAAATTAAGTGAGAAAAAACTCTGCTTATGGGAGTACAAAGAAGATAGACAAAAACATTCTATCTAAACTCGCTTATATATATATATATATATATATATATATATATATATATATGTATATATATATATATATAAGTGCTTATACCACTATTAGCCGCTAAAGGGTTCTCTCTAAAAAATGAAAGGTAGGCTGTATGAAGCCTGCATACGAACAGCAATGTTACATGGCAGAAGATCTGGGCATTGTGTGCAGAGGATATACGCAGACTGGAGAGGAACGAAGCTTGCATGCTCCGCTGGATGTGCAATAGTAATATACGTGAATGGCAAAGCATAAACGAACTAAGGGAAAAATTAGAAATAAGAGGGATCGGATGTTGTTTACTCGAGAGAAGACTACGTTGGTATGGTCACGTGATGCACATGAAAGACGATAACTGTATAAAAAAGTGCAGGGCAATAAAAATAGACGGTAGCCACAGAGTAGGCAGACCCAGAAAAACCTGGGACGACTTGATAAATTCCGGACGAGGGGGGGGGTTATTTTTGTTAGAGGTACCTACTGACTGTAGTAGGTTTCACTTTGTACTTAGGTAAGGCGGGTCTTCTCTATTACGGTGTAGCGCCAAAGATCTCGGTCCAGTGACATTGTCTTGGAGAGGTGTAAGTGTGTGAGGTCGGAATTTATCAAGTCGTCCCAGGCTTTTCTGGGTCTGCCTACTCCGTAGCTACCGTCTATTTTTATTGCCCTGCACTTTTTTATACAGCTGTCGTCTTTCATGCGCATCACGTGACCGTACCAACGTAGTCTTCTCTCGAGTAAACATCTGATCCCTCTTATTTCTAATTTTTCCCTTAGTTCGTTTATGCTTTGCCGTTCACGTATATTACTATTACACATCCAGCGGAGCATGCAAGCTTCATTCCTCTCCAGTCTGCGTATATCCTCTGCACACAATGCCCAGGTCTTACTGCCATGCAACATTGCTGTTCGTATGCAGGCATCATACACCCTGCCTTTCATTTTTAGGGAGAACCCTTTAGCGGCTAATAGTGGTATAAGCTCTCTGAACTTTTTCCATCCAGTTCTGACTCTAGCTACTGTACTTTCAGAGCACCCTCCACCACTGCTGATTTTGTCACCCAAGTAACTGAAGGTGTCCACTAATTCTATAGAACCATCTGTGCAATGGAATGAGCTAGTATTCTGTGCGCACTTGCTTCTACTTATTGCACCAGAGCACCGGCCACATATAAAATCTATATTCTTAGATAGCTTACCTGTGATCACACTACATCTTTTATGCACCCATACTTTGCATTTGGGACATAAAATGGAGTTTCTGCTTACTCCTTTCCTACACACTGAGCATGGCCATTTCCCGGATGGGACCGGTGCCCTATTTTCCTTCCTACAAACTAGAACTTTAGTCTTAGACAGGTTAATTTTAAGGCCTTTTGATTCTAGGCCATGCTTCCATGTTTGGAATTTTTTCTCTAGTTCAGCCATTGATTCAGCTATGAGCATTAGAGTATCTGCGTATAAGAGTTCCCATGGGCAGCCGGTCTTGAACTCCTCTGTTATAGCCTGAAGGGCAATAATAAATAGTAGGGGGCTAAGAACGGAGCCCTGATGAACACCAACTTTTATGCTAAACTCTTCACTATATTCGTTGTTAATTCTAACCTTGCTGACTCTTTCTTTATACATGGCTTGTATAGCTCTCACAAGCCATTCATCAACACCTAGTTTTCTAAGAGCCCTCCAGATAATGGAACGGGGGACTCTGTCAAAGGCTTTCTCCAAGTCGACAAAAGCTAAGTATAGGGGTTTACTTTTAGCTAGGTACTTCTCCTGTAGTTGTCGTACAACGAAAAGAGCGTCTGTGGTACTTTTACCTGACACAAACCTGAACTGCATTTCATCTAGATCAATTCGCTCTCTGATTAGTTGTGCTATTACTTTTTCTGAGACCTTCATGACCTGGTCGATTAATTTAATGCCTCTATAGTTACCCCTATCTAGGGCATCTCCTTTACCCTTGTAGCAGTTAATGATGATGCTGCTACGCCAGTCCTTCGGAACAACCCCATTCTGACTTGGTTTACTATCCGGGTGACCATAGTGTGTCCCACCATTCCAGAAGCTTTCAGCATTTCAGCAACTATTTCCGAAGGCCCAGCCGCCTTACCCGTCTTCATATCTTTGATTGCCTTACTTATTATACTACCTTCGACTATCACTGCTGGTCCCTCTATTGGATCGATGTGGGGGAGACTGTCTTTCTCTCATTTATTCTCCTCATTTAGTAGCCTTTCGTAGTGACACTTCCAAGCTACCTTCTTATCAGCGTCAGTGACGGCAAGTACACCACCATCATTAAGGACAAACTTCTCCCCGACAATATCACGGTTTTCCTTGACACATTGCCTAGTAATCCTGAACACCTCACATTTTTGGTCCTCGCATTGTAGAACATGCTTGAACTTTCTTTCCTCTGCTTCCCTTCTTACGAAGTACACTTGTCTCCTAGCTTCCCTCCTGGCCACTTGATAGTCTTCTCTACTTCACCCATCTCGCCATACTTTCCAAGCCTGCTTTTTGGCCTTAATTGACTCCTCCACCTTACTGTTCCACCACCACGTTACTCTCCTCCTGCCTATAGGCCTGCTCCAGCCACAGACTTCATCTGCCGCCATCAGCAGGTTTGCTTTCAGGAATTCCCACTGTTCCTCTATATTGTACGACTAATTGCTCTTCCTTACCATCGAAAGCATCAAGTAATAAGCTTTTAAATTTATTACTGGCTGTGGGGTCCATTAGCTTCCATATTTTTCTCCTGAGGATAGTCCTCTTCTGTTGTCGAGTACGTCTTGTCCTGACTATGAGGTCGCTAATTATGAGTCTATGTTGAGAGGTGCATTCTTCATGGGGGAGGGATTTAGTGTTTACAATAGACACTCTGTCACGTCTTCTGGTAAGGATATAATCTACCTGGCTGGTATGTTCCCCTGATCTGTAGGTGATCAAGTGATTGTCTCGTTTTTTCAAGTTAGTGTTACAGATAGTTAGATTATTTGCATCACAGAATTCCAGGATTCTGGAGCCTTCCTCATTTCTAGTACCAAACCCATAGCCTCCATGGATTCCGTCATAGCCGTCACAATGTTGTCCAACATGACCATTTAGGTCACCAGCAATAATTATATAGTTACTGTCGGTTATTTGGGAGGTAGTGAGCATCAGAATCTCATAGAATCTGTCTTTTATAGCGCCAGGCAGTCCGGATTGGGGTGCGTACGCAGATATTACTGTCACAGTAGTTCTATTTAGAACAAGTCTTATTTTAATTATTCTGTCGTTCACTCTATTTACGTCTATTATCGTATCCACCCATCCGCGGCCGAAACAAAGAGGAGTCCTTGCCTTTTCGTCTGGCAGCATGAGGTGAATTTGTCGTTATCTTTGGACCAGTATATATATAATATATATACTGGTCCAAAGGACATATATATATATATTTACATTATTGATATTTATAAACTAGGACCCTACTAATATTTTATAAATATATATATATATATATATAAATACAATCATATGTGTGTATGTGTGTGAGGGGGCATGTGTGTGTATATTCCTGTTCGATACTGTAAATATGCCACAGAAAAATTAGCCAAACAAAGATTCGAGAGGAATTTTTGTTACTGGTCCCAGCAAAAATACACATGGGGTAGCCTAGAGAGAGAGAGAGAGAGGGGGGAGAGAGAGGGAGTGAGGGTGTGTGAGAGAGAGCGAAAGGGGGAATGTGTATGTATGTAAATGTGTTGATGGCCCCAAAAAACATCTGATTAACTACTGATTTGATCTATGGCACCTCATCCAACCCTTACTAGTAGGGAGAACAGATGTGAAACAATAATGATGATATATTCTTTAACTCTTTTATTGCTTTGAATCATTACACTGTAACCATGCTAGGCCACTGCCCTGGCTTATTTTTTCAAGACTGGTACTTATTTTATCAAATAAAAGTTATGGGTCACACACACACACACACACACACACACACACATATATGGGGTGGAGAGGACCCCTGAGTCGAGTAAGACAACCTCTCTAGTGATGGTGGCACAAATAAAAGCAGCCAGTCCATGCTGTAAAGTGATTCTGGTACTAGGAAGAGCATCCAACTAGTATATTATTAATGACAAATTATGTATATATCTCGACAGTCGATCGACTTTCATCAAATCAGACCGAGGAAACAATATTACCATTGGTCTTACCAATTGCTAATACTATCTATCGGTCACAACTCCAGGTAGGAGGAGGTCTCGCTCAAGGACATAACGCATCACCCGGTCCAGGAATCGAACTCACAACCTCACGATTGTGAATCCAATTCTCTAAACACGCGCCTTCTCTATAATCATCATCATTTTACGTCCGCTTTTCCCTGCTTGCAAGGGTTGGACGGGTCCTATTCAGCACAGCATCTCTCCACTTGTCACGGTCCTTCGTCATCTCCTCGGTGAGTTTCAGCGATCTGAGGTCTGCTCTCACCACCTCCGCCCATGTTTTTTCGTGGTCTACCTCTACTGCGTCTCCCTTCCACTGGGAATTCCTGGCACTTCTTCACCCAGCGGTCATTCTCCATGCACATCACATGTCCATACCATCTCAGCCTTCTCTCCTGCACACCACAACTTATCTCTCTTATACCCAGTTTCTTTCTCAATGTATATATATATAGTTAATTCTGCAACAAATTAGCAAATCATACTCATACACACGTTTCATGGAAATGGAAATGATTTTCAACCCATGTATGACCGAAGTGAGTTTGTCAATTTGTCAAAGTGGTTTGCCAATTTGTTGTGGAACTAACTCTATACCGAATATAATATATAAACTCATCTGACTAAAAAATTCCATACATATATATAAATTATGTAAGAAAGAGGTAGAAAGTGCATTGCTACCTGTGTATACATGTGGGACTGTGTGTGTGGTGTTACAACCTGTGTATATGTGTAGGGGAGGGGGTAATAAAATCAAGTAAAAAAAATGATAACAGATAACAATACAATTATAACAATATTCCTCGATAGGGAGGGTGTTAGGTAGGGGGAGTACCACCCAGGGGTGACTTATGTAGGGGGCAGTACTACTCAGGAGTGACTTATGTAGGGGGCGGTACTACTCAGGGATGACTTATGTAGGGGGCAGTACTACTCAGGGATGACTTATGTAGGGAGCAGTACCGCCCAGGGGTGACTTATGTAGGGGGAGTACCACTCATGGGTGACTTATGTAGGGGGAGTACCACCCATGGGTGACTTATGTAGGGGGAGTGCTGCTCAGCATTGACATAGGAACCCCACGGTAGGTGTTGACAATAAAATCACATCAAGAGTAATGGAGTCCCCCAAAAATGTGATGATAATAACAAGTGATAAGTGATGATGATGAAACTTATGAGAAGTTAAATACCAGGATATGAGGTGTGTGGATGTGGGGGTGTTTAGTAACCCATAAAACCCTATTGTTTGAAACAAATGCTAGAAATAGTAACCAAAATTTTATGGAACAAGTGATAAGTGATGATGGTGATGATGATGGAGGTGGTGGTGATGAAGGTGGTGGTGATGAAGATGGTGATGGTGAGGGTGGTGGTGATAATAGTGGTGATAATAGTGATGATGATGGTGATGATAATGATGATGGCGGTGATGGTGGTGGTGATATTCCACCAAATGTATTGGTAACATTGAAGACTATATTATAGAAGAGATTAGCAGAAAATCTACCCAACAACAGCAGCAACAATAACAATAGCAAAAGTAACAACAACAACAACCAACAAACTACACAGAACAAATAAAAAAGACAAGAGATAGACATAGAAAGAGTGGAGATTATTAGCTGACACTTTAATGACTTTCTATATAGGAAACAATAGAATTAGAGAGAGGGGGGTGTATGTGGAAGAGAGTGTGTGTGTGTGTGAGAGAGAAAGTGTGTGTCTGTGGGTGTGAGAGGTAGAGAAGTATGTATGTGGGGGGAGAGAGTTTGAGAGAAAGAGGTAGGGGGAGAAATGGAAGGTGTGTTGGTGTTTGCGTGAGTGTGTGTCTGTGAGAGAGAGAAATGGAAACAGTGTGTGTGAGAGAAAGAGACAGAGAGGTAGAAATGTGATGGGGGGGTATGTCTATGGGAGAGAGGGTAAAAATGAGAGTAGTGTCTATATATGTGTGAGAGAGAGAGAGAGAAAGAGTCGAGTAAAAATGAGAGGAGAGGGTAAAATGAGAGTAGTGCATAAATGAGAGAGAGAGGGAGAGAGAGAGAGAGGGAGAGAGAGAGAGGGAGAGAGAGAGAGAGGGAGAGAGAGGGAGAGAGAGAGAGAGGGAGTGAGAGAAAAAATATATTAAGGAAAGCAATGTTATTAGCTGGAAAACTGCCTTGAGCAAGAAACATTTCAAACAGAACAGTGTTTGGTCTGGATTAATATATAAAGGCTATGACACACTCAATCAGTGATAGTATGTGTGTGTGTGTGTGTCTTCTATGTGTTGTGTGTACACATACACATCATTAACAGCATCATCTTTTACATCTCTCTGTAGAGAACCATTACACACACACACTATATATATATATATGGAGGCACATGGCTTAATGGTTAGAGCATTGGCCTTGCAATCGAAAGGTTGTGAGTTCAATTCTCAGACCGAGTGATGTGTTGTTTCCTTGAGCAAGACACTTTATTTCACATTGCTCCAGTTTACTCAGCTGTAGAAATGAGATGATAGGGACTGGTGTCCCTATCATTCCACTGTAAAGTGGTCGTGGAGGTGCCACGGCAAAAAAGCACGCAGCACTCACTGTAAATGAGGTTGGTGTTAGGAAGGGCATCCAGCTGTAGAAATCAAGCCAGAATCAGTTCCCGTCCAACCCATGCAAGCAGGGAAAAGCGGACATAAAATGAAATGATAATGAAAATGATATAGTTACACAACAAACTTTCATAACCTGACACATGTAGTCAAGAAACTAGCTATATAGATGACTAAATATGTTAAATATCTATTAAATAAAAAGGAGAGCTTAAAATAAAGGATTTCATCTTTAATTCCCTCTTGATGTGTTTAAGTGTAATACACAGATATAAATGAGAACACAAATATTGCATATATATATATATATATATATATATATATATATATATATATATATATATATATATATACACACCAGATTACTTATATAGTGTGGTATATTTTATGGCTCCTACATACCAATGGTTGAAATAATTCAAGAGAGAAAGATAGATGATATCCAAGGAGAAACTATGTAAATCTCATTAAAAAATATATGACAACATATAAACAGTCATCAACTGAACTAACAACCTTCATATTCATTGACTTACCATGTAAATGGTAGACTATACCGAATATTGGGGGGGGGGGGGGCTCTTGGCTCAAGAATACTGGCTCCCTCATTAATTTTTCAGATCCACCCCTTCCCGGGCCCAGCTCTTATCCCCCACTCCACCACTTATTAAATTTTGCTAATCTATCTCTAGTGAAATTTTATTTTAAGTGCTAGCATCCCTGTAGATACAGACCCCTTGTACTCTCCGGGAGGTCACTTGCCCCTCTTTAGTACCGAGCTGGACTATGTAGACCCGTCCAGCCCTTGCTAGCAGGGAAAGAGCATGTTAAATGATGATGATGATGATGATTCAACAAAAATCTGATAACTTTGAAGAATTTAAAAACATCAACATTACAATTGATATAATAAACCTTTCTAGTGAACCTAAAAAAAGTAATTTATTAATTACTCTAAAAATCTTATAATTATTTTTCTAGTATATAATTTTACAAGAGGAAATTAATTCAGGGTTTCCTAAATTATGCAAAATGTTCAGACTGTAAATGTGGTTGGTATTAGCAAGGGTAGAATAAATGACATATAAATACAGGTACTGGAGTAGATGTGTGGAAAAGAGGGGGTCATTTGTAACTATATAGTTTTAGATGTTCTTGTGTTATAGTCTAGGGTGAATGACTGAAACAACACAACTAAATCACTTTTTATGGTTGTTGTTGTTCCTTTGTTTTGTTTATGAATAAAATGAAATTGACAATAAATTGATAGTGATATAAGAAAAATACGTGAAATGTATATTGTATGTGTGTATTACACCAACACACATATATATATGTGTAGATATATATATATATATATATATATATACGCACGTGATTATATGTATATAGATAGTGATTTCAGAAAAATATGTGAAATGTTTATCATTGAATGTGCGTGTGTGAGTGAGGATGTTAGATATGAGATTTATTAAATACACACACACACACACACACATGCTAGTGTCGGAAAAAAAAGCACGTTAAACGGTGGTGATGGTGGTGATGATGATGGTGACAATGGCAATGATGATATACACACACATATATATATATATATATATATATATATATATATATATATACACACACACATTTACAAAAAGAAAGGTGTGCTGAAAAGTTCATAGGCTGACAATGAAGAATTGATAGTAGAGCTGTGAAATCTTGCATGCATTAATTTCAACTCTTATTAATAACCACATTGCTTCTTTCCATGGACTATGTTGAAAAATAATCCTCATTTGGTCATTCCATGAGAGTATCTTGATCAGCCTATGAACTTTTCAACCGAACAAACCTTATATATACATACACACTATATGTGTATATATACATAAATATATAAGTACACACATTCACCTATGTAAAGAACTTCATCAATGTCTATCATCATTTTTAGTATTATTTAATATTCTCTAGTCTGCTCTTTATTTCAACTCTTCTTTTTTGTCTTTTTTTCCATTCTATCAATATTTCTCCATATCCTTCCCTGCTATCTCATTCCCATGTTATATAGGTGTGTGTATGTATGTGAGTATGGGTGTATGTGTATATGTATGTAATCAATATATATGTCTCTGGTTTGCAATTGCCTGTATCTTCATAAACATGGCTGAATTGTGTTGTTTTATTTTAATGGCTGCAAATGTCATTTCTTCTTATTGCATAATATATAAATAGGGATAAATAAACAGGTAGACTGACAGACAGGAAGGTGACTAGATCGATAGGTATACAGAGAGACAGATATCTAAGTAGGAAGGGTGTTGTTGCACATATGCTGGTTCCCAAGATTCATAAATGGTTTTGGTTTATTTTGGTTATCATTGCAATAAATGACTTGGACAAATGCATCATCTACAAGCTGCAAGCATCTACCACTTTGCTTTTGCTATCTATATAAGCATATAGACAATATGCCCCCACACCCTCCCACTGCAAAGTGGTCGTGGAGGTGCCACGGCAAAAAAAAGCACCCGGCCCACACTATAAAGTGGACGTGTAGGCGCCACGGAAAAAAAGCGCCCAGCACTCACTGTAAATGAGGTTGGTGTTAGGAAGGGCATCCAGCTGTAGAAATCAAGCCAAAATCAGTTCCTGTATGAGCAAGGCATGGTCAGCCGACCAGACACTGCCCACAACAGGTCAACCCGTCTAACCCATGCTAGCATGGAAGAACGGACGTAAAACGGTGATGATGATAAGGAAGTCTAACCCTAACAGGGACCCTGTGCACACTATATTCCACTGAAGCAGGTGGAGAAGATCAAGTATCTTGGGGATGTGTTCACGAAGGATAGAAGGTAGAAGGCTGATTTAAGTGCAAGAATTGCAGGAGCAAGTGCCTGCTTCAGCATTTGGTCATCAGAAGAAGGGAGGTAGGTGTAAAAGCCAAACCCACTATCTTCAATTTGATGTTCGTGCCAAACCATACATATGTTCAAGAGTCTTGGGTAATGACTGAAAGAATAGTGAATACAAGTAGCCGAAATGGGATTCCTCCAAATGGTCTTGTTATTCGATAGAGTGCGGCGTAGCTCAGAGATCAGAGAGTTGCTTTAGGTAGAGCTGCTACTTGTCTGAATTGAGAGAACACAGCTCCAACACTATGGACATGTGGTTAGAATTTCTCAGGAGAGAATCACTGGACACATTTTAGGGACAAAACTAGAAGGCAGGAGACCCAGGAGTAGACCTCGTGCAAGATAGTTAAATAACATCTGAGTTCAGTTGGTCTCGCCTCTGACAGGACCCATTGGAAGGAGTGTTTCTGCCCCCACGATCCTCCCAGGAATAAGTGGGTAAAGAAGGTATATAATATATCTGTGTATGTATATATAATTTCAACATAAATATGGCTAATAGTAGTGGTATTTGTGATGGCGGTGGTAGCATCAGCATGAGTAAATATAACAATAATTACAGTGTGGAATGGTTTGGTGGTTTGCTTTGATTACATGGACACATCTGGTTTAAACCAATATCTAAGTTGATTACCAAAAACAACAAAAAAGGACTTCCATGTCCAAATATCTTTTCAAGTCATATTTATGGAAGAGACATTTACATTTATCTTTAGTAAAAAAAATCTATCAGTTTCATTGATCCTCCCCAAAGTGAGGTGATTTGTCACTTGCTATGTCAAAAACAGCTTAAAACGTTTTGCTATTTACTATATTTCTTTCAATCTCGGCTTCCAACTCTGTGATGTTTTGAAGCAAAGTATGTGGCCAGGAATGTACACATTCAGGTAAAAAAAGAAAAACAATATATATATAAGACTTCTGTCTGAAACGTTGAACCCTCCTCCACTTCCTCCAAGCATGAACCTAATATATCTGTGTATTTTTGTATTCCTGTCTTTTGTTTTGTTTCATTTATTAATTATATATATAAATAGGAAATCCCAGAAAAAAAATCCCACTTTTTATTGATTGGTGTTACTCATGATGGTTAATCGAATGTTAAACACATACTTTGATTAGCTTGACTTTCAAAAGTAGATTTTCTATTATCTTATTAAGTTTTAACAAAAAGCATGATAGATAAAGAGATTGCTCTTTAGATAGGCAAGAAACACAGGGAAACATATGTATAAGACTTAGTTATAGATGATTGATTATTATTATTATTATTATTAAAGGAGATGATTTGACAGTATTGGTAGAGCGTTGGAAACCATACTTAGCAGCAGAGAGTTACAGTCCTTTATTGTCTGAGTTCAAATCCCATAAGGTTAGTTTTGCCTTTCATCCTTACGGGTTGATAAAATAAAGTACTAGTAACATATTGAGGACGATTTAATCGACTTTCCCCTCCCCCAAAGTTGTTGGCCTTGTGTCTTTATCAGAAACCATTATTATTATTATTCCTATTTAGGTGAAAGAGAGATGGTGCTTTTTTTTACTGTTATTTAATAGAACAAAAAAGGAGGACAACACCCTTCTTACTTGCTGGCCCTCGCACAGTGTCATCATTTTTGTAAATTTTTCCATGCCAGTATGGGTTGAACAACACATTTTGTGAGGCAGTACACTATGGCCAGCAACACTTCCTGATGCAAACCCTTGCTTGTTTTTAAAGTAAATTATAGATATTTGTATGTCTATATCAGGAGCCATGGGACATCTGTTTATGTGGGACATAAACAAACATAAAAATCATTACCAGTGTTGTCAAATGTGAAATGAAGAAACGGAGGTATAAATTCACATAATAATGAAGGGCTGTGTACAGTTTTCATCTACCAGTTTCACTCATAAGACATTGGTCAGTCTAGGTAAAAGTTACTTGTCATGCATTGGGATAAAACACAAAACCATGTGGATCATAAGAGTCATAGATTTGATACCTATATGGAGGAAATAAAACAAACTGAAGGCCGAAATGTGTTTTTTCAGAGGTCATAGATCCAGGAGAAAAATGTGAAATGGTTAGTGCAGACCTGTGGGTTTGTCTATGTAAACCAGGGCCAAAATAAGGTGATGTACAGCTGGCTAGTCTAGAGAATATGTGATCAGTATAACAGAAGAAAAAGATGGTGAGTGAATCTTGAATCTTTGCCAATTAGTCAGACTGGTAGTGTAGGATTATTTGTATGTTGTAGTAATAGCAGTAATAACATGTATCTCACATATGTTCCTACATACTTACACACACTCTCTTTATAGTGTCCCACTAGCACTAGGGAGCTTGTTTTGTCTCAAACACTACTGAAGAGTGACCCTACTGACTCACCACACCTGTTTCCTGAAATCTCATTTCTCAGTACAAGCAGAAACCCAAGTACAATGTAAGTATCAGATATTTTCCAAGGGTTATTTCACATTTTCTTTTGATAATGAATATCTTATCCGAAATATAAAGAACTAGTAAATATTTCCCAGGTAACATGCCGATTCCCCTTTTTCTTTTTCTTCTCTTATACATATTGCTACCTCAATGGCCAGACCTCCCTCATAATGGGACCAAAATACAGTTCTGCTATGAGCAGGGTACGGTGTGGCCAACTGGTCAGACCTTCCTTATAACAGGACTACCCAGTTCCACACTGTAAACATGGTTTGTTAGGAGGGGAAAATCCAGCTGTAAAAAAAAAAAACACTGTAAACATGGTTTTGTTAGGAGGGGAAAATCCAGCTGTAAAAAAAAAAAAAAAAAAAAGAAACACCCAAAAATAAGTTCCATTTGACCAGGTACAGCATGGCCAATTGGTTCAACTTGCTTTGTAATGTGGACAACCCATCTAACCCATGCAAGTGTGGAAAAATGGACAAACGGTGATGAGGAGGAGGAGGATTTACATTGTAGCAGCTTCTTACAACTAACTAAACTCTTCATATTTCACAATGCTTCAAGCACATTATAGTGGTAAGTGATAAGAAACTCTCAGGAGAGCTGAACAACAGAAGGTCTTCAGAGAAGAAGCCCCACCTTATCAAACGAGTGTTTTGGCCCTTAACTTCTTACGGGAGCCAGGGCCACATTCAGGTCACAACTCCTGGGTGCCCTTCTGCTGACATTGAGCCATTCAGAAATCAGAGACTGACTGTGTATTTAAACTATATGGAGATTTTGTTTGACAGGATATCTCGCCTCAAACCATATTTCATATTTCACAATGCTTCAAGCAAATTATATATTTCTATAATTTTGTTTATTCATTTCTTACAAAAGTTTTGCTTTGCTGAAACATCATACCCATATAGTAATAAACTGAATAAATATAATTATATAGATTCTATTATCAATATTTAGTTCTACTTTCCTTGTGGACTACTAATACTAAGATCACTAGATTCTCAACATAATATATATATGAAGTGGGGTGTGGGATTGTAGGTGTTGCAGTAATGTGTTATATAAAGCAATGTGAGAAAAACAATGTAGGAAATTTAACAAAGCAAAAATGCTGACAAGGTTAAAAAAATGTCAAATTAGCTTTATGTTTTATTGTTCTTTTAATTCTCAGTGTTGGTTGAACTGTCTAAAAACTTCAACAAAGATAGGTGTGAGTAGATGGATAGTTAGGCAGGATACATACATATGTTGCTTTAGATACACCAACATATTATATATACCATCATCAGGTTTTTTATGTTAAGTTTCGCATGCTGGTATGGGTTAGAGGGCATTTTTGAGGGGCAATGTTTTACAACCAGGTGCCCCTTTCTTGACATCAACCCTTTTAATTGCTTCTTATGACATGTAGGGATAATGGCTACCTTTTCTAAACTAGACACATGCACTTATCCTCGTCTTTCTTTTACTTTCCATGTTCGCTTGGATCTGCCTATATATATATATATATATATATAATACATTTATGGAGTAACAGATTAAGACCAGAAAGAAGAGGAGGCACAAAAGAGAACAGATAGTCATTGAGGAGGTCACAGAATGTGACAAAAGAACTAATATAGATAAAGTGAAAATCACATGGTGCCTGTGCTTCTTTTTATTGGCAATATAGCCATCCCTAAATATAACATATAAATATGTTTAGTGTCTAAGGAAAACCATCACTGACTATTAAGAGAATCATGTTTTCGTCAGTGATTCTTTAACCATGTTACATTCTTACATGTCTTTTGGCAAATCTTAGAAATATTGCTGCATAGTGTATATCAGTATACAGAAATGTATTTCAATATATATCCCAGAGTCTTTATAACCACACCTCCATTGTCACATGTATTGTTTGTTATATAATCTATTGCCATGAATATAATGTTGTCAACTGTTTGTCTTGATAATATATGTAGGATGGGATTGTAGCTGGTGCAGTAATGGGTTATTGGTAAATAGCCAACACAGTCACACACACACACATATATATACACGCACACATATATATACACACACACACATATAAATATATATATATATATATATATATACACAAACACACATATATATTTACACATAAACTGTGGCTTTTGGGGAAATATGGAGTAGGCATGGCTGTGGTGAAGGAAAACAGTTAACACTATATATACATATATATCACCATCATCACCGTTTTGCGTCCGTTCTTCCACGCTAACATGGGTGAGATGGGTCTCTCTCTCTCTCTCTATATATATATATATATATATATAGATATATAGTTGTTGTTATACTTTTAGGGTGGCGGATTGGCAGAATCAGTAGAGTGTCGGACACCATGCTTTGCAGCATAGAGTTACAGACCTTTATGTTCTGAGTTCAAATCCAGCTGAGGTTAGCTTTGCATTTCATCCTTACAGGGTTGATAAAAGAGATGTTGATTTAATCTATTTTCCCCTCCTCCTAAATCAGAAATCATTATTTATAAATTTACCAAGGGTGGTGGATTGGCTGTATCGATAGAGTATTGGACAAAATCTTTAGATTTAAACTATTGAAGACACCAAACATTTTGTACTATGATATACTAAGACAAGAACAGGGTGTGTGCGTGTGTGTTATAGGAGTTGTAGTGGCTATGATGAGATGGAAGCTACAAATTGCTACTGGGGATAACAAACAGGTGGCTGTGTGTATGTCATAGAGAAGGGAAGTAGGGAACAAACACTAACATAAAAGTTAATTTTATTAAATAGGTTAGATACTATGAAGATATTGATCACAGGTGGGAAGTGATAATTATATTGATGTTACATTAAATAAGAATTGAGAGACAGTGAGATAGTGAGAGAGAGAGGATATAGTGAAAGGGAGAGACAGGGAGAAAATAAAGTGAGAAGTAGGGAGAGGAAGAAGATATAGTGTGAGGGAGAGAAGGAAAAGATGAGGGGTAGTGTAGGGGGGGGTAGAGGGGGGGGGGGGGGTAGAGTAGGGGGGGGTATAGTGAGAGGTAATGTAGGAGGGTGAGAGGAGAAGATATAGGGATAAGTAAAGAGGTAGTGAGGGAGACGATATAATAATAGGTAGAGAGGCAGAAGATATAGAGAGAGGTAGAGAGGGAGAAGATTTAGAGAGAGGTAGAGAGCGTGAAGATATGAGGTAATGTAGGAGAAGGAGAAGGAGGGATAAGATATGAGAGGGGAGAGATAAAGAGAGAAATAAAAAAGAAATAAAATGAGGGATGAAATATAGTCTGGAGACAATGTGAGAAACAGCAAGATGAAGAAACTGGTGAAAGATAGAGAGTAGATAGAGAGAGTGAGAAGGGTGCAATAGTAAGAGAGAAAGATAGAAACAGTGTAGAAAAAAAGAAAAACTGTGTAGGAAGAAAGATGGCAGGGAAAGAAAAGGTGAAAGATATTGGAGAGAGATAGAGAGAGAGAGAGAAAGAGATAGAGAGAGAGGAAGAGATAGAGATAGAGAGAGAGGAAGACAGAATAGGAGGAGATGAAGATAAGAGAATGGGAATGGTGATTTCCTTGAATTAAGACAATTCCCAAGAAGACCACAATATTTCAGAATCCTTTCAAGGGGAAAGTTCCAGGATGACACAAGATTTGCTTGCTGCCACCATCATCATTATAAACTTAGGTAGTAGCAGCCACCAACCTAAGCTAGCTCTTATCGCAATTGGAATGTACAAGAAGATGGGTTGGCTTCACTTTCAGCTTCCCCCTCCTCCATATCTTCCTCTCTCTCTCTCTTACTCATGCTCTCTCCCTCTCTATCATTGCAGAGAAGCATTTAACAATTTAACAACAGAAGTTCTACCATTGTCTTTCTTTCTTAGCTTATAAGTGCTAAAAGCACTACGCTAATTGGAAATTGCAAAAGAATCTTTTTTCCCAGGGTATCCTCTGCCTCTTAAGAGGGAAATTTGATTCATTGCCTGATTTCTTGGCTTTTTCTTCCATGCATATTGTGATGGAGAAATGGGGAACTGTGGGTTGAAGAGAGGATGGAAGGAAGAAATGAGACAGAAAAAAAAGAGAGAAGACAGAAGGCTGAAGAAGGAAGAAGAGAGAAAGCAGAAAAGAGAGAAGACAAGAGGAAGGGAGAAGCCAGAATGCAGAAGGAAAGCGAAGTAAAAAAAGAAAATAATCAAAGAAAAACAAAAAGAATAAAAAGAATGAAAACAGATGAAAGAAAAGAAGATAGAAAAGAAGGAAGAGATGAATGAAGAAAGTGAAAGAGAAAGAATAGGTGTCAGCAGGAAAGTGGCAGTGACAAGATGCAGTTTTACCCTATATATACTGTATATATATATGAGAACCAAGTAGTTTTTCTGA
Organism: Eledone cirrhosa; assembly: GCA_964016885.1. NCBI lineage: Eukaryota > Metazoa > Mollusca > Cephalopoda > Octopoda > Eledonidae > Eledone > Eledone cirrhosa. Next base: position 424,312,715 of record OZ024740.1, read on the forward strand.
AAGACAAGTCAAAATATTCAATGATTCAATGTCATTACTAATTGACTATGATCTATAACTATATTTGCACAAAGAGGTCATTTTCGGGGGGGGGGGGGGGGGGGGGGGGGCCCCCCCCCACATTTTTATATTTTTTTTCCTGTAATGGCTGCATGGAGACATGGTTCACACACACAGAGGTACACACACAACCATAAACACCTTTTCACATACACACGCGCACATACCTTTTCTCATTCATCAAAAAGTGCTCAAATTAGTGTCAGACAGAAATGCCTTGTGGAATTTGTACTAGCTCTTAAAGTCCTGACTATAAATCCTGTTGAAGCCAACTTTGCATTTCATTGAGGATGGGGGCAGATAAAATAATGTACCAGTAAAGTTTGGGGGTCAATTGATTAACTCCCTCCCACATATCTAGCCTTGTGTAAATGTAAAGTATTATGGTAAATTTAATTGACTAACTTCCTCCCCTATTTCTAGCCTTGTGTCTAAAAAAAAAATCTAAAGCCTATCTTGAGCTCAAAGGTTCATCAGGCTGGTGCTTATCCTAGTTTCCGTGCCGTGAAGTGACTGAGTACAAAACTCCCCCCTGGACACAATAACAGTCCATTGCAGGGTTAATGTGCCAAACAGGATACCTGTAATTATCTGTCCCAGTTCTGTGTTTTGACTACAAATCCCACCTCCTGCCAAGTGGTGACATAAGACTGGGAGCCCTATCATTAAACCACCCACAAAACCTATGAAATGTATCATCATAAGGGGCCAGCTAAACCTGTGCAAGTGTGAACCTATAACTACAACAAATCCAATTATGATTATTATTGGAACTTTCTAAAATGGTCTTCAGGTATTTCACACAAGAATGACTGTTCTATAATTCTTGGTCCATTGTATCCGCATTAAACAGTAGACATGGTAAAGTAATGGTATGGGGTTGGGTGATAGCAACATTCCATTACATTGGACACTTTCCTTACAATCTTCCCCTTACATCACACCACCCACCTCTGTTCTGCCTCTCTCCATTTTCATCATTACATACATGTACCATGTACTGTTGATGCAATATGATGTCATGTTAATATAGGTTTGTATGTACATTTATATATGTTTAATGAAACATACATTCATGCATATCATCATCATCATCATCATCATCGTTCATATATATATATACACACATGACCTTAACGGCAGTGGGTAGTTGCTTACATACATGCCCACACACACACACACATTACGTAAAAGACAGAGGTTGTTACATACATACACACAAACACACATTGCCTAAAAGACAGGAGTTACATACACACATTCATCCATGCATGCATACACATGACCAAAAAGACGTGTAGTTACATACACACAGACACATACGTACATACAAACACTCATGGTCTAAAAGAGAAGTAGTTACATACATACATGCATTCATACACATACACACACACATACACATACTTAAATACACATGACCTAAAAGACACAGAGGTAGTTAGTTGCTTTGATAAGGAAAAATATGGCAAATTCTAATTAAAAAACAACAACAAACAAATCATATTTTAAACAACAAAACAACACAAAAACAGCAAATAAGACAAGAAACAAGAAGAAAGGAGAAAGAAAGGCAAAAGTAAAGATTTGTAAATTAACAAAACTATCTGATGAATATCTAGATGTTGGAAATTAAGCTTGTGAGAAAAAAGGTTTGGATTCCTTATGGAAATTCCTCCGATGAAGATGATAGAGATATTAACATTGCTTCTACTGATTTACATTTTAGGAAATGTGAAGAAAATATTGAATGGGAAAAAAATGATGTAGATGGTGGTAGTGGAGGTGATGTAGGTGATAGTGATGGTGGTGGTGGTGGTGATGGTGGCGATGTAGGTGATAGTGGTGTTGGTAGTGATGGTGATGATGGTGTAGGTGGCGTTGGTGATGGTGGTGATGGTGTAGGTGATGATGGTAGGTGGTGGCGATGTAGGTGATAGTGGTGTTGGTGATGGTAGTGATGGTGATGATGGTGGTGGTGTAGGTGATGATGGTGGTGATGGTGGTGGCGTTGGTGGTGGTGATGGTGGTGTTGGTGTTGGTGGTGATGATGGTGTTGGTGGTGATGGTGATGGTATAGTTGATGATTGGTGGTGTTGGTGGTGATGATGGAGGTGTAGATGATAGTGGTGGCAGTGATGGTGATGTAGATAGTTATGATGATGATGTAGATATTATTGATGGTGATGCAGATGATGGTGGTGATGGTGATGATGATAATAATGATTTTTAGAGACAATGATAACAATGATGATAATGAGGATAATAATAATGATAATGATGATGATGATGATAGTAACGATAAGAGAGAGACAATGAAAATGATATTATAGACAATGTTGATAGCCAGGGATAACAATGAACAAAAAACTGTAAGAACTGAAGAAAGCAGGAGTAGAGGGAGGAGAAATTGGTGATACAAGGAGAGATAAGACATTTCAAATTAATGTAGTTTAATGTTTAATAAATAAACAAGTGCAAGCCAGAAGTTGAATAAATATAAGAGAAATGAAATAAGAAGCAGCCACCCTCCCCTCCCTGGGGACAAATTGGGAGAGGGGAGAGGGGAGCATGGAATGTTATTAAATGATAGAGAGGTAAAGTGGTTAGTGGAGGAACGGTGGTGGTGGGAGACAAAGAGAACAGATGAAACAAAGCAAATCGAGTGAGGGGTGGGGGAGCCGGAACATGGATAGAAATTTATTGGGTGTAAAATGATATTGTAAAATAGGCCAGAGATATGAGAATATAGAGAAAAGATTGGAAGAAAAGAAATAACAGAAACAACAATAAAAGTAATAATAGTTAATAAATAACTATATAAATAAAGGTGTTAAATCTGCAGGTAAAACCTTAATACTTGGGGAAAATAGGGTTAAATCCTTCTTTTAATACATATTAATTCAATGTATATAAAAAGTGTTGTCTGTCATATATATTTTAGCCAAAGCTAAGTCTTTGTCCCAACATGGTAGTACCACATTGGCATCTAGTAGAGTTAATTAAACCTGCCACATGGGGAAGAGGACCTATTTAGCCATGGTTGGTAACCTTTCTAGAAATGGTGTCCTGCTAAAAACACAGGTGGTTGGTTATAACCTTAAAGTCACAATCCTCTGATGAGTGAAATGCAAGTAATCATATATTCCACAATAATGTGAATGTTGCTGGAATCAATGAAGGTCTTTCATCTGGCAGGTATCTGTCTCATTACACAACAGGATGGGCCTGGTCACTACCACCCTACAACTACTGGAATCACTGGTAAAGGTCTTTTACCTGGCAGCTGTTTCTCTCATTACACAGTAGGATAGGCCTGGATGTTACCCTACAACTACTGGAATCAACGGTGAATGTCTTTCACCTGACAGGTGGGTGTCTGTCACATTACACAGCAGGATGGGCTGGGATGTTACCCTACAATTGCTGGAATCAATGGTGAAGGTCTTTCACCTGGCAGGTGAGTGTTAGAGAAAGATTATGCTTAAAACAACTAGGATAGAATGTAACATAAATAGATTGATCTTTGAAAAACTGATTGTTGTTTGGCATAGTTGTGATGTGTGAAGAAATGAGAAAGAATGTTGGCTAAACCGGATACTCCAGGATAAGTCACTAACTTCGGTTACTGTTGACTCCAGGATAAGTAACCATCTTGGGTTACTGGAGACTGAGAATGAGAGGAGGGCAATTAATTGGATGTTTGTATGGATACATAACTCCAAATGGAATTGTAGGAGTGCCATATTGACATACGTTTCTAGAGCTTTCTTTTAAAAACCTAGCAGAGCCCATCACCTCTCCAGGTCTGAATTCAGCAAATTTCTTTCAGAGGTTATAAAGTAGAGAACGGAAGTGAGAAAGAGATATAGAGGAAGAATTGACCCCAGTACTTCACTGGTACTTTTTTTTATCGACCTCGAATGGATGAAAGGTAAAGTTGACTGTGGCAGGATTTGAACTGAGAGAGCAGAGAGCTGGAATGGATACCACAAAGTATTCTATCCAACATTCTAACGACTCTGCCAATTTGCCGCCTGGGTAATTAATTGAAAAACTTTCATGGAATGCTGCTTCAGCAGTAGTTAAAAAGTATTACTGGGGAGTGTGGAGGGGGGGGGTCATTGAGTAGGGATGTGTTAAACATAGTGAAGGTGGCAGTTATTCCAGCATGGCCACAGCCTAATGCAGTAAAAAACAAAAGAATAAAAATATAAGAAGACTCATGTGTGTGTGTGTGTGTGTATATATAGGAAAAGGTTTTCCTATTACCCACACTACTACCGAAAGTATCGAGTACTCTGGTGCGTTATGGTCCACCTGGTTCCTTACCACATATATATATATATATATATATATATATATATATCATCATCATCATCATCATCAGCTTTTCCCTGCTGAGAGAGAGAGAGAGAGAGAGAGATTCATATGTATATATACATACACACGACAGAGTTATCACTTCGTTCCCTCATGGCCTTTTGACATGAGCGCGCTATGGATCGATGTTCTGTTTTAAGCGCCGAAACATCCAAGATCCGTAGTAAATAGCAAACGAAGGGAAACTTTTCTTCTCTTGTTTGTGTCCCAATTACCTTCTAACACTTCGGGTTCAGTAACCACACAGCCTCGCTTCCTAACCCGTATTTTTCTATGTATGTATATATATATATATATGAAAGTAGAGGATCTATGGCAAGCTCAGCTGTTTCAGCTAGTTACATCTACTTTCACTAATATACACACTCTGCATCTTATCATCTATCAAGTAGTTCTTTGATTTGTGGTCTTCCTTATTATGGTCCCAATACCTCTCAGTACTTGTAGTACCTGCAGACTATCAATATATATATATATGTTTAAATGTGTGTGTGTGTGTGTACTCTGAATAGGGAATGGGAAAAATTGACCACCATCTTTCTCTCTCCTAATAAATCTGTCTGAAAGTAATATAGTTATTTGTTTTAAATAAGGCGGAACACTATCATATATATGTGTGTGTGTGCGTGTGTGTATGAATGTGTGTGTGTATATACACACACACATATCTAAACATCAGTTTGGTTTAAACAAACTCAAACAGGAAGAGTGTTGAAGATGAAAATCTAAACAGGAGAGTGAGAGAGAGAGAGATGAGGTGGTGGTGGTGTATAGGATAGCTAAGCTATAGGGCAATCAGACAGACAGTCAGACAGACAGATTAATATCTGCAAAACTGTTAGGTTAAGTCAACAACTTAGAGAGAAAGAGAAATTATATATAAACAAAAAGTCAAGCAGCACCAGATGTTTAGTGTGGGTAGGAGGAGGGGTAGTGGTAGGGGTAGTAGGCAGATGGAGAGAGAGCAATGTGTGTGTGTGGTGTGTGAGAGAGAGAGGAGGAAGAAAAGAGAGAGAGAAAGATAACTGAATGATGGAGTTGGTAGTATAGGTAACATCTGAGAAGGAGGAGGAAGATGAGAAAGAGAAGTCAAGGAAGCTAGAATATAAATTATCAAGTTGGCAGCAGCAGATACCAGCACCAGGTGATGGACTTTTTCCTACAACAAAAACCTGTATTTCATTGGCATGAGGTCATACATGTTTCTTTTGGGTGGATGAGTGTATGTGGTGGGGGAATAGTGGATTACATCCAACCTTGGTCATTAGTACATAGCTGCTTAGTCACGGGTGGGGTGGGGGTATTTAAAAATTTGTTGTGACAAAAAATTCTTTATAACAAGATCAACAAATCAAGTGTTTGTTATTACCTCGGGGATTGAAAATAATTTCGTTATACTGTATATATACCTGTCATCATCATCATCATCATCATCATCGTTTAACGTCCGTGTTCCATGCTTGCATGGGTTTGGAGTGTATATATATTATCCAACATTGGTCATTACCTGTATATATATTATCCAACATTGGTCATTAGTACATAGCTAGCTGCTTGGTATATATATATATATATATATATCAAGCAGGTATATATATACACACACACACACACACAGATAAATCTACCAATCAATGGTAGGGTCTAAACCGTATGAAGAACTCAATGTAATCCGTATGTAGATGTCGTGAAGCGAAGTTTAAAATACAAAATTTTCAACGATATAATTCATTGGATACAGAGTAAAAAATAGAAATATTAAAACAATAATTCAATCAATCATAGATCAATAATTGAATGGACATACAGGGAGCTACCCCCAGAAACGATCGTAAAATAATGAGTTTTACTATGAATTAACCGTTTTTTGTTTAATTTCATTGTTTTAATATTTTTCTCTCTCTCTCTCTCATATATATATATATATATATATATATATATATATAGGAACCAGTAAGACCCCGACAGCTGAGCTCAAGCCGTTTCGACAGCTAATTCTGCCAGAATTAGCCGTCGAAACGGCTTGAGCTCAGCTGTCGGGGTCTTACTGGTTCCTATTACCCACTCTACTACCTCAAGTATTGAGTACTTTGGTGCGTTATGGTCCACCTGGTTCCTTACCACATTTCCTTCGTTATATATATGCCCACAGCTTTTGGCCTCATAGCTATCCACTGCATGCACTGGTATAAACATCTCTGCTTTCCACCAGATAATCAAGCTGCAGGCTGGAAAAGGCCTCGTGGCAGGCCCTGCACCAGATGGCTGGATGTCATCAGGGAAGATCCCTGGCGGCTTGACATCACCTTGGAGGATGCAGAGGAGCTGGCACAGGACTGCCAGCAATAGAGGGCACTGGTGGATCTGGTTGGCTCTACACAAAATGATCCTTTAGCATCTCTGGCTTAGGATGACCCTGGCCTCATCGAGCAAGAAGATACATATCGATCGCTTATTCCTGAGAGGGTCGTGGGGGTAGAGCCCTCAAACACTCCTTCCAGCAGGTCCTGTCAGAAGGAATGCTTTCAACTGATCTGGCTGTATCCTCAAGCAAGACCAGCCAAGGTGTTATCCAACCATATTGCTCTGGGTCCACCCCTGGGTTTCCTGCTAGTTGTTTTTGCCAGTAAAATATCTCCAGCAATTCTTTCCTGAGACATTCTAACCACATGCCTCTAGTATCAGGGCTGTGATCTCTCAATTCAGAGAATTGAGGGGAGGGAGGGGAACAGTTGATTATATTGATCCTAGTATTTTATGTTATTGACCTCAAAGAGATAAAAAGAAATGGTCAACCTCAACAGGATTTGAACTCAGAACACAAAGATCCAGAGTAAATACTGCCGGACATTTTGTGTGACATGGTAACAATTCTGTTAAAACATCACCACTCTTGTCAATCCAATTCACATCATCATCATCATCATCATTTTACGTCTGCTGATGATGATTATGGTGTTAATTGGATTAACAAGGGGAACTAGTCATTATAAAAAATATATGGGCTCCAGTACTTGATTGGTACTTTAATTTATCAACCCTGAAAGGTTGAAAAGTTAAGTTGACCTAGATTAGGGTAAAAAGCTGATATAAGAGAATCAATACCAGTGTATAATCGGTACTAGTTTTAGTAGCCAACAAGCAATGAAAGTCAAACATTAACCCTTTCATGACCACATTCCTAATGAAATACACACTATTTTAATTAATTAATGAAGAATTTTGCGGGATTTACTAATATTATTAATTATTTCATAACTAAGATAGTAATTTAACATATTGTTCTCATATAAAATTATGTTGGAATATTTTAATTTAAATTGGAAACCTTTAAAATGGGTGGTTTTATTTCATAGAGCGAGAGTCTGTTTTGGCGAAGTTGGTAACTAAAGGGTTAAATTGTGGAAGAGACTGAACTAAATAATGTAAAGTATTTAATGAAAGACAGAGCTTGGGTGAACTGAAGGAGAAACTGGGTTTAAGAGGAATCGGAAGTGTGCCAGAGAGAAGACTATGTTGATATGGACATGTGATACACATGGATGAGTGAAGAAGTGCCAAGAAATCCCAGTGGAGGGAAGCTTCAGTAGAGGTAGACCAAGGAAGACCTGGGTAGAAGTGGTGAGAGCTGACCTCAAATTGCTGACATTCACAGAGTAGATGATGAAAGGAAGCATCAGGTAGAGAATTGCTAAGCTGAAAAGGACCTGACCAATTCATGCAAGCGTGGAAAATGGACGTAAAAACAATGATGATTTCTGCAAGATAATTTTTGGTAATAGGACAGGCACCTAGCCATAAGAAATATACACCCTCAAAAGCAAATGACTTACATAAGAACGCTATATTAATGCTACTACTAATTAATAATTGTTTCTACTTTAGGCACAAGGCCAGCAATTACCCGGCAATTACCCTGGTACTTTATTTTATCGACCCCGTAAGGATGAAAGGCAAAGTCAACCTCGGCGGGATTTGAACTCAGATCGTAAAGGGACGTAACTATGCTGGAAAGCATGGCGTCCGACCCTCTACCGATACTGCCAATCCACATCACGTTCATCAGCGAGGTGGGGGGGGGGGGTCACCAAAAAATCACGCATGCCCAAGAATGAAGCGACTACACTTAGAATATTTTTTTTCTTCCTAATGCCATTACTTTCCACGAGAAAAAAATGTCAGATATTTTTTCGACAGACCTAATATGCGTGTGTAATCACGTACATAGAGAGACACACACCGTGTTTGTCTTGTTACACAGGTGTGCGTGTATATAAAGCGACATATAGATGTGGATAAATATATGCTATAGAGAGCCTGGCAGAGAGAGAGAGAGAGAGAGAGGTGGACAGACGATAAATAGATCGAAAGATAGTGAGAGATAGATGGGTATCTTAAACGACAGAAAGGTAGAGATGGATAGATAGACGGAATGAGCTAGATAGATGTTTCTTTATTAGCCACAGGGGCACAAAAGAAGAGGACAAATACAAATGGGGAAGTTTACATACAATAAAAACGTAAAATATTATCACAAATGTAATTTAAAAATTAGTCGATTTTCCCCAATAGGCGGAGATAGTTCATATGGGTAACACATACTCCCGAAAAAAATGTGCAACTCTCATCTCCAGGAGTACGAAGAGTTTGTACCCCTTGCCTCTCCTCCTCTTTTTCCTCAACCTACAGGCTGATATAGAGAGAAGGCCCATTCACTCGGGCCATTCTCGCCACTTTCACCCACCTTTCATAAAACTTGCTGGGGTACAGCACCTCTCTCTCCATCCTGATTCTTCTTCCAAAGTGGTATTTGAAAAAAAGAATCAGTTGTTGGCCGGAGAGAAAGGTGCCCGACTTCAGCCCTTTCAACCTTGTCCGTCATACAACCTCTTTCGCCATAGCTATCACACAAAGTAAAACCGCCTCTCCTTCGATAAACAAATAAATAGATATATTTCTTTATTAGCCACAGGGGCACAAAAGAAGGGGACAAATACAAAGGGGGAAGTTTACATACAATAAAAACGTGTAAAATGTTATCACAGATGGAATTTAAAAGTTAGTCGATTTTCCCCAATAGAGGGAGACAGTTTATATGGGTAACACAGACCCCCGAAAAAAATGTGCAACCCTCATCTCCAGGAGTACGAAGAGCTTGTACTCCTTTCCTCTCCTCCTCCTTTTCCTCAACCTACAGGCTGATATAGAGAGAAGGCCCATTCACTCGGGCCATTCTCGCCACTTTCACCCACCTTTCATAAAACTTGCTGGGGTACAGCACCTCTCTCTCCATCCTGATTCTTCTTCCAAAGTGGTATTTGAAAAAAAGAATCAGTTGTTGGCCGGAGAGAAAGGTGCCCGACTTCAGCCCTTTCAACCTTGTCCGTCATACAACCTCTTTCGCCATAGCTATCACACAAAGTAAAACCGCCTCTCCTTCGATAAACAAATAAATAGATAGATAGCTAAATAGAAAGAATGATCGATAGACAAATAAATATATAAAAAGAATGAGATAGATAGAAAGAAAGAATGATAGATAGACAAATAGATAGATAGATGGTGAGACGAACGGAAAGATAGATTAGCTAGAAAAAATAATAGATATATGAATAAATTGAAATATACCGAATAATTTAAATTTTATTTATTTATATTAAAAAAAGACATCGCTAGCAGGGAAACGAACGATAAATGATGATGATGATGATGATGTATATATAAACACAATTTTGTAATGAATATGATTTATGAAAGAAACAATTCACTGTGAAAGTTCATTGGAAAATATGAATTATGAAAAAGAAAAAAAGAAGTCATGAGAAAAAGTTTGAGTAAGAAATAAGGGAGGATAGAGGGCGGGAGTGATATGTATAAATGTTTGTTGATGAATGGAGAAGTGTGGTGTTTATAAAACTGTGAAAGACGTCAACACTAGAGATTGAAAAAATGGAAATGGAAAATGGGAAGTTATCAATAACACTACTGCGCATGCGTTACCGGTAGTCAAGACAGTAACTTCACCTATAATATTACTAGTGTGTGTGCATATGATATATGCATATGTATACAGGGTTTTCCCCAAAAATGTGTATGTATGCACACATCAATTTTAAATTGTCCATAATCTTGACTTTCAAGAGAAGTAATCCTAAAATTCATCATATACAAAAAAAAATTTATATATATATATATATATATATATATATTCTATTCACACACACACACACACACGCGCGGGTTATATGAATGTATACACATTGATTTTGTGTGTGCATTTGTGCTCGAAGTCCACACTAAAAAATAGTGCTACCTAGATGAACTCATGATAGTGGATGTGGGTCTACGAAAAGTAAAGTGGAAAAGGGGAGTTGTTAGCTCAACTGTGGGCAGTAGTGAGAGTTTGGCCTTGAGTGCTGAAGATCTACAATAGCTGGGTAAAAACATGAAGTGAACAGAGCATGTTCTACTGGATGTAATGTTAAGTGTGTATGAATGAAGAAGTATGAATGAGTTGAGAGGGAAAATGGTACCACAATAAAATACATCTAGTACATACTGCTGGTATCACCATATAATATAACCCCATAAAGAAGTACCACAAATGCCCCTAGTCCATGCTGTAAAGTAGTAGTACTGGTGCCATGATAAAATGCACCCAATACATGCAACCAAAATGGGATGTATGGGCAAGACATGAGATCAACCATGGAAGTTGACATCAATATGGTTTACAAAGAGATTAAGGATATAAAGGTAGAGAAGACACCTGGATCCACTGGTATAGCTGTAGAGATGCTAAAATTATCCAGCATAGTCTGGTACAAGCTTGCCAGGTACATAATCAATCAAGTAGTAGAGGTGGGTGTCATTCCCAATGACTGGCACAGCAGTATCATTGTCAACTCCTATAAGAGCAAAAGAGATGTATTGAACAGGTGCAACCAGCAAGGTGAGAGTCCACCATGGGTCAGACTGGCACTATTGTATAAAAGGAAGGCTCATCAAGCTGGTGCTTATCCCAGTTTCCATGGTGACAGAGTACAAGTGACAGAGTACAAGACTCACTCATGGACAGGACGCCAGTCCATCGCAGGATTAAACCCCCAGCTATTGCTGGTACTAATTTTCAGCTGAGTATACTGGAGCAATGTGAAACAAAATGTTTTGTTCAAGTAATGTAACACAACCCAGTCCAAAAATCGAACCCACAATATTATGATTGAAAGTTCCACACTCTTACCACTAGGCAACTCACCTCCACTGTATGGTGATAGTCTAATCTTTATAATTTAATCCACGGAAGAGTTATAGGCGAAATTCTGGACATGAAAACCAAACCTAGGATTGAAATACTAAAAAATTAACATAGCAAAAGCTAAAGTCCTGATAAGTAGGAAATAAAACAGAAACCTTAAACCACCAGGGAAATGGTATTGTTTGATATGTCAAAATAGGGTGGACAGAAATTTTATAAAATGCACACAGTGTAATCTATGAATGCACAAGAGATGTATTGAGATTACAGGCAGGGTAACTGAGAATAGAGACATTGTATGTGTTAGGTGCACAAGAGAAGTAAGTACTAAGAGCACACAAAATAGATTGCCTCAATTTATCTGGGAGACTCCCTAAAAGTTGTTGACAATGAAGGGTGGACTGTATGATGCCTGTGTACAAACCACAGCACTGCATGTCAGTGAGACGTAGGCTTTAATTGCATAAGTCCTGTGGAGGCTAGAAAGAAATGAAGCAGGCATACTCCACTGAATGTGCAGTATTAGTGTGCATGAATAGCATAGCATAAGCTGATAGAAAAACTCTGTATAAGAAGTGGGGGGGGCAATGCAGTGTACATGGGAGAAGACTGTATTATTATGCACATGTGATGTGTATGGAAGATGACAGCTGTATAAAGAAATGCAGATAAGTCTAAGTGGATGGGACTTGTGGGAGAAGTAGATCTAGGAAGACAGGGGATGAAATGGTGAAGACAAACGTTAGAAAGCTGAATGTCACAACAGAGGTGACAAAAGACACCAGGTAGGGGAGAAGTCTTGCCTGCCAGCAGAAAAATGTCACCTGACCCCTTTCTTAACCAATGTTGTTCCTTAGCAACACTTCTTCCTACCCACGATCACCTCACCCATCCTCATCTCATCATCTCTCTCTGTCAGACTCCACTGCACTTGTCTTACATGCATTACATACTTTCTCCCCCCATCACTCCCCTTCCCCACCATTATCATTTACCAATGATATCTTTCTCACCTCCAACATCCATGGCCGTAAGTAACATGTGGTGGTAAATAAATATATACATATACACAGGTCCGAACACAAAGGAACCAAACTCCCACTGTTGCTGCTTCCGTCTCTCCACTCTCCCCATCTCGCAGCCTGAGAGAATAGAGAAGGCATTTCTCCGAAGGATGGTGAGGGAGACATGCAGGAAGAGCCATTCCAGCTTGTGAGGCTCACACCTGTGGGTAGCCGACAACCCTATATATCACTCCATAGAGGAGGAAGACCTCACAAGCCACAAAAAAGACAACCACTTTAGTGTTGGTGATTAACATGTTAAATACACCTATTATACTCTGTAAAGTGGTTGGTAATAGGAAGGGCAGTCAGCTATAGAAAACCTGCAAAACAAAGAGTTGGGAGGAGGCTTTAGTTGTGTCAAAGACATGACAACCTCACAAGGGTTGTTGCTGGGGAAAATATGCACCCGGTGCACTCTGTAGTGTGCAGGTACATATGTAAGCTAGATGCAAGCCGCTGGCCTGTCTCAGAGGTCTGGGAGTCCTATTAAGTATGAATCATCAAACACACATTACATACATACATATATACATACACACATTATATATATTTAAAGATTTAGTTTTGTGTATAATAATAATTAATTGCTTATATGACAAGTATTTTGTTTTTTCTGTAATATTCTTGTATAAGTGAGTTCAGGAAAAGGTTTATTTTTTAAAATCTTACTTTTATTGAGCTTTTACAGAACAACAAAGGGCGGAAGAACTCATAAGAGTCAACGGCCATCCAAAATTGTGTAATGTATGTGTATGTATATGCGTGTGTATATGCCTGGGGTGTCAGGGAGGGCCATGTACCTCTAGGGAGGCCATGCCCTTTTCAGGACAGCTCGTACTGCATTGGGTCCCACCTGACACTCAGCTCTCACCTGTGGCCCCAAGAAGCTGTAGCATGCGACAGCGGCCACACCCCGGTAAACCGCCTTGGCTGGCGGGCCGAAACAGGTTGAGGGTAGCCGGACGGGTCTGAAACCCCCCAGTGAGTTAGATAGGGGATGCCTGCCCCTGCATGCGAAGACTAGACCCGGCGGAGTTAGTGGAGGAGGACAACATCGTCCCAACGGTCGCAAAGGCGGCGACAGCAAGCGGTGTGGGGCGCTAGGGCACGGCAAGGCGCTAGGGCACGGCAAGGCACTACAGACGTCGTGGCCATCCACTGCAGCCAAGGATGTCCCTGGTGGTGACGGTCCTCCGTACCACCGGATTCTGGCTTCTGCGGCCGAGTGAATTGGACCGTTACTGTGTACTGGCCCTCCCACTATAAACCTTTCCCGCACAGGTTTCTTCTTTAGCGTGCACTCTCAAAGCCCTGCAGCGATGGGCGAGAGGTGGACGTGACAGCTGGAGGCAACCTATGGGAGTTGCCAGTCTGACTCCGGTCTCTTCCCCTGTCCCCACTGTCCCCGGACCTGCAAGTCAAGGATCGGCCTCCACAGCCACCTTCGTGCCCACGGGAACAACAATAAAGAAGATATCATCATCGTAACACACACACATATATATAAACAACCCCAATGCTGATGTTACGTAGAAACCAATCCAAGATAGAGAGAACGAACAAAAGAGGTGGCCTTTTGACCAATCTACCACCTAACCCAAGCAAGCATGGAAAATAAAATAGACGTAAATCGGTGATGATGATGATTATTCCATCTTGAGAGGACAGTAACTCCGATTAAAAATACTGACTTTAAATATTCGTTCAACTCTTGCTGGCATGGAAAAACGAACGTTAAATGATGACGATAGCAGTAGCGATGACGATGGTGGTGGTGGTGGTGCCGATGATGATGGAGGTGGTGATGGTGATGATGGTGACGGGGGCGGTGATGATGCTAGTGGTGAATGTGATTATCTACACATATGAGAAAGAGAGAGCGGTGTGTGAAGAGAGGGGGCAACACCTCCATACGTTCA
>OZ024740.1:424332401-424347401 GCA_964016885.1 Eledone cirrhosa
AGATTGGAAAGAAATGAGGCAAACATGCTCTGATGGATCTGTTAGTCTACATGAGAGATGAAGAGTCAATGACCCAAGAAAATAGCTGAGCTTAAGAGATTAGATGCAGTGTACAAGAGAGAAGACTGCACTGGTATGGACATGTGATGTGTATGAAGGATGACAGCTGCTTAAAAAGTACAGGGTACTCATCAAAGTTGATGGATACTGAGGAAGACTTGAGGATGATGGGGTTAGGGTTAACTCCAAGGAGATAACACAGTAACAAGTCTACTGGAGATATGCCACACCACAGAAGACACACTTTCCCACACAAGTGGGATGAAATGCTAGTAGAGAAGTATAACAACATTTTTATGTCCCTATGCCCCCACCCTTACGAATTAATCACCTCACAGTCTCCCACCATCCTGGGAGCTAGACACATGTGATGAATACTGAGCAACAGACAGGGCTGGAAAGAGCAGAAATGAAAATGGTTTTCTCAGGGTTGAAGTTGAGTCCAATCTGCCAATAGGTCAACTTAAGGGATTGGTTTCTTTGCAGTCTGCCTGAACAGAGAGGTGCACCACCACCAGCAGCAGCATCTATATACTGCACCACACAAATGAACTTGTTCAAAGTTTTAGAATAGGTAGAAATCTATGTGGAGATTAAAAAGACTTCCACCTAAGCAATACCATACACATATTCCATTGTTCATATTATACTCTGAGAGTAGTGTCACAATGAGAAGATATTTGTTGAAAAGATAAGGAGCTAGAAGTCATCCCTGTTTAACCCCTCCACCAATCTCAAATGACAAGAGATGTTTTACCATTCACAGAGACCTTAGCTAAGACTCCATCATGGAAGAGCTGCAACATGTGAAAAAAAAACACGCTGGGCAGCGGATCTTCCTGAGTACATCCCATAGTAGATCATGACTGTTGGCATCAAAAGTCATACACAGGTCAAAGAAGACAAAGCTAATCTTTAGGTGCTATCTAGTCTTTCTCAGAAACTGTTGGGCTACAGAAACCATGTTAGTTGTACCATGTTGAGGCAGGAAGTTGGCTTGAGACTCAGCAAGAACTCTTGAATCTATTCTGTAGAAGTGGCATAGTAAGAGAATGTGAGCAAGGATTTTTCCTGTAACATCCATGGGTCAGATGGGTTGTCATGTTACAAGATAAGGCAGGTTTGGAGACTACATCATGCTCATATAGATCTATATTTTGGTTAGGTTTCTACAGCTGGATGCCCTTCCTAACACCAACCATGTTACACACACACACACATATATATATATGTGTATATATATATATATATTATATATTAATATATATATATATATATATCATATATTAATATATATATATATATATATATATCATATATTAATATATATATATATATATATATCATATATTAATATATATATATATATATATATATATATATATCATATATTAATATATATATATATATATATATCATATATATATATATATATATATATATATCATATATTAATATATATATATATATATATATATATATATATATATCATCATCATCATCGTTTTACATCCGTTCTTCCACGCTAGCATGGGTTAGACGGCTGTCCTGTTGTGGGCACTGTCTGGTCAGCTGACCATGTCTTGCTCATATGGGAACTGATTCTGGCTTGATTTATACAGCTGTATGCCCTTCTTAACACCAATCTCATTTACAGTTGAATGCTGGGTGCTTTTTTTCCGTGGCGCCTACTTTACAGTGTGGGCTGGGTGCTTTTTTGCCGTGGCACCTCCACGACCACTTTGCAATGTGAGAGGGTGGGGGCATATTATCTATATGCTTCAGCTTCGGCTTGTACCCATGAGAGGGTCGAGTCTTCTGTATTACTGCGTGACGCCAGAGGTCACAGTTGTGTGTCATCACCTTTGAGAGGTGTAATGGGTAAGGTCGGCTTTTATCACCTCATCCCCAGTCTTCTTGGGTCTCCCCACTCCGCAGTTTCCATTGACTTCTAGTGCTCTGCACCTTTTTATGCAGCTGTCATCCTTCATACGCATCACATGTCCATACCAACGCAACCGCCTCTCCTGCACACAGCATTTGATTCCTCTTATGCTCAGTCTCTCTCTCAATTTGTTTATGCTTTGCCGTTCGCGTATATTACTATTACACATCCATCGGAGCATGCAGGCTTCATTTCTTTCTAATCTACGTAAGTCTTCCACAGACAGCGCCCAGGTTTCACTTCAATGTAACATTGCTGTTCGGATACACGCATCATACAGTCTGCCTTTCATTTTGAGGGAAAAGCGTTTTGCAGCTAGCAGTGGCAGTAGCTCCCTGAACTTCTTTCATCCCATTCTTACCCTAGTTATTGTACTCTCTGAATACCCACCTCCGCTGCTAATTCGGTCACCTAGGTAGCAGAAGCTGTCTACTGTTTCTACAGAGCCCTCCCAGAGTTTGGTGGTACTTGTTTCCTGTGGCTGTTTGCTGCTTGCTGTCCCAACACAGCTGCTACATGTGAAGCATGTAGTTAAGCTTCCCGAGATCCTACTACATCTTTTGTGTACCCATTGTTTGCATATATATATATAAGTCAAGGAAACAACAAACGAACAATCAGGAGGATGCAATAACAAGAAGCGTATTAGTTTCACGCTTGGAGGTAGAAGAATGAGTTTAACACACACATAGGAATTATGAAATTGGTAGATTAAAAATGTTTTTTATTTATTCATTAAACCTTAAATATATATATATATATATATATATATAATCAAGAACAGGTCATGTAGAATCACCAGACATTCTTGTTGAGACTATCTGATTATCCGGAAACTTTATTGCATTGGTTGTTCCAAAATAAAATTTACCAGTGTGAGAAAGAGGAGGGACATTTTAAAACTGGTCTTTAAAAAAATACCTTAAATAAAGGTCTTACAATATATGGAGGCTACAAAATGATTCAAGAGCAGAAACAATTAACTATTTTATACCTGTCCATGTTTAGCCCTTTTTTTCTTCTTATTTTTGTTTCTTTTGATTGTTATCTCTCTGTCTTCTGTGTTTTTATTTCTTAATTACCATGGGCATTAGATACCTTTCTCAGCAGGTTAGACATACCAGCAGTTGAATTGATTAAATAAATAAATAATATATATGTGTGGTGTGTATGTGTGCATATATATGTGTATGTGTGTGTCTAAATATGTATATATACACATACATACAAATACTGAGGAATGTATACATTTGTCTATATTCATATCTATATATTATGCTCTCCTTGACTTAGAAAGCCTATACACAATGGAACAGGAAGTAGATATGGGACATGTGACAAAAATATCCTGTTGAAAGAACTGATTTTCTCTCCTTCTCCCATGACACTCAAAAAAACTAGGTTAATTGTCAGTATATCTGTACTTGCATATACTTATACACACACACACCTATATATATAGAGAGAGAAAGATACATACATAGATAGATAGATGTGTATGTGAGCCTGCATCCACACTAAATTTAATAGACAACAGATTAATTATCGATAAAGAATGTATAAACACACACACACACATATATAGAGAGGGTGGGGTTTACCAGGTCTGTTCTAGTAGTGTCTCAGCCAACTTACTAATTTTTGTCCAGGTTGACACTGAATTCCAGCTATCCCCTCCTCTCTTCCCACCAGAATGTTGTTGAAAAGACATAACCCAATAAGGGAATAAGGTTGAAATTTTCATAGAATTCTGTCATGATGTTGATAGAAAATATTTTATACCTGCTTATCTGTGTACATCAAACATTGATGTACATGTGTTTGGCTGTTGTTTCTAGCATTTTTTTTCAGACAGTAGGGTTTTGTGATTAAATATATCCTATCTTATACTGTATATATTTATAAAAAATACACCTCTGTCTCCATAAGGACTTTCTCTAATGCATATATGAAATAAAATTGAAACTGGGATCAGGGACTTTCTCTAATGCATGTGCAGTGATATTTTAAAGCATATATCTAGGATTACATTATTCAGTATTTGATCTGAGACAATAGAGTATGATTTAGTTGCTATTTCTAAAAGGTTCAACAACCATATAGAGAATCCATCTTCAAATGAAGGTAGTGTATCAACATGAATAAGTTTCAAATCTACATTATTTGTTGATCAAGTAGAAACAATGACCAAAGATATATCTTTCTTAATCCTGTAACTCCTGAGGGAGTCATAGTGGCATTAACATACAACATTTCTTCAAGAGAAGGATAGGGAGAGAGAGAGAATGGAAGTGAGAAAGAGATATAGATGCAGAATTGATCCCAGTACTTGACTGGTACTTTCATTTTATCAACCGCGAATGGATGAAAGACAAAGTTGACCTCGGTGGAATTTTAACTCAGAGATTTGAACAGCAGAGAGCTGAAATGAATACTGCAAAGGATTCTATCAAAGATACATACATGCATGCAATATATCTTTTTATGTGGCAAAGATCAACATCTGCTTCAAAGAACTAAAGTTTGTCCAGACACTTTCCAAATATCAGACAATTGCAATTAAAAAAAAGATGGAAATGAAATAATTATGAAAGATGGATGAGAAATATTCTAAATGTGGTACATACAGGTGGTTGAAAGAAGGATTCTTTAGGAACTCCCAGAGAAATCCTTCGTTCAATTTCCACTGTAATAATTAATAGATATACTACTACCACCCATTTCCTATTAACCTTCTGAGATTAAAGAACTTAACTAAAACTACTGATAAAGATGTCAAATTTAGATCTAAATTTTAGGCTTATAACTCATGATTTAGCTTTCAAATCTTCAGAAATGACTGGTACTAAATAAATCTTAATTCATGAGGAGTATATTCACAAACAATAAATTGCCTCCACAAATCAGGAACCACGACTATCTGCAGTTTCCATTGCTATTTCTATCTCGATATATTTAAAAAAAAGGTAAAAGGCTTTTAACTCCTTCAGAGTCGAAGGGCTGCCATCCTGACACACATCGTGTCTTGGGCATTTTAAATCTGACTCCTGATTTACATATATACCAAAGGAATATATAATACAACACATATATATATATATATGCGTGTCTAAGCCATGCTAGCATGGAAAAATGGGCACTAAACAGTGATGATAATACACACACACACACACATGTATATAAAGATATATACGCATACAGATATACACACATGCATATACCTAAGAGTGTTTGTATTACACGGCCAAATTACAGAAATGGTGGCAGATACATAGAATTGATTATGGAAAGCAATAGTCTACAAGAAAGAAATGAAATTAGATGTTCCAATAGTCAGCTACCTGGAGCCAATAATAATTAATTGTTTCTAACATTGGCACAAGACCAGAAATTTAAGAGAAGGGCTTCATTAATTAGATACATCCTGGTACTTTAGTGTAACCTTTATCCTCTCCAAGAATGAAACCCAGAGTTGTCTATAGCAGGTTTGGATTTTAGAATGTATAGAGCCAAAATAAATACTGACAGGTATTTTGTCCGGTGCTGTAGCAATAATTGGTTATTTGAATGGACCCTTTAGTTATATCAAGGAGACGACAACCTCCCTAGTGTTGTTGATCTACAAAATAAAAACACCCAGTACACACTGTAAAGTGACTGGTGTTAGGAAGGGCATCCAGCTGTAGAAAGCTTACTAAACAAGAGGACCATGCAGTGTGTGTCGAAAGACACAGCAGCTTCTCCCGAGCACTTAATATCATTGTAAGTAAGCAGAATGCAGGCCCCTGGGCTTGCCTAGGAGGTCAGTAACCCCACTTCAATACTGACTTATGTAGACCTGTCCAACCCTTGCTATCAGGGAAAGCAGACACAACAGCTTCTCCAGTGCACTTGATATAACTGTATGTAAGTGGAATGCAGACCCCCCACTCCCACCCCCTCAGCCAGTCTGGGAGGTCAGTAGCCCCACTTTAGTAATGACTTGGTATATATAGACCTGTCCAAACCTTGTTAACAGGGAAAAAGGACATTAAATGATGATGATGATGATTTTATGTCTGGACACAAGGCTGTGTTGTAAAGGAAAGGGATGGAGTTTAGTGGGTTTATAAAATGGGTCCAACAGAAAAGGTCTGCAATAAAAGCTGAAATATACAGACATATGTTCTATATATAGAAACACTGAAATCAATGTATCAAAATCGAATGAACAATTAATCAATTGAATGATTTGAAACAAAGAACTGTGATGACAATTACACAAATATCCAATTCTTGTTCAATTATTGTATAAATACAGACTATCGACTGAGAGAGAAGAAGACCCTGACAGCTAGCTCACAGTTGTTTGCCAGAATCTGGATTTGCTCACACTTAAGGTGAATGAATGAAAGAAAAGACAACTATTTGGTAACAACAAGGATAAGATGTTTGTCTATATATCATCAGAAAATACATACATTAAGTGAATAAAATAAAATAGTAAAACAATCAAATTTACAGTTCATACCTATGCAAGAATTGAACCTACAAGCTTGTGATCATCAGTCCAACACCCTTAATTTCCAGCCCATACTAACCAAATCAGTTCGTAGAGTTAAAAATAGCAGAAAAAGAGCAGATTTAAGTATCTAATTGAAAAGAGTGGAATAGGCAGGTACTTTGAAGTGGAATCAGTAATGTAAGTCACCTGGTCAGTACAAGATACTTATTTCAAGTTCCAGCAGACCTGATTATTTCCTCTCTCAGATCAGAGCTGGAGGTGGTGATATTGTATGAGAAAGCATGTAATGATAAGGATGAAGGACAAGAACCAATGATGAGTTTAAAGTAGAGGCTGGAGTATATCAGAGATCATTATAATGAACCCTACTATTTGTTGTGGAGTCACTAGACTGATGTGTGAAGGGAAGTTTACCAAGAACAGGAAGGGGGCATTGTGCAGTAGGTAGGAAGGGTATTGGAGTGAACCCTATAAAATGTATGATATGCAATCAGTGGATACAGCAAAAATGTAGGAGTAAGAAGGGATTATTAAAAATTGTAGCAGCTACATTTAATAGTAATGTGTATCTGAAAGGAGCAATACATAGAGATGTTGAGCTGGATCTTAGGAATGGTGTGAAGATAAAAGATGTCTCCAAACTAACTAAAAGTTTTCACATGTTCAATGGAGAAGGTGGATCAAATATATAACTACTTTGTTCCCCCATCCCCATCCTAGATTACTTGCCCAATCCTGCTAAACAATTCATCAACTTTCCAACCTCATCTTTCTTCTAAACTTACTCTATCCTGATGAAGGACTGACATCTGATATGCTGAGATATTCTTTTTTGTTTGTTTTTTTTAAATAAGTCTAAAGTCTGTCTCAAGCCCAGACTCCTTCCTCAGACTGACATTTATTCCGGTTTCCATGGCATTAGGTGATTGAGAGTACAAGACTCCCTAATGGACAGGACACCAGTCCATCACAGGGTTAAACTCCCAGATATTGTAGGTACACATTTTCAGCTGAGTATACTGGAGCAACCTGAAATGAAGTGTTTTGCTCAAGAACACAACACACAACCAGGTCCAGGAATTGAACCCGCAACATTATGATTGTATGTCCAACACCCCACACACCTCCACTAACATGAGGTGATTCATAATAGAGGTGTATATTTATATGAAGGTAATATATGATATGTTTCTGTATAATAATCATTAAGTTTTGCTATGTTTTAAGATGTGACCATGTCACTAGAGGTTTACAGTCATCATTGTTGCCCAACAGCAATACAAGTCAATAAATTTGGAATGGCCGATCAACACACATTATTAAACGGAATGAATTGATTATCTCACAAGATAACTATTAATTCAATTTTGAAAGAGCTTTTGTACAGAACACACAGACAACGTGCAGAAATTAGACAGAGAATAACAAATACCCATGAAAAATTCTTATATACATGTGTGTGCATATATATATATATATATGGCTTAGTGGTTAGAGCATTGGCCTTGCAACCAAAAGGTTGTGAGTTCAATTCTCAGACCGGGTGATGTGTTGTTTCCTTGAGCAAGACACTTTATTTCACATTGCTCCAGTTTACTCAGCTGTAGAAATGAGATGAGAGGACTGGGTTCCCTATCATTCCACTGCAAAGTGGTCGTGGAGGTGCCACAGCAAAAAATAACCCAGCCCACACTGTAAAGTGGACGTGTAGGCACCACGGAAAAAAAAGCACCCAGCACTCACTGTAAATGAGGTTGGTGATGTTAGGAAGGGCATCCAGCTGTAGAAATCAAACCAGAATCAGTTCCCATCCTACCCTTGCAAGCAGGGAAAAGCAGACGTAAAATGATGATAACATATATATATATACATATATATATATATATACATATATATATATATATATATATATATATATATATATATATATATATATATATATATATACATACATACATATATACATACATGTCTTGGACAGTGTCGCCTACTCAAGTAGAAAGTTGTTTTTAGAGACATATGCTGGTGTAGGGGGTTTATCCAGGATTTCTTGAAAAGAATTTGTCCAAGAAACTTAACTATTATGGCATCTGTTTCTGTCTTGATATATTTAGGGACATGATTTTTGTCAACCATTATACATAGTTAGCACCTTGGATTGGCAGTATCGGTAGAGGGTCGGACGTTATGCTTTGCAGCACAGAGTTATGCCCCTTTATGATCTGAGTTCAAATCCCGCCAAGGTTAACTTGCCTTTCATCCTTACGGGGTCGATAAAATAAAGTACCAGTAATGCACTGGGTAATTGCTGGCCTTGTGCCAAAAGTAGAAACAATTATTACTTACAGGCATTGTGGCAACTATATTTACAATTTTCTCAATGCTTCATAAAGCTAACTAGATTTATTTACACACACACACACATATGTATGTGTGTGTATATATATATATGTGTGTGCGCACACACACACACATATATATATACACCCTTTGTATATTTACACATCTACACCCATATTTTAGAAATACAAACATGCTTTATATTATTTTACAAATAAAAAAGCTCTTTTTCATAGGAAGATTATATATATATATATATATATATATATATATATAAGTGAGAGAAGGAGAGATGCATGTAAGGGAAAATGTTAAATAACAACTTACCTGTTTTTTCCTTGATTTCACATAAAACACTGAATAATGCAGGTTTCATGCGATGACAATTTAGCGTGTGTTTTCTGCAGAGAAAGAAACAAAAGATGGTGTTATTCCTGAGAATCTGGCAAAACATATTAAGACTTAAAACATAGAAGTAGAAAAAAAGGAAATTTTTTTAAATAAAAGAAATGAGTAAAAAATAAAAATGGAATGGATGTTGAAATTTATCGAACTTTAAAATATATCTTTATTTCATAGTTCCCATTATAATTAATTTGTTTTTTGTCATATATATATATGTGTGTGTGTGTGTGGTCTATATATACGCATACACTGATATATATATATATACATACATACACAGGTATATACACACATAACTAAAATATTACATATACATACAATATATACACACATACACTCATGTGTGTGTGTGTATATATATATATATATATACACACACACACATGTGTGTGTGTGTGTGTGTATGTGTGTGTATAATGAAAATATATATGTGTGTGTGTATATATAATGAAAAAATATATATATGTGTGTGTGTGTGCATAATGAAAATAAATTATTTGTATTTCAATGTGTGATAAATAAACTTCAACATTGCATCCAGGTTAATATACATTATACTTACCTATCTATCTATCTATCTATCTATCTAGTATATATGTATATCATGATAGAGCCAGTTTTTAACTAGTTAGACTATTATTCAACAGAGTATGCAATACTTGGGATAGTAGCGTATGATTATAGAACTAGCTGTTGAAACAGCAAGAGCTCAGCTGCCGAGCCGCGACACTTTATAATCTCTCTCTCTTTCTCTATCTCCCATATATATATATGTATGTCTGTATGTGGTACCCATTCATTTCATGGGTATAAAGGAGGAAAATGTAATATGAACCATAAATGAAAATGAGCTCCAATTGAAGCTACCAACATTGATGGGTTTCCAATAATCCACTTAAAAACTTACAAACAGGTCTTAGTAAAACCACTGCAGGTCCACTGCCAGTTTCCTCACACGTAATAAAGTCCCCAGAAAGTTAAAGGAAAGCATAACAAGTCTTTATCCATAAAGGAGAAAGCTGTGGGAATGTTGAAAATTACAGACCTATCTCTCTGATCTCTCATACCACTCAAGAAAATCATCAAATGAGTTCTCAGAGAGGAACTCATCATGTTCTGAAGGTCAACTTTGTCTTTCATCCATTCGAGGTTGATAAAAAAAAAAGTACCAGTCTAGTGCTGGGGTCGATTCTTCCTCTATATCTCTTTCTCATTTCCATTCTCTCAATTCTTTTCTGGAAGAAATCTGCTGTTCTCAGAACTGGAGAAGAGATAGACTTTTCCAGGCTTAAGGAATGCTGTGTCTCAATATGGTGCCCCTATGATTCCCTCAGGAGTTATGGGATTAAATAAATAGAAATAAAATTGATCATGTGCATGAAATAGCAGCTCAATTGCTCGAATATGGATGCGATATATCTAAACTTTGCAAAGGCCTTTGATA
The DNA here is from genome assembly GCA_964016885.1 of Eledone cirrhosa. Classification (NCBI taxonomy): domain Eukaryota; kingdom Metazoa; phylum Mollusca; class Cephalopoda; order Octopoda; family Eledonidae; genus Eledone; species Eledone cirrhosa. The sequence goes on from OZ024740.1 coordinate 424,343,100, forward strand.
AGATTGATAACAGAACGATATGTCATGTACTACATAGTCAAGACTTAGTTAGAGAACTAGGAGACTCGTTAAATGATTTTGCAAAGGGCAAAAGCTAGGCTGTTGTAGCCAACGGAGCCCCATTAAAGGAAACATTAATAATGAGTGGTGTCAATTAAAGATCCTTGTAGAGGCCACAACTGTTTGTGGTGGCTCTCAGAGACATGCCTTCGTTAGTACAGGCTGCTGCTCTCACTAGCTTTGTTGATGACACAAGTGTAGCACAAACAATCAAGAATCTCACTGATACTGCTCTCTTGTAACAGGATTTGGATACCATATAGGAATGAGCCAAGACAAGACAGTTTAATGTCAGAAAATTTCAATCCCTCCACTATCAACCCATTAACACAGTACAACAAAGTTACACTGGGTCAGGAGGGATTGGAACTAAAGTCAAAATCAGTGCAAGACCCAGGATTTGATATGAGCAACGCTACATTGTTTGATGTGCATATCGCCAAGACAGTGTCAGGTAGCTGACCAGATTGATTGTGAGGTCATTCAGGACAAAATATATGTCCTTAGCTACCTGGACTATTACTCTCAGCTATAGTCGCTTGTCAGTCTCAAATCAACCATAGAACTTGAAGCAATCTAATGAAGCTACACCAAGAAGATTGTCTCAATCAAAGAGACTAGCTACTGGGAGAGGCTGAAATAATTAAAACTCTACTTCATGTAGTGAATATGGGAGAGATATGCAGTGATGTACAATGGAAGATCCTGGAAGGACCAGCACCAGACTTTGGCATTGAGAGCTGGGACAATCTCTAAGCCGGGATCAATACACTGCCAACTGTCCCATCCTATACACCTAGTGTAATGACCAGATACTGCAATAGTTTGGGATTAAATTCAGTTGGGATTCAGAAACTGTAGTGACAATGGTAGTGTCCCAGCACTGCCTCAACTTGTTGGCAGGAATAGGTTATAAATATATAGCAACAAAGCAAACAACACCTTACAATGAAGAAATATATTAGTTTAACGGTTGATATAGTAGGAAAAGTCTTCAGGTTTCGGACACAAGTCCTTCATTAGAAGATAGAATGAAAAATAAAACTTTCTAGCTTTCTATTTCAGATGGAAAGGTAGAAAGTGACAATAGGAAGGAAGGGAAAAAATATTTTTTCAGAAAAAGAATACGTGTATTCAGTCAGCCAATACACCCCCCCTACACACACACGATATATACAGATAAAATATATACATTTACATATACAAAACACACAGACCCACATATATACATATAACTATCTATATACATAGATACTCATAGTACTGACTTGGTCTATGTAGACCTGTCCAACCCTTGCTTGCAGGGAAATCGGGCATTAAAACGATGGTGACAATATATATAAATATAATAAAATGAGCACGCGCGCGCACACACACACAAACACACACACACAAACACACACACACACACACGAGACAAACAGATCCCTGGCTTGTCTAGATCAGTAACCCCTGCTTCAGTACTGATTTAGTCTATGTAGACCCATCCAACCCTAGTTATCAGGAGAATGTTAGAACGATGATAATGATTATGATGACCATTCAATAAAAAGAGGGGAAGTTATTGGTTGTATGTCTGATACAGAGGGAGTTGAAGAACTTCAATTAATGGAGATAATTCATATAGTCCAGTAGACAAAAATGTCCTCCTGGTAGTGTTAAAATGTAAAGGAAAAAAAAACAAAGGTAGAGTGAAGAAGTTACTAAATTAGCACATATACATACATACACACAGATACATACATACATACATACATACATACATACATACATACACACACACACAGATATATGCATACATACACACACACACATACAAACACACACACACACACACACACACGTACAAATACAGTTTCCCTTGCTTCCCATTTTTTCATCATCTTATTTTATGGTTATTCTGCGTCCCATTGGCCTTCTCTAATTTATTTTTTTTATTAAATTTTTTATATTCACCTATCTCTGTTTATCTTGTTTTCTCAACTGTAAATTAGTACTAGACACTTCCCTGGTCTGTCATGGCTTACTAGCTCTATACGGACGTTTAAATTCATGTTTGTCAATTGTAAGAAGTACTAAATACATCGCCCTAGTCTGCCATGGCTTACTAGCTCCATACGGACGTGTATAAATTGATTAAATAACTAACTCAGGCTAACCAAGCATCATTGTCAACACTATATCTTCTCCTCCCCAAGTCTATTATCTCCTCCACCTTCCATGTGACAATAATAACTATGGAGGAACAGATCAATAACACTAATGACAATTACCTCCCTTCCTGCAAAGCAATTAAAACAGATTAAAAATTTGCAGCTATGAAACCATAGAGACGGAGGGGGGGGGGGAGTATAAAGGGGGTAAGGGGGAGACAGAGGGATAAGGGTGGGAGAGACAGGGAGGGGAAGAAAAACAGAGGGGGAAGAGGGAGAGAGTGGGAGGGGAAGAAAGACAGAGAGGGAAGGGGGAGAGACAGTGGAAGAGGGAAGAGAGACAGAGGGGGAATGGGGAGTGAAAGAGAAACATTGGAAGATGTGTATGTATGTGTGTGTTCATGTGTCCTTTATATATACATATTTATTTGTGTGTGCAAGTGTCCATGTATATAATTGTATGTGTGTGTATCTACGTCTTTATTTGTGTGCGTGTTCATATATATATCATCATTGCTTTTAATTTTTCTTCCTAGCATGGGTTGGACGGAATTTTTGGAGGCAATGTTTTACAGTCAGACGACTTTCCTAACACCAACACATAGTTGTGAGTGTGAGTGTGTGTGTGTGTGTGTGTGTGTGTGTGTGTGTGTGTGTGTGTGTGAAACAACCAGGCAACCGGAACAATAAAATGAAGAAATACAATTAGTTTAACGCTTGATTTAGTAGGAAAAGAGTCTAAACGTTCCAGACACTAGTCCTTCATCAGAAGATAGAATGAGAAATAAAAGATAGAAAGTGAGATGAAGAAGGAACAGTAAAAAAAAAAAATTTTTCCCTCTCAATTCGTGACTGCACAAACGAGATCTGACAGAAATATTTTGGACTCAGCTGAAAACGAGTAGCATCAATAGCTGGGGATTTAACCCTGTGATAGACTGGCATCATATTCAGGGAGGAGTCTTGTACTTTCAGTGGCTTCACACTACAGAAACCAAGATAAGCACCAGCCTCATGAGCTCCTAGACTCCCAAACTTTTCCAATTTTTTTCTCGTCAGTCCCCTTACCATTTTTTGGATGACTCGCGGTCCCCTATCATATGGCAGCATTTCCAAAAATGTTCAAAGACAAACTTTTATGAAATGCATGACAATTCTACTACGATTTAATTTAAACAGTATCAAAATGCCCAAAACTGCTATCATATTCCATGATTTCTAAAGGGGTCTTGCTAATTGGATATGGGTTTTTATAGAAACAATTGTTGAATATGTACTTATTCAAATAGATTCCTCATCAGTAATACAGAATTGATTTGAAATCATACAGCTCTTAGTAAACTAACGCGATTGCGATTGGCTGACTTTCAAGGCATCGAGGTTGTGTAGCTAAAGCTACTGAACACAATCAAAAAATGAAATTGTTGAGGCATAAATCGTACCTAGTACAAGTCGTGTTTCGAACTGGTAGTCCTCATCGGGAATTTGGCTTAAGCCTTCGCAGTCCCCTAGGAGACCGCGGACCCCAGTTTGGAAACCAGTCTTCGACCAAAATGTAATCTGAACAATCTCACCTCAGTCAACCCATTTCATAACATTAACTTCACATTATATCGTAGTTCTCATTCCATTTGTCCATATAGACATTATGTGTATGTATATACGTATATATCTATGCATATATGTGTGTTAATATATATTACATATATATATATATATATATACATATGATGCCCCCCGTCGGTCACCAATGACCATGGTTTAGCATCTAGAAGGTTTCCCTCCGAGACATAGACCTGGGCAAGTTGTGTTTGTATAAAGACCAGCAGTCACCCATGTATACCAGCCTACCCTCTTCACGCCATCGATGTTGTCCAAGGGAAAGACAGGCCGAAACAGCTTGGCACCAGTGACGTCGCAACACATTTTTACGGCTGAGTAAACACACACACACAGATATATATGTATATATATATATGAAAAGAGTCAGAACCTCGACGGCAGAGCTCAAGCCGTTTCGACAGTTATTTCTAAACCCGAAATTTTGGTCCAGAAATAGCTGTCGAAACGGCTTGAGCTCTGCCGTCGG
>OZ024740.1:424364901-424369901 GCA_964016885.1 Eledone cirrhosa
TTGGATTTTGAGGACTATCAAAACAAGTGACTGGGAAATCATGTTGGTCCTCTGGTGGACATTTCTCTTAAGGCGACTAAACTATTGCTCTCAACAGAAGTTGAAGCAATCCAATGAAGCTACACAAGAGGTTTGTTTCAATGAAGGATATGAGTTACTGAGAGAGGCTGAAAGAACTAAAGATCTACTCCCTAGAACGAAGATGGGCGAGATACGCAGTGATAAACATATGGAGGATCCTAGAAGGAATAGCATCAAACTTTGGCAATGAGAGCTGGGACAACCCTCAAATATGATGCCACTTTCTAGTGCTAAATGTCCTCTGCTTCACACCTAAAGTAAGGTTCAGATACTGCAATAGCTTGGGGTTCGAAGGCTACCTTCTCTTTAATAAGCTGCCTGAGAGATCTACATGATGTGGGTATAATATTTTCAAGAACAATCTCGGCATTCTGTTAACTAAAATTCCAGGTGAACCCACAGCACGAGACAATGTCCAAATAAGGGCAGAAGCGACAAACTCTTTCTTACATTCAATGGCCAACCAAGGAGGGCAAGCCATAGAAAATGTGGCGATAATTATGGTCCTCCAGCATGACCTCAGCCAGTCGACTGAAACAGGTTATATATATATATATATATATATGCGCGCGCGTGTGCACGCGCACGTACGTTTTAGCACTTTGGCGAAAAGGAAATCAATAAAGCCAGAATCAAACATTACCGTATTGAGGCCGATATGATTCACATGGCTAAGTAAAGATATATGAAGGCAGGTGAGACGTTACTAAAACATACACAAATATACCACATACACACAGATAAAGGTAAACATAGATACTGGGGGGAGTATTGTTTTAGTGTAATGACAGTCTCACTTACTTTAAATTTTCAGCTGAACGCCAATTCTAATTTTTAATTTCTGCTTGATCGGCAACAGCTCTGTATAATCAGTTCCTGATTATTACTAGAAATTCTGTAAGAATCAAACATTCATGATTTTCAGCAAACAGGTGGAGTACTTGGCTTTGATAAGTACCAATCAGTACGAAACATAGCTCTGTCAGCTTTATCTCCCCTGTTTGCTGAAAATTTAAAGTGAGACTGTCACTACTCTAAAACAATAGCATAAGGTCTTCGAAATGCTTTTAATTAAGCATACAGTGTATTGCAAAATATACTATATATACATTCATATATATATATCGCTATTTCAAAGCGCAATTCTAATATAAATATATATATATATATATATATATATATATATGACACTGCATGGTGCCACGGTCGGGATTTTACCTATCTCTCTCTCTTTATATATATATATATATATATATATATATATATATATAAAGAGAGAGAGAGAGATAGGTAAAATCCCGACCGCGGCACCATGCAGTGTCGGCTTGTGTGTGTGTGTATATATATATACACACGCTCATACACATACAATATATATATAAAGCTCATACATAATCCTTGCCATTCTGAGTTCAAATCCCGCCGAGTTTAACTTTACCTTTCATCCTTACGGGGTCGATAAAATAAAGTACCAGTAATGCACTGGGTAATTACTGGCCTTGTGCCAAAAGTAGAAACAATTATTATTAAATTCATTGCTACAACGAGTGGTAAGAAAGTCTCAGGAGAGCTGGACAACAGGTCTTCAGAGAACCCCATCAAGCGGGGCAAGGACACGCGTTTCGTAGAGCGAACTCAATATTCAACTTGCAGTGTCTCAACACACACAAACACAATAACACTTTATCTGGCCCTATCGTTGTTTCCGCGTAACTTTCTTGTAATAATTCATAATTTTAATGTAACTTCTGAGGAACCTTTACAAATGTGAAGATCACGTTTGTGTTGATTAAATGACATTACCTACAACTACTTGTAGCCAGATATTTTCCTGGTTAATGTTATTTATCGTCAACATAAATTAGAAGGATTTCTGAGTTCACAACCAAACAACCCTACAAATCAGATTGAAAATCTTCAGTAAATATAAGCATTAACGATCGGAAGTATGCTCTAATGAAAATATCAGAGGAAAAAAGATATGTAATATGTATTTATATATATTCAATTTCATTAACATATTTGAAAACAAACTTATATACAAATAAATATTAAGAAAGACAGCATATTTGTTATGTCAAATATGTGTGTGTGTGTGTGTGTAGAGAGAGAGACTATATATATATATATATACACACACACACACACAAACAGAAATAACAAAGCAAACGACACAGTAGATTTAACACGCACACGTGGGTGGGTGGGGGGGGGAGTTTATACATACATATATATAGAGAGAGAGATGAGGGGGATATATAATAGATGGGTTGTTAAAAAGACAAAAAGATAGGGTAAGAGACTAACCTCTAAATCAACATTATTTCATTTGCTGTAACACTAAACTATATCTTAACCACGTTCAATAAAATATGTTGTGTAGTATTTAGATACCGCTTGATTAAAGAGTTGTAGGGAAATTAGATGAACTGTATCAAAACAACGACTCTTTATACATTAATATATATGTTAGAGAGAGAGAGATGAGTTTAACAAATATTTCCAGTTACACACTTATTGTATTCGTCGTCCATCTTAAAGCCATTCACAATTACATAATTATGCAACGATGGAGTTTGTCTCCGTAAATGAGGGGGACCCTGAGATGAGAGTATAAACGTTAACTGCTAAAACACACACACACATATATGTATGCATTGTTTTCTAAGAAAGTCGGTGAGATGGATCAAGTATATCGAGACTAGAAATGGGTGGTGACATTACCGTTTAGTCAATATATCGATTTACCATGATCAATCAACTCTCTGAAACGATCGTAAAACAATGAACTAATTAAGAACCTATTTTCGACTTTTGTGTTTATATTCATTGTTCAACACACATACACACACAAGATATATAACATATATCTATATGTGTTGGGGTTACTACTGTTTGTGGTGGCTCTATCAGATGTGCCCTATGCCCTCAATAGTACAGCTAGCCACTCTCACTAGCTTTGTTGATGACAGAAATGTAGCACAAACAGTCAGGAATCCGACTGATGCAACTGTCTTTCAACGGAATTTCGATACCATATACAAATGAGCCAAAACAACAATATACAGTTTAATGCTGGTAAATTCCTATCTCTCTATTATCACCCGATGACACAAGTCCACTACAACAAAATTACTCTGGACTACGAAGGATTGAGATCCCAGAATCAATATCAGTGCGGGGCTTTGAAATTAAGACGAGAAAAGCGGCAGACGGCAGGCCATATTGATTCTGAGGTCATACATGACAAGAGGCTGGGAAACCATGTTGGTCTCCTGGAGGTCATATGTCCTCAGCTGATGGACTATTACTCTCGGCTATAGTTACCCCTCAGTCACAAATTAACAACAGAACTTGAAGCAATCTAATGAAGCTACACCAAAAAGATCGTCTCTATGAAAGACGAGCTAGTGGGAGAGGTTGAAACAAAACTATTCTCTAGAATAATGACGGGAGAAATAGACAATGATATACATGTACCAAATTTTGGCATTGAGAACTGGGCTAACACTCAAGCATGACGTCACTGCATTGCGCCAACGGTCTCAGCCTCCGCATCTAGAGTAAGAACTAAATGCTGCAATATAGGTTGGGATCAAAGGGCCTGTATCTGTTTAATGTGCTGAGAAAAAACCTGAGGTTTCTACATGATCTATAGAAAAAATCTGAGAGATACCCGATCCCGGGTGAGCCCACAACACACGAAGTACAAAGAAGGGCGGCAGTGGCAAAATCCTTCATGTATCTATGGCCGACCAAAGAAACAATGGCGGTCTCCCAGCATGGTCGCAGCGGGTTGGCTGTAACAAGTGAAATATAGAGGTGCATATATATATATATGGATACACACACACACATCCAAAATGGCTAAATAGAGACGTGTTTTCTTTAACGAATTTACTGTATCAAACGTTAAACAAATATATATCAACATACTGTATTGTTCTCCTGTGATGTTTTACTCACATACATACATATATGTGCGTGTGTGTGCGCATACACATATCTACATATACATATATACACCAACACACATAAATAGTTATATATGAATATATGTGTAAATAGATACACACGTGCGCGCATATATATATATATATATATATATATATATATATATATATATATATATATATAAGGTACAAACCTGTCTGTTTGTCTATATATAAAAGGAATCTACATCATCTGTAGATATAAATATGCGGTATGTATATATAAAGATGTATGTATATGTGTGTGTGTATGTATATATATACACTCACCCACATATATATATACATCGATAGATTCGTAGCTTATATATATATATATATATATATAAAAAACATTTATAGTCTGCGGTACAGAGACCGGGAAAACCACAAATCAGAAAAGTACTCGATACATGCTGTAATACAGAGTGGGTATATTAGTAAAAGTAGAGGATCGACCGTAGGCTCGGCGGTTTCGGCTAGTTACCTCTTCTGGTGTGTGTATTATATATATATATATTATACATTTTACACAACACCTCAAGCACACTACATCACTCTCTTATATATATATATACTAAATCTCCATTGTAACTACAAACTAGGAATGTTGAGAGCTTTCTCCTGCTTGCTCCTGTTATACATATATATATACATATATATTGAGTCCAGAAATAGCCGTCGAAACGGCTTGAGCTCTGCCGTCGGGGTCATACTTTTTCATATATATCCATATATATATATGTTCCGAAGAGGTTGTTTTGGTAAAGGCAGGAGCAAGCAGGAGAAAGCTCTCAACATTCGCAGTTTGTAGTTACGATGGAGATTTAGTGCGTGTATATATATATATATATATATATATATATATGAGAGAGTGATGTAGTGTGGTTGAGGTATTGTATACAGTGTATAAAAAGCTTTATTAAAAGGCTTGATTAAAAGCTTCCA
>OZ024740.1:424389242-424404242 GCA_964016885.1 Eledone cirrhosa
TCTTATGTTAACGTTATGTACTCTTACTTTAACGGTGTGTATCTTATGTTAACGCTATGTACTCTTGTGTTCTCACTATTACATGTCGTCAATTCCATTACACATGTCAATTGAAGTCTCCCAATAGGATATATAACTCAGTTTTAAACTATATCTAACGCTGCAGTGACTTCATCAAAGAAATATCTTGCATAAACTTGCACCACCCACAGAGACCTATCTTTCAGTCTAAGCTTCATGAGGCAAATCATCTTTCCTAATGGAATCCAGTCCATAACACATTCTGATAACCCCGGGGCTTGTCAGTATCTCCACTCTCACCTGTGCAGTCATTTCTGGCACCACACCTGTATAGTGGCGTTTCCATCCTCCATCCAAATCTACAGCATCAAAATCACAGAAGTTTGTTGAGGAAACCCCGGCTATATCTAATCGGTAGCATCTAGCTTCCCCCACTAGTTCCTGCTCCTTAACTGTTAGGTTGTGATATTCCAGATTCCAATTTTAAAGGCTTTCTCCATTCTGAACTCTATTTGGGGTCTCGGGATACACAATCTTTGTGCGTCCATCCCCGAACAAAATCACTGGATAACATCCATGAGCCCGGCTGGTCTCGCGTAGGGACCAATTGGAGACGGTTGCTTCTGACAGGACCTGATGGAAGTAGTATTTGAAAACTCTGTCCCCACCACCCTCTCTGAAGACCCTGCTCCCATGATTCGCTCAGGAATGCGTGGGCGAATAATACTGGTTTCTTATATAGACACAAGGCCAGCAATTTTAGGAGAGAAGAAAGTCGCTTAAATCGACCCCAGTGCGTGACTGGTACTTTAATTTATCGACCCTGTAAGAATGAAAGGCAAAGTTAACCTCAGCGGGATTTGAACTCAGACCGTAAAGGGCCGTAACTCTATGCTGCAGAGCAAGACGTTTGACGCTCTTCCGATACTGCCAATCCACCAGCCCGCATTATTTAATTATAATAATTGTTTCTACTTTTGGCACAAGGCCAGCAATTATCCAGTGTAATACTGGTACTTTATTTTATCGACCCCGTAAGGATGAAAGGCAAAGTTAACCTCGGCGGGATTTGAACTCAGTCCGTAAAGGGACGTAACTGTGCTGCAAAGCATGGCGTCCGACCCTCTACCGCTACTGCCAAAACTACTATAGACAGAAAGCCAACAATCTTTTGGGGTAGGTGAAAGTCGGTTAAATCGACCCCAGTGCGTGACTGGTACTTTATTTTATCAACCTCATAAGAATGAAAGGGAAAGTTAACCTCGACGGGATTTAATTATAATAATTATTTCTACTTTTGGCACAAGGCCAGCAATTATCCAGTACATTACTGGTACTTTTACATTACTGGTACTTTATTTTATCGACCCCGTAAGGATGAAAGGAAAGTTAACCTCGGCGGGATTTGAACTCAGAATGGCAAGGGCCGTAACTCTATGCATCAAAGCAAGATGTCCGACGCTCTACCGATACTAATAATAAGAATTCCATTGCACTGTTTTTGTCTATCAAACTCTGACTAGTTCAATCCTGTTTACCTTGAAACATCAATTTGACTTTTTGATGGTTTTATTCCTAAAAATGTAATTACAAATACAAACAAAATACATGGAGTTCAAGGAGAGTTCTTGAAATATTTTCTTCACACATATTTAGCAAAATATTTTGGTCAGTGATCAAATTATGATACATGTACTTAACACCCACACACACACACATGAAAACATTACCACATATACATATACACATGAATCTATTGAGACATGCATTAAAACACAAGAAAACATTAACACATACACATACACAGGCACAAGAAAACATTAACACATACACACACACAGGAAAACATTAACACATACACATTAACACACACAAGAAAGCAGTAAGACATACATACACACACACACACACACACAAGAAAACTTAACACATACACACACATACACACACACACACAGAGGAAAACTTAACACATACACACACAGGAAAACTTAACACATACACACACACAAGAAAAGGTAACACATACACATACACATTAACACATACACACAAGAAACATAACACACACACACACATACACACAAGAAAACATAACTCCTACGACGGAGTTATAGAAATAATTAAATATTTATAGCTATAGAAGTTTATAGAAGTGGTGGTGGTGGTGGTGGTGTTGATGGTGGTGGTGGTGGTGATGGTGTGGTGGTGGTGATGTTGGTGGTGGTGGTGGTGTTGATGATGGTGGTGGTGGGGGTGTTGATGGTGGTGGGGGTGTTGATGGTGGTGGGGGTGTTGATGGTGGTGGTGGTGTTGATGGTGTGGTGGTGGTGATGTTGGTGGTGGTGGTGTTGATGATGGTGGTGGTGGGGGTGTTGATGGTGGTGGGGGTGGGGGTGTTGATGGTGGTGGTGGTGTTGATGGTGTGGTGGTGGTGATGTTGGTGGTGGTGGTGGTGTTGATGGTGGTGGTGGTGTTGATGGTGTGGTGGTGGTGGTGTTGATGATGGTGGTGGTGGGGGTGTTGATGATGGTGGTGGTGGGGGTGTTGATGGTGGTGGGGGTGGGGGTGTTGATGGTGGTGGTGGTGTTGATGGTGTGGTGGTGGTGATGTTGGTGGTGGTGGGTGGTGGGGGTGTTGATGGTGGTGGTGGTGTTGATGGTGGTGGGGGTGTTGATGGTGGTGGTGGTGGGGGTGTTGATGGTGGTGGGGGTGTTGATGGTGGTGGTGGTGGGGGTGTTGATGGTGGTGGGGGTGTTGATGGTGGTGGTGGTGGGGGTGTTGATGGTGGTGGGGGTGTTGATGGTGGTGGTGGTGTTGATGGGGGTGTTGATGGTGGTGGTGGGGTGTTGATGGTGGTGGTGGGGGTGTTGATGGTGGTGGTGGAGGTGATGTTGATGGTGGTGGTGGTGGGGGTGTTGATGGTGGTGGTAGGGATGATGACGATGATGGTGGTGTTGGTGATGCTAGTGGTGGAGGTGGTGATGATGATGGTGGTGCTGGTGGTGGAGGTGGTGATGATGATGATGGTGGTGCTAGTGGTGCTGGTGGTGGAGGTGGTGATGATGATGATGGTGGTGCTAGTGGTGCTGGTGGTGGAGGTGGTGATGATGATGATGGTGGTGCTAGTGGTGCTGGTGGTGGAGGTGGTGACGATGATAAGGAAGAAGGATTAGAGGGAGGGAGGTTAATCTGAAATCATAGGCACCCTGACAAACATTCCCCGAGGACTTCATTGATGGTGAAGAAGCAATCCATGTGACCCATTAAGTATTCTACTGAAACGCCATTGTTGGAATAGTCGTCTTCCACGTTTCCCCTGTGTAAATTGCCGTTGGCACGATAATAGTCTGGTTATATAGAAAGACCTTCATGTTGATGATGAAGGAATTTACCCAGATGTTATTCATTTATCAAACCACAGCTGCTGCCCACCCCATTCTGGAGCTGCCATCTATCTTTGTATCTCCTTCTGTTGCAATAATGTTACCCAGGTAGGTGAAGTTAGTTATTTCTTCAACTGATCTTCATTGATCTCAATACCTGTTCCAGTTATTCCAACTAAAAAAGTCTAAAGTCTGTTTCGAACCCAGAGCTTCATTAGGCCGGTGCTTATCCTGGTTTCCGTGGCGTGAAGCGACTGAGAGTAAATGACTCCTTCTTTGGACAGGACGCCAGTCCATCAAGGGTTAAAGCCCTTGCTATTTATTGTTGGTGCTCATTTTCAGCTGAGTATACTGGAGCAATATGAAATGAAATGTTTTTCTCAGGAACATAACACAAGACCCAGTTCAGGAATTGACCAACTCCAATGGAATCTGGTCAGTTATTGTAAGGGTATGTTTAATCTGGTTGATTCAACGCTTCTTTGAAATATTCTACCTCGGTTACCTCCTCTGTCTTCTACCAGCACTCTTATTCCTTTGCATCAGGTCACACATTATTCGGTGTACTATCTTAGTGTCATTTCTGGTTGCCGTTTCCTGTGCTTCTCTGGTCCACCCATGTTTTCTCTTCATTCTGACACCTTCCTGTCACTAGACTGTCCGCTGTTTCGTAGTTCTTCAATTGTTTCAACCACTTCGTACCTTGGCTCTTTCTTTGATTTCTTCTTCGCTTAATTTCTTCACTTTTGTTAATCAGTTTTCAATCCCTGATCTTATCCTCTTTTCTTTTAGGGAGATTTTTTTGGTCATAAGTCGTTTGGCCACTGTCCATGAAGATTTTTTTTTTTCTTGAAAGTCGTTTGGCTACTGTCCACTGTCCACTGTCCACCATTGCGTTTCGAAACTTAACTGCACTGTTCCGCTACATCTTTAGACTATTGTAGTTCTTGGAACATGTTATTGATTTTCAGTTGAAAATTCTGCAGAGCTTGTGCTTCTTTCAATCTTTCTCTTGCGGTCTTTCTACTTTCTTTCGTTGTCATTTTATTCAATTTCAGCTGCAACGCTGCCTCAAATGGATGGTGATCTAATTCTACATCTGCACCTTTGTAACTCTGACATCTTGTAACACTTAGCGCCATCTTTTGTTAATACAGATGTAGTTAATTTCATTCTCGTCGATCAAAGAAGAGCTGCAATTTACCGCCCTCCTTCATGTAGTAAACCAAGAAATTTTAATTAATTAAAATTATACATAGACAGACATTATCATCCACTAAACACACAGAGGGGAATATCTCATTCAAATCATACCCTATTGTCTAAAATATTGGACACCGTGGATAATAGAGACCATGCTGCGCAATGTTTGAGTGAAGGACAGGATAGTCATGGTGGATGGTCTTTTCTTATCAGGCTGATGTAGACCTAAATAACGAGAGCAACACGAGCCAAACAGTGAACATCTAAGAGGATGTTCGAATATCTAGAAATAGTAGCTAAATCTTTTTATCAAACCTCAAAACCTCAAACTGAATATTAGTAGTTCGAGATATTTCTAAAACAGTGAAAGATTCAGGGTTGGAACGCTATTTATTATATATCTCATAAACCAGGGTTGTCCTGGACACGCCCCTCCTCTACATATCCTCATGTGTTCAATTAAGCTCTGATTGCAGTGTTTAATTAGAACTGTTTTACCAACATTTCAATATGAAATTCCTCAAAATCTTGAACCCGGCAGCATTTAGAGAAACTAGTCTCGGGTCTCGAATACCCTCCCCCCCACTCACCGCTTATTAATTTTTCAGATTTGTTTCACCCCCCGCCCACTCTTATCCCCCTCCCCCTGCTCATTAAATTTTTCTAATCTCTCTCCAGAGAAATTTTGGTTTTATAAAAAATCAACAGACAACCTAGAAAAATTACCAATTTTCCAACACCCCCACCTATTCCACCCCCTCGCTTATTCCACCCCCATCTATTCCACCCCCTTATTCCACCTCACGTTTATTCTACCCTTCGGTTATTCCAACCCCCTGGCTTATCCCCCACCACTTATACCGACCCTTTTGTTTATCTCCTCCCAACTCGCTTATTTCACCCCTGTTTATTCCAATACCCCCTCTTATTCCAACCCCCCGCATATTCCACCCCACGCTTATTCCAGCCCTTATCTCCCCCTATTATGAGGGCGGTGGATTGGCAGTATAGGTAGAGGGTCGGACGCCATGCTTTGCAGCATAGAGTTACGGCCCTTTATGGTCTGCGTTCAAATCCCGCCGAGGTTAACTTTGCCTTTCATCCTTACGGAGTCGATAAAATAAAGTACCAGTAATGCACAGGGTAATTGCTGGCCTTGTGCCTAAAGTAGAAACAATTATTTGGGACCCGAGAGTAAGTAGCGAGACTTCTCAACATAAAGAGAAATAATAAAAATCTCATTTAATTAATTGTTTCTACTTTTGGCACAAGACCAGCAATTAACCAGTACATTACTGGTACGTTATGTTATCGACCCCGTAAGGATGAAAGGCAAAGTTAACCTCGGCGGGATTTGAACTCAGAATGGCAAGGGCCGTAACTCTATGCGTCAAAGCATGGTGTCCGACCCTCTACCGATACTGCCAATCCACAATTAATGTCATTTAGTCAGCGACAAACTTAAAAATAATTAAAATGTTACTGATGCTTTAAAATTAAACTAATTGTTTCTTGTTTATTCTAGCCTCTGGTCATACTTCATTAAACTTACATCAAACATTGGATAGTGTATTTCTAAATGTGATTCTCGGGTTCGAATACCCCCCCCCCCCCTTATTAATCTTTCTGCCCCTCCACCCCCACCCACCCACTCTTATCCACCACCCTGCTTATTAAATTTTACTAATCTATCCCCGGCAAAATTTTATTTTAAGTGGTAGCATTCCTGCGACAATTAATTTTCTTTTAAATTAAAAAAAAACATTATACATGACAATCCATTATAAATTGGATGGGTTGGGGTCTCAATGTGTAAAGGCGGTGGATTGGCAGTATCGGTAGAAGGTCGGACGCCATGCTTTGCAGCATAGAGTTACGCTCTTTTACGGTTTGAGCTCAAATCCCGCCGTGGTTAACTTTGCCTTTCATCCTTACGGGGTCGATAAAATAAAGTACCAGTAATGTACTGGATTAATTGCTGGCTTTGTGCCAAAAGTAGAAACTATATAAACTAAACGACTAATTTGGGTTCTTAAAAAAAAAATCAACAGAGACAACCTAGAAAAATTACTCCCCATCGTCCCCCACCCTATTATTTGGGACCCGAGAGTATCCAAAAATATGATAATCTGGCCATGACTGGAATGCTTTTGTTAATAGGAGTCAAACACCAGAACAGCCGTAAGTGATTTGAGCGAGTAGAACGTAGTAAATAGACGGTGGATTGGCAGAGTCGTTAGAAGGTCGGATAGAATGGTAGAGTCGCTAGAACGTCGGATAGAATGGTAGAGTGGTTAGAACGTCAGATAGAATGGTAGAGTCGTTAGAAGGTCAGATAGAATGGTAGAGTGGTTAGAACGTCAGATAGAATGGTAGAGTTGCTAGAACGTCAGATAGAATGGTAGAGTGGTTAGAATGTCAGATAGAGTGGCAGAGTAGTTAGAAGGTCAGATAGAATGGTAGAGTCGTTAGAAGGTCAGATAGAATGGTAGAGTCGTTAGAACGTCAGATAGAATGGTAGAGTGGTTAGAACGTCAGATAGAATGGTAGAGTCGTTAGAATGTCAGTTAGAATGGTAGAGTTGTTAGAAGGTCAGATAGAATGGTAGAGTGGTTAGAAGGTCAGATAGAATGGTAGAGTCGTTAGAAGGTCAGATAGAATGGTGGAGTGGTTAGAACATCAGATAGAGTGGCAGAGCCGTTAGAAGGTCAGATAGAATGGTAGAGTGGTTAGAAGGTCAGATAGAATGGTAGAGTGGTTAGAAGGTCAGATAGAATGGCAGAGTCGTTAGAAGGTCAGATAGAATGGTTTGTTGTGAAGGTCGATTCTTCCTCTAATATCTCTTTCTCACATCCTTTCTCTCACTCTCTCTTATCCTTCTCTGAAAGAAATCTGCTGTATTCAAACCTGGAGAGATGGGTTCTGTCAGGTTTTAAAATGCCCCAGAAATGCCATTTGTCAATACGGCACCCCAACGACTCCTTAGAAGTTACGGGTCTATACCATAATAAGGTAGTAGTAGTATAGGCGGTGGATTGGCAGGAGGCGTTAGAACGTCGAACAGAATGCTTTGTGGTATTTGTTCCGGCTATCTGTTCAAATCCCGCCGAGGTCAACTTTGCCTTTCATCCTTTCGAAGTCGATAAAAAAGTACCAGTCTAATACTGGGGTCGATTCTTTCTCTATATCTCTTCCTCACTGCCCTTGTCCCTCTCTCCTTCCATGGAAGAAATCTGCGTTTATTCAGACCTGGAGAGGAAATGAGCTCCACCAGGTTTTAAAAAGCCCCAAGAGACTCCGTATGTTTATACAGCGTCACATACTAGCCCACCAGGAGTTACGGGACTATACCATAAGGTAGTAATGGTGACAACACTGAACCTGCGGATCGCTCCTGTGTTGGTCAGTAACTGCTCTAGGTAAACCTTACAACACCGTATTGTGGAGAATTCTGTGGAACAAGTAAGACATAACATAGGGTGGCAGGTAGGCCAGTTAATTTGGATCTACGATTATGAGGAGACATATTCTTCTTAAGTTCTATGTTTTGAATTTTGTTTTACCACTTGAAAGCTCCTATTGTACACTACATATACAAATAGATAACAATAACCCAAATATAACTCATGTATTTAGCTAAGTTTCTAATTACGTAATGAGTTGTTGTGGGGCTTACCTTTCAATATCTAGTCTAACCCTATAGTTAGTTTTCATGACCTATATTCACATCTGGTCTTATTCTGTTATTAACTTTGAGAGTTTACTTTTCACATCTGGCCTGTGGCTAGTACCAGCTTTGCTTGAGAAGCCATGTTGGGGACTATGTCATTTCAATTCTTGTTTGAAATCGTTTCATTTTTGTTTCAGTTACACTACAAATAATATTTTCAGGAAATGCGGAAATATCGTGTCATGGCCATTTCAACAAGTCATTAATCCTATTCTCCTTAAGTCAGTAAAAAAAAAAGAAAGACTATTTTCCACATATCAAGTTATCTCCCTTTCTTTTGCTTTCTCAGTCATAGGTCATATATGTCATGTTCCTATAATAAGTTCTCCCTCTCCACTAAAGTCATTTCCTCGAACAACACGACTGCTATAACTTTTCCTTCTGCCAATAAATACTTCTCTACTTGTAGTTCTGCCAGATTTCTTCAGTAGACATTTATTCAGTGGTTTATCTTTCTAATACAGTTTATTCAAAGAGAAAAGACGGCAGTGGTACAACAGCACAGCTAAAATGTTACAATTCCTTTTTTCCTAACACTTTCATCGCTTAACTTTCAGATCCACAAATACGGCGATAGAAGGGACAGACAAAACAGCAGATTTTTTTAAGTACAATAGTTTTTATGTCTTAATGGCGTCAGTTAATTTTATTGCTGTTGTCACGTAACAGGTTTATTTACCTATTAGCTAGCGAAAGAAAAAAGAAATACCTGCACAGAAGTAACTAAATTCTCTGTGTGATGCGAGTGTCTGTGAATGTAAGCTGAAAAATCATGTCAAGCTATCACGTGATCCCCCTCCCTCTGTGCCGCTTACGAAAATGTGGAATAAGACTATAAAATCATGATGCCATGGCGGTGGAGTGTAAAACGAGACATATATATATATATTTTTTACAATGGTATTTATAAATTTTATTGAGCCTCAATAAACATTTATGATGTATAAATTTTCTATTTTCGAAATATTTAAATTCCTGTCAGTTGAAGGTGTTTGAAACTACATATTGTTTATATATATATATATATATATATATATATATATATATATATATATATATATATAATGTATATATACATATATATTTATGATATGTAAATATACACACACACACACACACACACACACACACATATATATATATATCAATCTATCTTTAATATATTTATGTATATATATATATATATATATACATATATATTTATGATATGTAAATATATATACACACACACACATATATATATATATATATATATATATGTATAATAAAGTTAATAAAAAGTCAAATGTTTAAAATTTAGCTTCGTTTATTACTGCTATATATATTTCAGTGACAGCCATCTTTGGCTGTGACCTCTTCAGGCAGTCTGAATTAGTATGGTATAGACAAGTACATATGTTGTTGAGGTGTATAATTTTGTCAATACTCTGATATGCCCAGTTCCTTGTTGGGTTGTTATTTCACTGGGGAACTGGAATCATATTGGTAGCTTACAGTTTATCGCACCTTGAATTGTTTTAATGAAGTAAAGGTGGTCGGGTTAGACAATCTGAGTGTTCTGCTAAAAATTGATAATTTGCCATCAGTAAATTATAAACATGTAGCAATGAGTTGGATGTGAGGTTATTAAGGGGACCAGGGAGATGAGTTAGAAAAAGAGGGAACACAATGGAAAATAACAGTTACAGATTAGATCCTAAATATATCACAAGTCAAGTCATTGAGCAAACATAATTAGGCAAGAGTGGGGAAATTTGGTGAAGAATATCGTATTGTGAGGTGCAATATATTGTCAATGATAACTAACCACAAACTAGGTATTCATATAATGAAAATGATAATATATATATATATATATATATTTATTTATTGTTATACTTGGGGAGGGTCATATTGTTGTAATAATTTTGCCAGAAATAATAACAGAACACACTCACTTTATGGTTGGTTTTCGCTTCTGTATCTTTTTTATCTCCATAGTTAATTTATTTGGCAATTAATGTTTATCATTGATTGACCAACTATATAAGAGAGAGAGAGAGAGAGACTCTACTAATACTGCCAATTCACCACACTATCATTAGCGATAACAACAACAGCAGCAACAACAGCTATATTATGGCAGCTATTGTATTGCTGCTGCTATCGTATTTTAGAATATTGTAAGGTGTACAGTCAATCAAAGTATGATATCTATTTAATAACCATCATTGATATTTCAAATCCTGTAGAATTTAATTCAAGTAATATTTAATCCGCAGCTTTACAAACTGTTTGCTAAATGCATTAAATGGAACGATATTTTCTCGTACACTCATCAAACTCAATAAGTTAGGAAGAGATAATTCGAGTGATAATTTAGAAAAGGTAACAATTTCTCCCGAGGAGGATTAGTTTGAACTAAACTACTCATTCCTGCTGTCGTTTAATAAATAATTTAGCAGTGTCTTAAAGAAGAAATATATTGCAAGTTAATACACTAAAGAGTCTAAAGTATGTGCTTACCCCGGGGGTTCATCAGGTTGGTGCTTATCCTGGTTTCACTGGCGTTAAGTGACTGAGACTACCTTCCTCAACAGGACACTTGGTACTCATTTTCAATTGAGTATACTAGAGCAACGTGAAGTGCTTTGCTCAAGAACACAACACACAACCCAGTCCGAGAATCGAACCGACGGCATTATGATCCTAATTCAAGACACCATTAGGTCACACGCCTCCACTGAAATAATATACCGTGTCATTTATTACTAATGATTTCTAACTTCGGCCTACGACTAATAATTGTTTCTACTTTTGGCACAAGGCCAGCAATTACCCAGTACATTACTGGTACATTATTTTATCGACCACGTAAGGATGAAAGGCAAAGTTAACCTTGGCTAGATAAGAACTCAGTTCGTAAAGGGACGCAACTCTATGCTGGAAAGCATGGCGTCTGACTCTCTACCGATACCGCCCTTCCCTAATAATGGTAGGTTGTATGAGAAAGTTGATTAAATTGAGTACTTGGCAGCTACTTAATTTAATAACCCTAGAAGGATTAAATAGAAAACTGACCTCGGTGGGAGTTGAACTCACAACATCCATGACCCTAACTAATAAACTAAAGATGTAACACAGTATTTTTCATTCGGCGCTCTATCGTTTGTGCTATCCAATTTCTTTATCTATTTAATTTTGCATCATTAATAATTCATAATATCGTATACTGATTTATGCAAATTCCCGGATGTATAAAGGCTCCTATGAAGTCACTTTAGTGTTTGTCGGTGAATTAGAGTTTCCTATGTAGTCTCCTATCGGGTCTTTTACACAGAGCCCAATATTAGACTTTCACCACAACCTTATTATTGACAAGACTCCACTAAGGTGAAGAATTGGAGCGGGTGGCAGGGATGGAGATAGAGCATCGGAGACCATGCTTTGCGGCATATAGTTACATCCCTTTACCTTCTGAGTTCAAATCTCGCCGAAGTTAAGCTTTGCCTTTCATCTTTACGGGTTCGATAAAATAAAGTACCAGTAATACAGTGGGTGGATTTTATCGACTACCCCCCCACCCCCCCCGCCCAAAAATTGTTGATGTTGTGCTAAAATCAGAAACCATTATTTATAGATGGATTGACGGTGGATTGGCAGTATCGGAGGATGGTTGGACGCCATGCTTTGATGCATAGAGTTACGGCCCTTGCCATTCTGAGTTCAAATCCCGCCGAGGTTAACTTTGCCTTTCGTCCTTACGGGGTTGATAAAATAAAGTACCAGTAATACACTGATTAATTGCTGGCCTTGTGCCAAATGTTGAAACAATTATTTTCAGATGCTAGGATGGGATTCGAGGGACATTATCTGATTACCTTTGGCTGCCTCGATAACATGTCTGAACCAAATACTTGCAACGGATTCATGTAAAGACGTAGAATGACAAGGTGGGACTTGGATTAAGTTTGTTGATGTCTGAAACACGAGTATTCACGTAAATGATTTTACCTTTTATCCTTTAGAAGGATCGATGAAATAAGTTGAATAACAAGTATTGATGAGGTGGAGGGAAGGTATAGGGAGGGTGGTCTTAATTAACTATCACCCCACCCTAACTAAATCTGAGGACTTGTACATAAGTTATAAATCAGTAATATATAATCAATGAAGGTGATGGGAGATATCTTGTGAAATTCCCACCGGGAAGAAGTGATGGTGAGGGTGGTAGGGTTATAAATCGGACACACGAACGATACATATATAATGTATAATACGATACTATACAACAACATCAACAACAATGCCAATAACAAAAGTAACATTGAGAACAAATTCAACTTACACCTCCATCGATGCATAAAGTGATGTAACATATCCCGTTCTAGTCGGCTGAATTTTGAACAGTTAACTTGAAGTAACAAAACACAGATAAAACCTAAAACAATCTAAAAATGTCATTTCATCCTTCAGTGCCGACATAACGACAATCTTGTCTCATTTAGCAGCACCAAGACGCCGTCACTTACAGGAAACACACTCCTAACACTATATATGTATACACACACACACACATATATATATATATGTATATATATGTGTGTGTGTATATATATATATATATATATATATATATATATATATATATATATATATATATATATATGCATGTGTGTGTATATATATATATATATATATATATATATAGTTAAAAGAATAGAGGTGTAACACACAAGTTATTATATATTGGTAAACGGAATAGAAAATGCTGACAAATTGTTCACAGTTGAAAAATGGTTTAATTAGGAATAAAAGAGTATTAGTGATTGTATGGGTTAGTATTCAGTTGTGGTTTTAAGTTTTTAAGTTTTTACCGGTTGCGCATTTCTAAATGCTTTTCAAAAATAATTTTGAGATAGAGTGTCCGTGCTGTTTGCTCTGATCCGATATATATATATATATATATATATATATATATATATATATATATATCGGATCAGAGCAAACAGCACGGACACTCTATCTCAAAATTATTTATATATATATATATATATATATATATGTATATATATATATGCATATATATATATATATATGTATATATATATATTTCGTTTCTGAATTTGTTTAGCAAGATTCTTTATCTGAAATTGTGTGTTGAAACCGATATTGTTATACTTTGGGAGGGTCATGTTGCCAATAAGAAACACACGCACCAGTTGCTTTCACTTCAATTTATTATAATAAATTTATAAATTTAGGAATCTATAAATTTATAAATTTCTGGTTGGTTGGTTGGTTCCACAACCAGATAGTTGTTTATATATTGTCAAAGTTCTTTCGTCACACATTCTGTGACCTCTTCAGTGACTGGGGATTCTTTTCTTTGTTTTTGTGCCTCTCCTTTGTTCTGTCCTACGCCATTTTGTTGAAAACAACAGACACACGCAGAGGCACACACACAGGCACACACACACAAACACATTCACACACACTCATATATATATATATATATATATATATATATATATATATATATATATATATCCGTATGTGGTTGACGCCTGAGAGAAAAGAGTACTCAATACTGAATTAGAGTTTAAATATTTTATTATGAGTAAACCTGTGATAAACGGGCGAAACTATAGAGTAGCAAGACTTACTATTTAGCCTTAATAAAATGAATATGTATATGTATATGTACACATAATATGTATCAAGAACAGTTTAACAAGGGTTTTAATTAAAGCATAATTAATTTACGACCGTTTCATTAGACTAACAAGAATATTCCATTCCTGTTTAAATAACTCCTCAGAATCAATTGGAAACAAATAATTGTTTCTACTTTTGGCACAACCCCAGCAATTATCCCAGTGTATTACTGGTACTTTATTTTATCGACCCCGTAAGGATGAAAGGCAAAGTCAACCTCGGCGGGTTTTGAACTCAGATCGTTAAGGGACGTAACTATGCTGGAAAGCATGACGTCCGACCTTCTACCGATACTGCCAATTCACCATAAAGTCCCTCGAATCCCATCCTAGCACCCGAAATAATGGTTTTCTGTTTTAAGCACAACACCAACAATTTTGGCGAAGGGATAAACGATTAAACCCAGCCCAGTACATTACTGGTACTTTATTTTATCGACCCCGTACGGATGAAAGGCAAAGTTAACCTCGGCGGGATTTGAACTCAGACCGTAAGGAATTGTAACTCTATGCTGCAAAGCATTTTGTCCGGCGCTCTAGCGATACCGTCAATCCACCACCCTTTGAAATAATTGTTTCTACTTTTGGCACAAGGCCAGCAATTATCCCAGTGTATTACTGGTACTTTATTTTATCGACCCCGTAAGGATGAAAGGCAGAGTTAACCTCGGCGGGATTTGAACTCAGATCATAAAGGGCCGTAACTCTTTTGCTGTAAAGCATGGTGTCCGACGCTCTAGCGATATCGTCAATCCACCACCTTTTAAAATAATGGAAGTAGAAATTAATTAATGCACTCGTTTATACTGTGTAAATACCACTAAAAAGTCACAGCTGGGATACCTTCGATAAGTGTGCTCGATTAGGGTTGAACCTAGGGCTAAACAATCACACACACACATCTAAACACTGACATACACATCAAATGCTCCACATTAACAATCTGTGTTAAGCGGCTTTTATA
>OZ024740.1:424419242-424461742 GCA_964016885.1 Eledone cirrhosa
GTGTGTCATATACACACATGTTGCTTTGTGTCTATATTTATTCCAAGAAAGTCACATGGGGAAGCTTTGAAAAGTTTTACAAATGTTCACTTCATCTCTAATCGTGAGTATCTGAGTGGTTAGAGAATTGGATTCCTAATGGTGAGGTTGCGAGTTTGATTCCCAGACCGGGCGATGTGTTTTGTCTTTGGAAAGGACCCTGTATTTCACATTGCTCCTTCTACCGTGTAATGTCTTTGGTAAAACACCCTGTATTTCATATTGCTCCTTCTACCGTGTAATGTCTTTGGTAAAACACCCTGTATTTCATATTGCTCCTTCTACCGTGTAATGTCTTTGGTAAAACACCCTGTATTTCACATTGCTCCTTCTACCGTGTAATGTCTTTGGTAAAACACCCTGTATTTCACATTGCTCCTTCTACCGTGTAATGTCTTTGGTAAAACACCCTGTATTTCATATTGCTCCTTCTACCGTGTAATGTCTTTGGTAAAACACCCTGTATTTCATATTGCTCCTTCTACCGTGTAATGTCTTTGGTAAAACACCCTGTATTTCATATTGCTCCTTCTACCGTGTAATGTCTTTGGTAAAACACCCTGTATTTCACATAGCTCCTTCTACCGTGTAACGTCTTTGGTAAAACACCCTGTATTTCACATTGCTCCTTCTACCGTGTAATGTCTTTGGTAAAACACCCTGTATTTCATATTGCTCCTTCTACCGTGTAATGTCTTTGGTAAAACACCCTGTATTTCATATTGCTCCTTCTACCGTGTAATGTCTTTGGAAAACACCCTGTATTTCATATTGCTCCTTCTACCGTGTAATGTCTTTGGTAAAACACCCTGTATTTCATATTGCTCCTTCTACCGTGTAATGACTTTGGTAAAACACCCTGTATTTCACATAGCTCCTTCTACCGTGTAACGTCTTTGGTAAAACACCCTGTATTTCATATTGCTCCTTATACCGTGTAATGTCTTTGGTAAAACACCCTGTATTTCATATTGCTCCCTCTGCCGTGTAATGTCTTTGGTAAAACACCATGTATTTCATATTGCTCCTTCTACCGTGTAACGTCTTTGGTAAAACACCCTGTATTTCACATTGCTCCCTCTGCCGTGTAATGTCTTTCGTAAAACGCCCTGTATTTCATATTGCTCCTTCTACCGTGTAATGTCTTTGGTAAAACACCCTGTATTTCATATTGCTCCTTCTACCGTGTAATGTCTTTGGTAAAACACCCTGTATTTCATATTGCTCCGTCTACCGTGTAATGTCTTTGGTAAAACACCCTGTAGTTCACATTGCTCCTTCTACCGTGTAATGTCTTTGGTAAAACACCCTGTATTTCATATTGCTCCACCTACCGTGTAATGTCTTTGGTAAAACACCCAATATTTCACATTGCTCCCTCTGCCGTGTAATGTCTTTCGTAAAACGCCCTGTATTTCATATTGCTCCTTCTACCGTGTAATGTCTTTGGTAAAACACCCAATATTTCACATTGCTCCCTCTGCCGTGTAATGTCTTTCGTAAAACGCCCTGTATTTCATATTGCTCCTTCTACCGTGTAATGTCTTTGGTAAAACACCCAATATTTCACATTGCTCCCTCTGCCGTGTAATGTCTTTCGTAAAACGCCCTGTATTTCATATTGCTCCTTCTAACGTGTAATGTCTTTGGTAAAACACCCTGTATTTCATATTGCTCCTTCTACTGTGTAATGTCTTTGGTAAAACACCCTGTATTTCACATTGCTCCTTCTACCGTGTAATATCTTTGGTAAAACACCCTGTATTTCATATTGCCCCTTCTACCGTGTAATGTCTTTGGTAAAACAGCCTGTATTTCACATTGCTCCTTCTACAGTGTAATGTCTTTGGTAAAACACCCTGTATTTCACATTGCTCCCTCTGCCGTGTAATGTCTTTCGTAAAACACCCTGTATTTCACATTGCTCCCTCTGCCGTGTAATGTCTTTCGTAAAACACCCTGTATTTCACATTGCTCCCTCTGCCGTGTAATGTCTTTCGTAAAACACCCAATATTTCACATTGCTCCCTCTGCCGTGTAATGTCTTTCGTAAAACGCCCTGTATTTCATATTGCTCCTTCTAACGTGTAATGTCTTTGGTAAAACACCCTGTATTTCATATTGCTCCTTCTACTGTGTAATGTCTTTGGTAAAACACCCTGTATTTCACATTGCTCCTTCTACCGTGTAATATCTTTGGTAAAACACCCTGTATTTCATATTGCCCCTTCTACCGTGTAATGTCTTTGGTAAAACAGCCTGTATTTCACATTGCTCCTTCTACAGTGTAATGTCTTTGGTAAAACACCCTGTATTTCACATTGCTCCCTCTGCCGTGTAATGTCTTTCGTAAAACACCCTGTATTTCACATTGCTCCTTCTAACGTGTAATGTCTTTGGTAAAACACCCTGTATTTCATATTGCTCCTTCTACCGTGTAATGTCTTTGGTAAAACACCCTGTATTTCATACTGCTCCTTCTACCATGTAACGTCTTTGGTAAAACACCCTGTATTTAACATTGCTCCCTCTGCCGTGTAATGTCTTTCGTAAAACGCCCTGTATTTCATATTGCTCCCTCTGCCGTGTAATGTCTTTGGTAAAACACCCTGTATTTCACATTGCTCCCTCTGCCGTGTAATGTCTTTCGTAAAACGCCCTGTATTTCATATTGCTCCTTCTACCGTGTAACGTCTTTGGTAAAACACCCTGTATTTCATATTGCTCCCTCTGCCGTGTAATGTCTTTCGTAAAACGCCCTGTATTTCACATTGCTCCCTCTGCCGTGTAATGTCTTTCGTAAAACGCCCTGTATTTCATATTGCTCCCTCTGCCGTGTATTGTCTTTCGTAAAACACCCTGTATTTCATATTGCTCCCTCTGCCGTGTAATGTCTTTCGTAAAACGCCCTGTATTTCATATTGCTCCCTCTGCCGTGTAATGTCTTTCGTAAAACACCCTGTATTTCATATTGCTCCCTCTGCCGTGTAATGTCTTTCGTAAAACACCCTGTATTTCATATTGCTCCCTCTGCCGTGTAATGTCTTTCGTAAAACGCCCTGTATTTCACATTGCTCCCTCTGCCGTGTAATGTCTTTCGTAAAACGCCCTGTATTTCATATTGCTCCCTCTGCCGTGTAATGTCTTTCGTAAAACACCCTGTATTTCATATTGCTCCCTCTGCCGTGTAATGTCTTTCGTAAAACGCCCTGTATTTCATATTGCTCCCTCTGCCGTGTAATGTCTTTCGTAAAACACCCTGTATTTCATATTGCTCCCTCTGCCGTGTAATGTCTTTCGTAAAACACCCTGTATTTCATATTGCTCCCTCTGCCGTGTAATGTCTTTCGTAAAACGCCCTGTATTTCACATTGCTCCCTCTGCCGTGTAATGTCTTTCGTAAAACGCCCTGTATTTCATATTGCTCCCTCTGCCGTGTAATGTCTTTCGTAAAACACCCTGTATTTCATATTGCTCCCTCTGCCGTGTAATGTCTTTCGTAAAACGCCCTGTATTTCATATTGCTCCCTCTGCCGTGTAATGTCTTTCGTAAAACGCCCTGTATTTCATATTGCTCCCTCTACCGTGTAATGTCTTTGGTAAAACACCCTGTATTTCACATCGCTCCTTCTACCGTGTAATGTCTTTGGTAAAGCACTCTGTATTTCACATTGCTCCTTCTACCGTGTAATGTCTTTGGTAAAACACCCTGTATTTCACATTGCTCCTTCTACCGTGTAATGTCTTTGGTAAAGCACTCTGTATTTCACATTGCTCCTTCTACCGTGTAATGTCTTTGGTAAAACAGCCTGTATTTCACATTGCTCCTTCTACCGTGTAATGTCTTTGGTAAAACACCCTTTATTTTACATTGCTCCTTCTACCGTGTAATGTCTTTGGTAAAACACCCTGTATTTCACATTGCTCCTTCTCCCGTGTAATGTCTTTGGTAAAACACCCTGTATTTCATATTGCCCCTTCTACCGTGTAATGTCTTTGGTAAAACAGCCTGTATTTCACATTGCTCCTTCTACCGTGTAATGTCTTTGGTAAAACACCCTGTATTTCATATTGCTCCTTCTACCGTGTAATGTCTTTGGTAAAACACCCTGTATTTCATATTGCTCCTTCTACCGTGTAATGTCTTTGGTAAAACACCCTGTATTTCATATTGCTCCTTCTACCGTGTAATGTCTTTGGTAAAACACCCTGTATTTCATATTACTCCTTCTACCGTGTAATGTCTTTGGTAAAACACCCTTTATTTTACATTGCTCCTTCTACCGTGTAATGTCTTTGGTAAAACACCCTGTATTTCATATTGCTCCTTCTACCGTGTAACGTCTTTGGTAAAACACCCTGTATTTCACATTGCTCCCTCTGCCGTGTAATGTCTTTCGTAAAACGCCCTGTATTTCATATTACTCCTTCTACCGTGTAATGTCTTTGGTAAAACACCCTTTATTTTACATTGCTCCTTCTACCGTGTAACGTCTTTGGTAAAACACCCTGTATTTCACATTGCTCCCTCTGCCGTGTAATGTCTTTCGTAAAACGCCCTGTATTTCATATTGCTCCTGCTAACGTGTAATGTCTTTGGTAAAACACCCTGTATTTCATATTGCTCCACCTACCGTGTAATGTCTTTGGTAAAACACCCTGTATTTCACATTGCTCCATCTACCGTGTAATGTCTTTGGTAAAACACCCTGTATTTAACATTGTTCCTTCTACCCTGTAATGTCTTTGGTAAAACACCCTGTATTTCACATTGCTCCTTCTACCGTGTAATGTCTTTGGTAAAACACCCTGTATTTCACATTGCTCCCTCTGCCGTGTAATGTCTTTGGTAAAACACCCTGTATTTCATATTGCTCCTTTTACCGTGAATGTCTTTGGTAAAACACCCTGTATTTCATATTGCTCCTTCTACCGTGTAATGTCTTTGGTAAAACACCCTGTATTTCACATTGCTCCCTCTGCCTTGTAATGTCTTTGATAAAACACCCTGTATTTCATATTGCTCCTTCTACCGTGTAATGTCTTTGGTAAAACACCCTGTATTTCACATTGCTCCTTCTACCGTGTAATGTCTTTGGTAAAACACCCTGTATTTCACATTGCTCCTTCTACCGTGTAATGTCTTTGGCAAAGGACCCTGTATTTCACATTGCTCCTTCTACCGTGTAATGTCTTTGGTAAAACATCCTGTATTTCACATTGCTCCTTCTACCGTGTAATGTCTTTGGAAAAACACCCTGTATTTCATATTGCTCCTCCTACCGTGTAATGTCTTTGGTAAAACACCCTGAATTTCACATTGCTCCCTCTGCCGTGTAATGTCTTTGGTAAAACACCCTGCATTTCATATTGCTCCTTCTACCGTGTAATGTTTTGGTAAAACACCCTGTATTTCACGTTGCTCCTTCTACCGTGTAATGTCTTTGGTAAAACACCCTGTATTTCACATTGCTCCTTCTACCGTCTAATGTCTTTGGTAAAACACCCTGTATTTCACATTGCTCCTTCTACCGTGTAACGTCTTTGGTAAAACACCCTCTATTTCACATTGCTACTTCTGCCGTGTAATGTCTTTCGTAAAACACCCTGTATTTCATATTGCTCCTTCTAACGTGTAATGTCTTTGGTAAAACACCCTGTATTTCCCATTGCTCCTTCTACCGTGTAATATCTTTGGTAAAACACCCTGTATTTCACATTGCTCCTTCTACCGTGTAATGTCTTTGGTAAAACACCCTGTATTTCACATTGCTCCTTCTACCGTGTAATGTCTTAGGTAAAACACCCTGTATTTCATATTGCCCCTTCTACCGTGTAATGTCTTTGGTAAAACACCCTATATTTCATATTGCTCCTTCTACCGTGTAATGTCTTTGGTAAAGGACCCTGTATTTCATATTGCTCCTTCTACCGTTTAATGTCTTTGGTAAAACACCCTGTATTTCATATTGCTCCTTCTACCGTGTAATGTCTTTGGTAAAACACCCTGTATTTCATATTGCTCCTTCTACCGTGTAATGTCTTTGGTGAAACACCCTGTATTTCATATTACTCCTTCTACCGTGTAATGTCTATGGTAAAACACCCTGTATTTCACAACGCTCATTCTACCGTCTAATGTCTTTGGTAAAGCACTCTGTATTTCACATTGCTCCTTCTACCGTGTAATGTCTTTGGTAAAACACCCTGTATTTCATATTGCTCCCTCTGCCGTGTAATGTCTTTGGTAAAACACCCTGTATTTCATATTGCTCCTTCTACCGTGTAACGTCTTTGGTAAAACACCCTGTATTTCACATTGCTCCCTCTGCCGTGTAATGTCTTTCGTAAAACGCCCTTTATTTCATATTGCTCCTGCTAACGTGTAATGTCTTTGGTAAAACACCCTGTATTTCATATTGTTCCACCTACCGTGTAATGTCTTTCGTAAAACACCCTGTATTTCACATTGCTCCCTCTGCCGTGTAATGTCTTTCGTAAAACACCCTGTATTTCATATTGCCCCTTCTACCGTGTAATGTCTTTGGTAAAACACCCTATATTTCATATTGCTCCTTCTACCGTGTAATGTCTTTGGTAAAGGACCCTGTATTTCATATTGCTCCTTCTACCGTTTAATGTCTTTGGTAAAACACCCTGTATTTCATATTGCTCCTTCTACCGTGTAATGTCTTTGGTAAAACACCCTGTATTTCATATTGCTCCTTCTACCGTGTAATGTCTTTGGTGAAACACCCTGTATTTCATATTACTCCTTCTACCGTGTAATGTCTATGGTAAAACACCCTGTATTTCACAACGCTCATTCTACCGTCTAATGTCTTTGGTAAAGCACTCTGTATTTCACATTGCTCCTTCTACCGTGTAATGTCTTTGGTAAAACACCCTGTATTTCATATTGCTCCCTCTGCCGTGTAATGTCTTTGGTAAAACACCCTGTATTTCATATTGCTCCTTCTACCGTGTAACGTCTTTGGTAAAACACCCTGTATTTCACATTGCTCCCTCTGCCGTGTAATGTCTTTCGTAAAACGCCCTTTATTTCATATTGCTCCTGCTAACGTGTAATGTCTTTGGTAAAACACCCTGTATTTCATATTGTTCCACCTACCGTGTAATGTCTTTCGTAAAACACCCTGTATTTCACATTTCTCCTTCTACCGTGTAATATCTTTGGTAAAACACCCTGTATTTCATATTGCTCCGTCTACCGTGTGATGTCTTTGGTAAAACACCCTGTATTTCACATTGCTCCTTTTACGTGTAATGTCTTTGGTAAAACACCCTGTATTTCATATTGCTCCTTCTACCGTGTAATGTCTTTGGTAAAGGACCCTGTATTTCATATTGCTCCTTCTACCGTGTAATGTCTTTGGTAAAACACCCTGTATTTCATATTGCTCCTTCTACCGTGTAATGTCTTTCGTAAAACACCCTGTATTTCA
Organism: Eledone cirrhosa; assembly: GCA_964016885.1. Taxonomy (NCBI): domain Eukaryota; kingdom Metazoa; phylum Mollusca; class Cephalopoda; order Octopoda; family Eledonidae; genus Eledone; species Eledone cirrhosa. The sequence goes on from OZ024740.1 coordinate 424,426,748, forward strand.
CATTGCTCCCTCTGCCGTGTAATGTCTTTCGTAAAACACCCTGTATTTCATATTGCTCCTTCTACCGTGTAATGTCTTTGGTAAAACACCCTGTATTTCACATTGCTCCCTCTGCCGTGTAATGTCTTTCGTAAAACGCCCTGTATTTCATATTGCTCCTTCAAACGTGTAATGTCTTTGGTAAAACACCCTGTATTTCATATTGCTCCTTCTACCGTGTAATGTCTTTGGTAAAACACCCTGTATTTCACATTGCTCCTTCTACCGTGTAATGTCTTTGGTAAAACACCCTGTATTTCATATTGCCCCTTCTACCGTGTAATGTCTTTGGTAAAACAGCCTGTATTTCACATTGCTCCTTCTACCGTGTAATGTCTTTAGTAAAACACCCTGTATTTCATATTACTCCTTCTACCGTGCAATGTCTTTGGTAAAACACCCTGTATTTCATATTGCTCCTTCTACCGTGTAATGTCTTTGGTAAAACACCCTGTATTACATATTGCTCCCTCTGCCGTGTAATGTCTTTGGTAAAACACCCTGTATTTCATATTGCTCCCTCTACCGTGTAATGTCTTTGGTAAAACACCCTGTATTTCACATTGTTCCTTCTACCCTGTAATGTCTCTGGTAAAACACCCTGTATTTCACATTGCTCCTTCTACCGTGTAATGTCTTTGGTAAAACACCCTGTATTTCACATTGCTCCCTCTGCCGTGTAATGTCTTTGGTAAAACACCCTGTATTTCATATTGCTCCTTTTACCGTGAATGTCTTTGGTAAAACACCCTGTATTTCATATTGCTCCTTCTACCGTGTAATGTCTTTGGTAAAACACCCTGTATTTCACATTGCTCCCTCTGCCGTGTAATGTCTTTGATAAAACACCCTGTATTTCATATTGCTCCTTCTACCGTGTAATGTCTTTGGTAAAACACCCTGTATTTCACATTGCTCCTTCTACCGTGTAATGTCTTTGGTAAAACACCCTGTATTTCACATTGCTCCTTCTACCGTGTAATGTCTTTGGCAAAGGACCCTGTATTTCACATTGCTCCTTCTACCGTGTAATGTCTTTGGTAAAACATCCTGTATTTCACATTGCTCCTTCTACCGTGTAATGTCTTTGGAAAAACACCCTGTATTTCATATTGCTCCTCCTACCGTGTAATGTCTTTGGTAAAACACCCTGCATTTCATATTGCTCCTTCTACCGTGTAATGTCTTCGGTAAAACACCCTGTATTTCACGTTGCTCCTTCTACCGTGTAATATCTTTGGTAAAACACCCTGTATTTCACATTGCTCCTTCTACCGTGTAATTTCTTTGGTAAAACACCCTGTATTTCATATTGCTCCTTCTACCGTGTAATGTCTTTGGTAAAGGACCCTGTATTTCATATTGCTCCTTCTACCGTGTAATGTGTTTGGTAAAACACCCTGTATTTCACATTGCTCCTTCTACCGTGTAATGTCTTTGGCAAAGGACCCTGTATTTCACATTGCTCCTTCTACCGTGTAATGTCTTTGGTAAAACACCCTGTATTTCACATTGCTCCTTCTACCGTGTAATGTCTTTGGTAAAACACCCTTTATTTCATATTGGTCCTTCTACCGTGTAACGTCTTTGGTAAAGGACCCTGTATTTCACATTGCTCCTTCTACCGTGTAATCTCTTTGGTAAAACACCCTCTATTTCACATTGCTCCTTCTACCGTGTAATGTCTTTGGTAAAACAGCCTGTATTTCACATTTCTCCTTCTACCGTGTAATATCTTTGGTAAAACACCCTGTATTTCATATTGCTCCGTCTACCGTGTGATGTCTTTGGTAAAACACCCTGTATTTCACATTGCTCCTTTTACGTGTAATGTCTTTGGTAAAACACCCTGTATTTCATATTGCTCCTTCTACCGTGTAATGTCTTTGGTAAAGGACCCTGTATTTCATATTGCTCCTTCTGCCGTGTAATGTCTTTGGTAAAACACCCTGTATTTCATATTGCTCCTTCTACCGTGTAATGTCTTTCGTAAAACACCCTGTATTTCACATTGCTCCCTCTGCCGTGTAATGTCTTTCGTAAAACACCCTGTATTTCATATTGCTCCTTCTACCGTGTAATGTCTTTGGTAAAACACCCTGTATTTCACATTGCTCCCTCTGCCGTGTAATGTCTTTCGTAAAACGCCCTGTATTTCATATTGCTCCTAACGTGTAATGTCTTTGGTAAAACACCCTGTATTTCATATTGCTCCTTCTACCGTGTAATGTCTTTGGTAAAACACCCTGTATTTCACATTGCTCCTTCTACCGTGTAATGTCTTTGGTAAAACACCCTGTATTTCATATTGCCCCTTCTACCGTGTAATGTCTTTGGTAAAACAGCCTGTATTTCACATTGGTCCTTCTACCGTGTAATGTCTTTGGTAAAACACCCTGTATTTCATATTACTCCTTCTACCGTGCAATGTCTTTGGTAAAACACCCTGTATTTCATATTGCTCCTTCTACCGTGTAATGTCTTTGGTAAAACACCCTGTATTACATATTGCTCCTTCTACCGTGTAAGGTCTTTGGTAAAACACCCTGTATTTCATATTGCTCCCTCTGCCGTGTAATGTCTTTGGTAAAACACCCTGTATTTCATATTGCTCCCTCTGCCGTGTAATGTCTTTGGTAAAACACCCTGTATTTCATATTGCTCCCTCTACCGTGTAATGTCTTTGGTAAAACACCCTGTATTTCACATTGTTCCTTCTACCCTGTAATGTCTTTGGTAAAACACCCTGTATTTCACATTGCTCCTTCTACCGTGTAATGTCTTTGGTAAAACACCCTGTATTTCACATTGCTCCCTCTGCCGTGTAATGTCTTTGGTAAAACACCCTGTATTTCATATTGCTCCTTTTACCGTGAATGTCTTTGGTAAAACACCCTGTATTTCATATTGCTCCTTCTACCGTGTAATGTCTTTGGTAAAACACCCTGTATTTCACATTGCTCCCTCTGCCGTGTAATGTCTTTGATAAAACACCCTGTATTTCATATTGCTCCTTCTACCGTGTAATGTCTTTGGTAAAACACCCTGTATTTCACATTGCTCCTTCTACCGTGTAATGTCTTTGGTAAAACACCCTGTATTTCACATTGCTCCTTCTACCGTGTAATGTCTTTGGCAAAGGACCCTGTATTTCACATTGCTCCTTCTACCGTGTAATGTCTTTGGTAAAACATCCTGTATTTCACATTGCTCCTTCTACCGTGTAATGTCTTTGGAAAAACACCCTGTACTTCATATTGCTCCTCCTACCGTGTAATGTCTTTGGTAAACCACCCTGCATTTCATATTGCTCCTTCTACCGTGTAATGTCTTCGGTAAAACACCCTGTATTTCACGTTGCTCCTTCTACCGTGTAATGTCTTTGGTAAAACACCCTGTATTTCACATTGCTCCTTCTACCGTCTAATGTCTTTGGTAAAACACCCTGTATTTCACATTGCTCCTTCTACCGTGTAACGTCTTTGGTAAAACACCCTCTATTTCACATTGCTACTTCTGCCGTGTAATGTCTTTCGTAAAACACCCTGTATTTCATATTGCTCCTTCTAACGTCTAATGTCTTTGGTAAAACACCCTGTATTTCCCATTGTTCCTTCTACCGTGTAATATCTTTGGTAAAACACCCTGTATTTCACATTGCTCCTTCTACCGTGTAATTTCTTTGGTAAAACACCCTGTATTTCATATTGCTCCTTCTACCGTGTAATGTCTTTGGTAAAGGACCCTGTATTTCATATTGCTCCTTCTACCGTGTAATGTGTTTGGTAAAACACCCTGTATTTCACATTGCTCCTTCTACCGTGTAATGTCTTTGGTAAAACACCCTGTATTTCACATTGCTCCTTCTACCGTGTAATGTCTTTGGCAAAGGACCCTGTATTTCACATTGCTCCTTCTACCGTGTAATGTCTTTGGTAAAACACCCTGTATTTCACATTGCTCCTTCTACCGTGTAATGTCTTTGGTAAAACACCCTTTATTTCATATTGGTCCTTCTACCGTGTAACGTCTTTGGTAAAGGACCCTGTATTTCACATTGCTCCTTCTACCGTGTAATGTCTTTGGTAAAACACCCTGTATTTCACATTGCTCCTTCTACCGTGTAATGTCTTTGGTAAAACACCCTGTATTTCATATTGCTCCTTTTACCGTGTAATGTCTTTGGTAAAACACCCTGTATTTCATATTGCTCCTTTTACCGTGTAATGTCTTTGGTAAAACACCCTGTATTTCATATTGCTCCTTCTACCGTGTAATGTCTTTGGTAAAACACCCTGTATTTCACATTGCTCCCTCTGCCGTGTAATGTCTTTGATAAAACACCCTGTATTTCATATTGCTCCTTCTACCGTGTAATGTCTTTGGTAAAACACCCTGTATTTCATATTGCTCCTTCTACCGTGTAATGTCTTTGGTAAAACACCCTGTATTTCACATTGCTCCTTCTACCGTGTAATGTCTTTGGTAAAACACCCTGTATTTCACATTGCTCCTTCTACCGTCTAATGTCTTTGGTAAAACACCCTGTATTTCACATTGCTCCTTCTACCGTGTAACGTCTTTGGTAAAACACCCTCTATTTCACATTGCTACTTCTGCCGTGTAATGTCTTTCGTAAAACACCCTGTATTTCATATTGCTCCTTCTAACGTGTAATGTCTTTGGTAAAACACCCTGTATTTCACATTGCTCCTTCTACCGTGTAATATCTTTGGTAAAACACCCTGTATTTCACATTGCTCCTTCTACCGTGTAATGTCTTTGGTAAAACACCTTTATTTCATATTGCTTTTTCTACCGTGTAACGTCTTTGGTAAAGGACCCTGTATTTCACATTGCTCCTTCTACCGTGTAATATCTTTGGTAAAACACCCTGTATTTCACATTGCTCCTTCTACCGTGTAATGTCTTTGGTAAAACACCCTGTATTTCATATTGCTCCTTCTACCGTGTAATGTCTTTGGTAAAGGACCCTGTATTTCATATTGCTTCTTCTACCGTGTAATGTCTTTGGTAAAACACCCTGTATTTCATATTGCTCCCTCTACCGTGGAATGTCTTTGGTAAAACACCCGGTATTTCACATTGCTCCTTCTACCGTGTAATGTCTTTGGTAAAACACCCTGTATTTCATATTGCTCCTTCTACCGTGTAATGTCTTTGGTAAAACACCCTGTATTTCACATTGCTCCCTCTGCCGTGTAATGTATTTGGTAAAACACCCTGTATTTCATATTGCTCCTTCTACCGTGTAATGTCTTTGGTAAAACACCCTGTATTTCATACTGCTCCTTCTACCGTGTAATGTCTTTGGTAAAACACCCTGTATTTCAAATTGCTCCTTCTACCGTGTAATGTCTTTGGTAAAACACCCTGTATTTCACATTGGTCCTTCTACCGTGTAATGTCTTTGGTAAAACACCCTGTATTTCACATTGCTCCTTCTACCGTGTAATGTCTTTGGTAAAACACCCTGTATTTCACATTGCTCCCTCTGCCGTGTAATGTCTTTGATAAAACACCCTGTATTTCATATTGCTCCTTCTACCGTGTAATGTCTTTGGTAAAACACCCTGTATTTCACATTGCTCCATCTACCGTGTAATGTCTTTGGTAAAACACCCTGTATTTCACATTGCTCCTTCTACCGTGTAATGTCTTTGGCAAAGGACCCTGTATTTCACATTGCTCCTTCTACCGTGTAATGTCTTTGGTAAAACATCCTGTATTTCACATTGCTCCTTCTACCGTGTAATGTCTTTGGAAAAACACCCTGTATTTCATATTGCTCCTCCTACCGTGTAATGTCTTTGGTAAAACACCCTGCATTTCATATTGCTCCTTCTACCGTGTAATGTCTTCGGTAAAACACCCTGTATTTCACGTTGCTCCTTCTACCGTGTAATGTCTTTGGTAAAACACCCTGTATTTCACATTGCTCCTTCTACCGTCTAATGTCTTTGGTAAAACACCCTGTATTTCACATTGCTCCTTCTACCGTGTAACGTCTTTGGTAAAACACCCTCTATTTCACATTGCTACTTCTGCCGTGTAATGTCTTTCGTAAAACACCCTGTATTTCATATTGCTCCTTCTAACGTCTAATGTCTTTGGTAAAACACCCTGTATTTCCCATTGCTCCTTCTACCGTGTAATATCTTTGGTAAAACACCCTGTATTTCACATTGCTCCTTCTACCGTGTAATTTCTTTGGTAAAACACCCTGTATTTCATATTGCTCCTTCTACCGTGTAATGTGTTTGGTAAAGGACCCTGTATTTCATATTGCTCCTTCTACCGTGTAATGTGTTTGGTAAAACACCCTGTATTTCACATTGCTCCTTCTACCGTGTAATGTCTTTGGTAAAACACCCTGTATTTCACATTGCTCCTTCTACCGTGTAATGTCTTTGGCAAAGGACCCTGTATTTCACATTGCTCCTTCTACCGTGTAATGTCTTTGGTAAAACACCCTGTATTTCACATTGCTCCTTCTACCGTGTAATGTCTTTGGTAAAACACCCTTTATTTCATATTGGTCCTTCTACCGTGTAACGTCTTTGGTAAAGGACCCTGTATTTCACATTGCTCCTTCTACCGTGTAATGTCTTTGGTAAAACACCCTGTATTTCACATTGCTCCTTCTACCGTGTAATGTCTTTGGTAAAACACCCTGTATTTCACATTGCTCCTTCTACCGTGTAATGTCTTTCGTAAAACACACTGTATTTCATATTGCTCCTTCTACCGTGTAATGTCTTTGGTAAAACACCCTGTATTTCATATTGCTCCTTCTACCGTGTAATGTCTTTGGCAAAACACACTGTATTTCACATTGCTCCTTCTACTGTGTAATGTCTTTGGTAAAACACCCTATATTTCACATTGCTCCTTCTACCGTGTAATGTCTTTGGTAAAACACCCTGTATTTCACATTGCTCCATCTACCGTGTAATGTCTTTGGTAAAACACCCTGTATTTCACATTGCTCCTTCTACCGTGTAATGTCTTTGGTAAAACACCCTGTATTTCACATTGCTCCTTCTACCGTGTAATGTCTTTGGTAAAACACCCTGTATTTCACATTGCTCCATCTACCGTGTAATGTCTTTGGTAAAACACCCTGTATTTCACATTGCTCCTTCTACCGTGTAATGTCTTTGGTAAAACACCCTGTATTACATATTGCTCCTTCTACCGTGTAAGGTCTTTGGTAAAACACCCTGTATTTCATATTGCTCCCTCTGCCGTGTAATGTCTTTGGTAAAACACCCTGTATTTCATATTGCTCCCTCTGCCGTGTAATGTCTTTGGTAAAACACCCTGTATTTCATATTGCTCCCTCTACCGTGTAATGTCTTTGGTAAAACACCCTTTATTTCACATTGTTCCTTCTACCCTGTAATGTCTTTGGTAAAACACCCTGTATTTCATATTGCTCCTTCTACCGTGTAATGTCTTTGGTAAAACACCCTGTATTTCACATTGCTCACTCTGCCGTGTAATGTCTTTGGTAAAACACCCTGTATTTCATATTGCTCCTTTTACCGTGTAATGTCTTTGGTAAAACACCCTGTATTTCATATTGCTCCTTTTACCGTGTAATGTCTTTGGTAAAACACCCTGTATTTCATATTGCTCCTTCTACCGTGTAATGTCTTTGGTAAAACACCCTGTATTTCACATTGCTCCCTCTGCCGTGTAATGTCTTTGATAAAACACCCTGTATTTCATATTGCTCCTTCTACCGTGTAATGTCTTTGGTAAAACACCCTGTATTTCATATTGCTCCTTCTACCGTGTAATGTCTTTGGTAAAACACCCTGTATTTCACATTGCTCCTTCTACCGTGTAATGTCTTTGGTAAAACACCCTGTATTTCACATTGCTCCTTCTACCGTCTAATGTCTTTGGTAAAACACCCTGTATTTCACATTGCTCCTTCTACCGTGTAACGTCTTTGGTAAAACACCCTCTATTTCACATTGCTACTTCTGCCGTGTAATGTCTTTCGTAAAACACCCTGTATTTCATATTGCTCCTTCTAACGTGTAATGTCTTTGGTAAAACACCCTGTATTTCACATTGCTCCTTCTACCGTGTAATATCTTTGGTAAAACACCCTGTATTTCACATTGCTCCTTCTACCGTGTAATGTCTTTGGTAAAACACCTTTATTTCATATTGCTTTTTCTACCGTGTAACGTCTTTGGTAAAGGACCCTGTATTTCACATTGCTCCTTCTACCGTGTAATATCTTTGGTAAAACACCCTGTATTTCACATTGCTCCTTCTACCGTGTAATGTCTTTGGTAAAACACCCTGTATTTCATATTGCTCCTTCTACCGTGTAATGTCTTTGGTAAAGGACCCTGTATTTCATATTGCTTCTTCTACCGTGTAATGTCTTTGGTAAAACACCCTGTATTTCATATTGCTCCCTCTACCGTGGAATGTCTTTGGTAAAACACCCGGTATTTCACATTGCTCCTTCTACCGTGTAATGTCTTTGGTAAAACACCCTGTATTTCATATTGCTCCTTCTACCGTGTAATGTCTTTGGTAAAACACCCTGTATTTCACATTGCTCCCTCTGCCGTGTAATGTATTTGGTAAAACACCCTGTATTTCATATTGCTCCTTCTACCGTGTAATGTCTTTGGTAAAACACCCTGTATTTCATACTGCTCCTTCTACCGTGTAATGTCTTTGGTAAAACACCCTGTATTTCAAATTGCTCCTTCTACCGTGTAATGTCTTTGGTAAAACACCCTGTATTTCACATTGGTCCTTCTACCGTGTAATGTCTTTGGTAAAACACCCTGTATTTCACATTGCTCCTTCTACCGTGTAATGTCTTTGCTAAAACATCCTGTATTTCACATTGCTCCTTCTACCGTGTAATGTCTTTGGTAAAACACCCTGTATTTCATATTGCTCCTTCTACCGTGTAATGTCTTTGGTAAAACACCCTGTATTTCACATTGCTCCTTCTACCGTCTAATGTCTTTGGTAAAACACCCTGTATTTCACATTGCTCCTTCTACCGTGAATGTCTTTGGTAAAACACCCTGTATTTCATATTGCTCCTTCTACCGTGTAATGTCTTTGGTAAAACACCCTTTATTTTACATTGCTCCCTCTGCCGTGTAATGTCTTTGATAAAAAACCCTGTATTTCATATTGCTCCTTCTACCGTGTAATGTCTTTGGTAAAACACCCTGTATTTCATATTGCTCCCTCTGCCGTGTAATGTCTTTGGTAAAACACCCTGTATTTCATATTGCTCCTTCTACCGTGTAATGTCTTTGGTAAAACACCCTGTATTTCACGTTGCTCCTTCTACCGTGTAATGTCTTTGGTAAAACACCCTGTATTTCACATTGCTCCTTCTACCGTCTAATGTCTTTGGTAAAACACCCTGTATTTCACATTGCTCCTTCTACCGTGTAATGTCTTTGGTAAAACACCCTGTATTTCACGTTGCTCCTTCTACCGTGTAATGTCTTTGGTAAAACACCCTGTATTCCACATTGCTCCTTCTACCGTCTAATGTCTTTGGTAAAACACCCTGTATTTCACATTGGTCCTTCTACCGTGTAACGTCTTTGGTAAAACACCCTTTATTTCACATTGCTACTTCTGCCGTGTAATGTCTTTCGTAAAACACCCTGTATTTCATATTGCTCCTTCTAACGTGTAATGTCTTTGGTAAAACACCCTGTATTTCACATTGCTCCTTCTACCGTGTAATATCTTTGGTAAAACACCCTGTATTTCACATTGCTCCTTCTACCGTGTAATGTCTTTGGTAAAACACCTTTATTTCATATTGCTTTTTCTACCGTGTAACGTCTTTGGTAAAGGACCCTGTATTTCACATTGCTCCTTCTACCGTGTAATATCTTTGGTAAAACACCCTGTATTTCACATTGCTCCTTCTACCGTGTAATGTCTTTGGTAAAACACCCTGTATTTCATATTGCTACTTTTACCGTGTAATGTCTTTGGTAAAGGACCCTGTATTTCATATTGCTCCTTCTACCGTGTAATGTGTTTGGTAAAACACCCTGTATTTCACATTGCTCCTTCTACCGTGTAATGTCTTTGGTAAAACACCCTGTATTTCACATTGCTCCTTCTACCGTGTAATGTCTTTGGCAAAGGACCCTGTATTTCACATTGCTCCTTCTACCGTGTAATGTCTTTGGCAAAACACCCTGTATTTCATATTGCTCCCTTTTGCCGTGTAATTTGTTGGTAAAACACCCTGTATTTCTTATTGCTCATTCTACCGTGAATGTCTTTGGTAAAACACCCTGTATTTCATATTGCTCCTTCTACCGTGTAACGTCTTTGGTAAAACACCCTGTATTTCATATTGCTTCTTCTACCGTGTAATGTCTTTGGTAAAACACCCTGTATTTCATATTGCTCCCTCTACCGTGGAATGTCTTTGGTAAAACACCCGGTATTTCACATTGCTCCTTCTACCGTGTAATGTCTTTGGTAAAAAACCCTTTATTTTACATTGCTCCCTCTGCCGTGTAATGTCTTTGATAAAAAACCCTGTATTTCATATTGCTCCTTCTACCGTGTAATGTCTTTGGTAAAACACCCTGTATTTTATATTGCTCCCTCTGCCGTGTAATGTCTTTGGTAAAACACCCTGTATTTCATATTGCTCCTTCTACCGTGTAATGTCTTTGCTAAAACAGCCTGTATTTCACATTGCTCCTTCTACCGTGTAATGTCTTTGGTAAAACACCCTGTATTTCACGTTGCTCCTTCTACCGTGTAATGTCTTTGGTAAAACACCCTGTATTTCACATTGCTCCTTCTACCGTCTAATGTCTTTGGTAAAACACCCTGTATTTCACATTGCTCCTTCTACCGTGTAACGTCTTTGGTAAAACACCCTTTATTTCACATTGCTACTTCTGCCGTGTAATGTCTTTCGTAAAACACCCTGTATTTCATATTGCTCCTTCTAACGTGTAATGTCTTTGGTAAAACACCCTGTATTTCACATTGCTCCTTCTACCGTGTAATATCTTTGGTAAAACACCCTGTATTTCACATTGCTCCTTCTACCGTGTAATGTCTTTGGTAAAACACCTTTATTTCATATTGCTTTTTCTACCGTGTAACGTCTTTGGTAAAGGACCCTGTATTTCACATTGCTCCTTCTACCGTGTAATATCTTTGGTAAAACACCCTGTATTTCACATTGCTCCTTCTACCGTGTAATGTCTTTGGTAAAACACCCTGTATTTCATATTGCTCCTTTTACCGTGTAATGTCTTTGGTAAAGGACCCTGTATTTCATATTGCTCCTTCTACCGTGTAATGTATTTGGTAAAACACCCTGTATTTCACATTGCTCCTTCTACCGTGTAATGTCTTTGGTAAAACACCCTGTATTTCACATTGCTCCTTCTACCGTGTAATGTCTTTGGCAAAGGACCCTGTATTTCACATTGCTCCTTCTACCGTGTAATGTCTTTGGCAAAACACCCTGTATTTCATATTGCTCCCTTTTGCCGTGTAATTTGTTGGTAAAACACCCTGTATTTCTTATTGCTCATTCTACCGTGAATGTCTTTGGTAAAACACCCTGTATTTCATATTGCTCCTTCTACCGTGTAACGTCTTTGGTAAAGCACCCTGTATTTCATATTGCTTCTTCTACCGTGTAATGTCTTTGGTAAAACACCCTGTATTTCATATTTCTCCCTCTACCGTGGAATGTCTTTGGTAAAACACCCGGTATTTCACATTGCTCCTTCTACCGTGTAATGTCTTTGGTAAAACACCCTGTATTTCATATTGCTCCTTCTACCGTGTAATGTCTTTGGTAAAACACCCTGTATTTCACATTGCTCCCTCTGCCGTGTAATGTATTTGGTAAAACACCCTGTATTTCATATTGCTCCTTCTACCGTGTAATGTCTTTGGTAAAACACCCTGTATTTCATATTGCTCCTTCTACCGTGTAATGTCTTTGGTAAAACACCCTGTATTTCAAATTGCTCCTTCTACCGTGTAATGTCTTTGGTAAAACACCCTGTATTTCACATTGGTCCTTCTACCGTGTAATGTCTTTGGTAAAACACCCTGTATTTCACATTGCTCCTTCTACCGTGTAATGTCTTTGCTAAAACATCCTGTATTTCACATTGCTCCTTCTACCGTGTAATGTCTTTGGTAAAACACCCTGTATTTCATATTGCTCCTTCTACCGTGTAATGTCTTTGGTAAAACACCCTGTATTTCACATTGCTCCTTCTACCGTCTAATGTCTTTGGTAAAACACCCTGTATTTCACATTGCTCCTTCTACCGTGAATGTCTTTGGTAAAACACCCTGTATTTCATATTGCTCCTTCTACCGTGTAATGTCTTTGGTAAAACACCCTTTATTTTACATTGCTCCCTCTGCCGTGTAATGTCTTTGCTAAAAAACCCTGTATTTCATATTGCTCCTTCTACCGTGTAATGACTTTGGTAAAACACCCTGTATTTCATATTGCTCCCTCTGCCGTGTAATGTCTTTGGTAAAACACCCTGTATTTCATATTGCTCCTTCTACCGTGTAATGTCTTTGCTAAAACAGCCTGTATTTCACATTGCTCCATCTACCGTGTAATGTCTTTGGTAAAACACCCTGTATTTCACGTTGCTCCTTCTACCGTGTAATGTCTTTGGTAAGACACCCTGTATTTCATATTGCTCCCTCTGACGTGTAATGTCTTTGGTAAAACACCCTTTATTTCACATTGCTCCCTCTGCCGTGTAATGTCTTTGGTAAAACACACTGTATTTCACATTGCTCCTTCTACCGTGTAATGTCTTTGGTAAAACACCCTGTATTTCATATTGCTCCTTCTACCGTGTAATGTCTTTGGTAAAACACCCTGTATTTCACATTGCTCCTTCTACCGTGTAATGTCTTTGGTAAAACACCCTGTATTTCACATTGCTCCTTCTACCGTCTAATGTCTTTGGTAAAACACCCTGTATTTCACATTGCTCCTTCTACCGTGTAACGTCTTTGGTAAAACACCCTCTATTTCACATTGCTACTTCTGCCGTATAATGTATTTCGTAAAACACCCTGTATTTCATATTGCTCCTTCTAACGTGTAATGTCTTTGGTAAAACACCCTGTATTTCACATTGCTCCTTCTACCGTGTAATATCTTTGGTAAAACACCCTGTATTTCACATTGCTCCTTCTACCGTGTAATGTCTTTGGTAAAACACCTTTATTTCATATTGCTTTTTCTATCGTGTAACGTCTTTGGTAAAGGACCCTGTATTTCACATTGCTCCTTCTACCGTGTAATATCTTTGGTAAAACACCCTGTATTTCACATTGCTCCTTCTACCGTGTAATGTCTTTGGTAAAACACCCTGTATTTCATATTGCTCCTTCTACCGTGTAATGTCTTTGGTAAAGGACCCTGTATTTCATATTGCTCCTTCTACCGTGTAATGTGTTTGGTAAAACACCCTGTATTTCACATTGCTCCTTCTACCGTGTAATGTCTTTGGTAAAACACCCTGTATTTCACATTGCTCCTTCTACCGTGTAATGTCTTTGGCAAAGGACCCTGTATTTCACATTGCTCCTTCTACCGTGTAATGTCTTTGGCAAAACACCCTGTATTTCATATTGCTCCCTTTTGCCGTGTAATTTGTTGGTAAAACACCCTGTATTTCTTATTGCTCATTCTACCGTGAATGTCTTTGGTAAAACACCCTGTATTTCATATTGCTCCTTCTACCGTGTAACGTCTTTGGTAAAGCACCCTGTATTTCATATTGCTTCTTCTACCGTGTAATGTCTTTGGTAAAACACCCTGTATTTCATATTTCTCCCTCTACCGTGGAATGTCTTTGGTAAAACACCCGGTATTTCACATTGCTCCTTCTACCGTGTAATGTCTTTGGTAAAACACCCTGTATTTCATATTGCTCCTTCTACCGTGTAATGTCTTTGGTAAAACACCCTGTATTTCACATTGCTCCCTCTGCCGTGTAATGTATTTGGTAAAACACCCTGTATTTCATATTGCTCCTTCTACCGTGTAATGTCTTTGGTAAAACACCCTGTATTTCATATTGCTCCTTCTACCGTGTAATGTCTTTGGTAAAACACCCTGTATTTCAAATTGCTCCTTCTACCGTGTAATGTCTTTGGTAAAACACCCTGTATTTCACATTGGTCCTTCTACCGTGTAATGTCTTTGGTAAAACACCCTGTATTTCACATTGCTCCTTCTACCGTGTAATGTCTTTGCTAAAACATCCTGTATTTCACATTGCTCCTTCTACCGTGTAATGTCTTTGGTAAAACACCCTGTATTTCATATTGCTCCTTCTACCGTGTAATGTCTTTGGTAAAACACCCTGTATTTCACATTGCTCCTTCTACCGTCTAATGTCTTTGGTAAAACACCCTGTATTTCACATTGCTCCTTCTACCGTGAATGTCTTTGGTAAAACACCCTGTATTTCATATTGCTCCTTCTACCGTGTAATGTCTTTGGTAAAACACCCTTTATTTTACATTGCTCCCTCTGCCGTGTAATGTCTTTGCTAAAAAACCCTGTATTTCATATTGCTCCTTCTACCGTGTAATGACTTTGGTAAAACACCCTGTATTTCATATTGCTCCCTCTGCCGTGTAATGTCTTTGGTAAAACACCCTGTATTTCATATTGCTCCTTCTACCGTGTAATGTCTTTGCTAAAACAGCCTGTATTTCACATTGCTCCATCTACCGTGTAATGTCTTTGGTAAAACACCCTGTATTTCACGTTGCTCCTTCTACCGTGTAATGTCTTTGGTAAGACACCCTGTATTTCATATTGCTCCCTCTGACGTGTAATGTCTTTGGTAAAACACCCTTTATTTCACATTGCTCCCTCTGCCGTGTAATGTCTTTGGTAAAACACACTGTATTTCACATTGCTCCTTCTACCGTGTAATGTCTTTGGTAAAACACCCTGTATTTCATATTGCTCCTTCTACCGTGTAATGTCTTTGGTAAAACACCCTGTATTTCACATTGCTCCTTCTACCGTGTAATGTCTTTGGTAAAACACCCTGTATTTCACATTGCTCCTTCTACCGTCTAATGTCTTTGGTAAAACACCCTGTATTTCACATTGCTCCTTCTACCGTGTAACGTCTTTGGTAAAACACCCTCTATTTCACATTGCTACTTCTGCCGTATAATGTATTTCGTAAAACACCCTGTATTTCATATTGCTCCTTCTAACGTGTAATGTCTTTGGTAAAACACCCTGTATTTCACATTGCTCCTTCTACCGTGTAATATCTTTGGTAAAACACCCTGTATTTCACATTGCTCCTTCTACCGTGTAATGTCTTTGGTAAAACACCTTTATTTCATATTGCTTTTTCTATCGTGTAACGTCTTTGGTAAAGGACCCTGTATTTCACATTGCTCCTTCTACCGTGTAATATCTTTGGTAAAACACCCTGTATTTCACATTGCTCCTTCTACCGTGTAATGTCTTTGGTAAAACACCCTGTATTTCATATTGCTCCTTCTACCGTGTAATGTCTTTGGTAAAGGACCCTGTATTTCATATTGCTCCTTCTACCGTGTAATGTGTTTGGTAAAACACCCTGTATTTCACATTGCTCCTTCTACCGTGTAATGTCTTTGGTAAAACACCCTGTATTTCACATTGCTCCTTCTACCGTGTAATGTCTTTGGCAAATGACCCTGTATTTCACATTGCTCCTTCTACCGTGTAATGTCTTTGGCAAAACACCCTGTATTTCATATTGCTCCCTTTTGCCGTGTAATTTGTTGGTAAAACACCCTGTATTTCTTATTGCTCATTCTACCGTGAATGTCTTTGGTAAAACACCCTGTATTTCATATTGCTCCTTCTACCGTGTAACGTCTTTCGTAAAACACCCTGTATTTCATATTGCTCCCTCTGCCGTGTAATGTCTTTGGTAAAACACTCTGTATTTCACATTGTTCCTTCTACCGTGGAATGTCTTTGGTAAAACACCCGGTATTTCACATTGCTCCTTCTACCGTGTAATGTCTTTGGTAAAACACCCTGTATTTCATATTGCTCCTTCTACCGTGTAATGTCTTTGGTAAAACACCCTGTATTTCACATTGCTCCCTCTGCCGTGTAATGTATTTGGTAAAACACCCTGTATTTCATATTGCTCCTTCTACCGTGTAATGTCTTTGGTAAAACACCCTGTATTTCATATTGCTCCTTCTACCGTGTAATGTCTTTGGTAAAACACCCTGTATTTCAAATTGCTCCTTCTACCGTGTAATGTCTTTGGTAAAACTCCCTGTATTTCACATTGGTCCTTCTACCGTGTAATGTCTTTGGTAAAACACCCTGTATTTCACATTGCTCCTTCTACCGTGTAATGTCTTTGCTAAAACATCCTGTATTTCACATTGCTCCTTCTACCGTGTAATGTCTTTGGTAAAACACCCTGTATTTCATATTGCTCCTTATACCGTGTAATGTCTTTGGTAAAACACCCTGTATTTCACATTGCTCCTTCTACCGTCTAATGTCTTTGGTAAAACACCCTGTATTTCACATTGCTCCTTCTACCGTGAATGTCTTTGGTAAAACACCCTGTATTTCATATTGCTCCTTCTACCGTGTAATGTCTTTGGTAAAACACCCTTTATTTTACATTGCTCCCTCTGCCGTGTAATGTCTTTGATAAAACACCCTGTATTTCATATTGCTCCTTCTACCGTGTAATGTCTTTGTTAAAACACCCTGTATTTCATATTGCTCCCTCTGCCGTGTAATGTCTTTGGTAAAACACCCTGTATTTCATATTGCTCCTTCTACCGTGTAATGTCTTTGCTAAAACAGCCTGTATTTCACATTGCTCCTTCTACCGTGTAATGTCTTTGGTAAAACACCCTGTATTTCACGTTGCTCCTTCTACCGTGTAATGCCTTTGGTAAGACACCCTGTATTTCATATTGCTCCCTCTGACGTGTAATGTCTTTGGTAAAACACCCTTTATTTCACATTGCTCCCTCTGCCGTGTAATGTCTTTGGTAAAACACACTGTATTTCACATTGCTCCCTCTACCGTGTAATGTCTTTGGAAAAACACCCTGTATTACATATTGCTCCTTCTACCGTGTAATGTCTTAGGTAAAACACCCTGTATTTCATATTGCTCCTTCTACCGTGTAATGTCTTAGGTAAAACACCCTGTATTTCATATTGCTCCTTCTACCGTGTAATGTCTTAGGTAAAACACCCTGTATTTCACATTGTTCCTTCTACCGTGTAATGTCTTTGGCAAAACATCCTGTATTTCACATTGCTCCTTCTACCGTGTAATGTCTTTGGTAAAACACCCTGTATTTCATATTGCTCCTCCTACCGTGTAATGTCTTTGGTAAAACACCCTGTATTTCACATTGCTCCCTCTGCCGTGTAATGTCTTTGGTAAAACACCCTGTATTTCACATTGCTCCCTCTGCCGTGTAATGTCTTTGATAAAACACCCTGTATTTCATATTGCTTCTTCTATCGTGTAATGTCTTTGGTAAAACACCCTGTATTTCACATTGCTCCTTCTACCGTGTAATGTCTTTGGTAAAACACCCTGTATTTCATATTGCTCCCTCTGCCGTGATATGTCTTTGGTAAAACACCCTGTATTTCACATTGCTACATCTGCCGTGTAATGTCTTTCGTAAAACACCCTGTATTTCATATTGCTCCTTCTAACGTGTAATGTCTTTGGTAAAACACCCTGTATTTCACATTGCTCCTTCTACCGTGTAATATCTTTGGTAAAACACCCTGTATTTCACATTGCTCCTTCTACCGTGTAATATCTTTGGTAAAACACCCTGTATTTCATATTGCTCCTTCTACCGTGTAATGTCTTTGGTAAAGGACCCTGTATTTCATATTGCTCCTTCTACCGTGTAATGTGTTTGGTAAAATACCCTGTATTTCACATTGCTCCTTCTACCGTGTAATGTCTTTGGTAAAACACCCTGTATTTCACATTGCTCCTTCTACCGTGTAATGTCTTTGGCAAATGACCCTGTATTTCATATTGCTCCTTCTACCGTGTAATGTCTTTGGTAAAACACCCTGTGTTTCATATTGCTCCTTCTACCGTGTAATGTCTTTGGTAAAACACACTGTATTTCACATTGCTCCTTCTACCGTGTAATGTCTTTGGTAAAACACCCTGTATTTCATATTGCTCCTTCTACCGTGTAATGTCTTTGGTAAAACACCCTGTATTTCACATTGCTCCTTCTACCGTGTAATGTCTTTGGTAAAACACCCTGTATTTCACATTGCTCCTTCTACCGTCTAATGTCTTTGGTAAAACACCCTGTATTTCACATTGCTCCTTCTACCGTGTAACGTCTTTGGTAAAACACCCTCTATTTCACATTGCTACATCTGCCGTGTAATGTCTTTCGTAAAACACCCTGTATTTCATATTGCTCCTTCTAACGTGTAATGTCTTTGGTAAAACACCCTGTATTTCACATTGCTCCTTCTACCGTGTAATATCTTTGGTAAAACACCCTGTATTTCACATTGCTCCTTCTACCGTGTAATGTCTTTGGTAAAACACCCTGTATTTCATATTGCTCCTTCTACCGTGTAATGTCTTTGGTAAAGGACCCTGTATTTCATATTGCTCCTTCTACCGTGTAATGTGTTTGGTAAAATACCCTGTATTTCACATTGCTCCTTCTACCGTGTAATGTCTTTGGTAAAACACCCTGTATTTCACATTGCTCCTTCTACCGTGTAATGTCTTTGGAAAATGACCCTTATTTCACATTGCTCCTTCTACCGTGTAATGTCTTTGGCAAAACACCCTGTATTTCATATTGCTCCCTTTTGCCGTGTAATTTGTTGGTAAAACACCCTGTATTTCATATTGCTCCTTCTACCGTGAACGTCTTTGGTAAAACACCCTGTATTTCATATTGCTCCTTCTACCGTGTAATGTCTTTGGTAAAACACCCTGTATTTCACATTGCTCCCTCTGCCGTGTAATGTCTTTGATAAAACACCCTGTATTTCATATTGCTTCTTCTACCGTGTAATGTCTTTGGTAAAACACCCTGTATTTCATATTGCTCCCTCTGCCGTGTAATGTCTTTGGTAAAACACCCTGTATTTCATATTGCTCCCTCTGCCGTGTAATGTCTTTGGTAAAACACCCGGTATTTCATATTGCTCCTTCTACCGTGTAATGTCTTTGGTAAAACACCCTGTATTTCACATTGCTCGTTCTACCGTGTAATGTCTTTGGTAAAACACCCTGTGTTTCATATTGCTCCTTCTACCGTGTAATGTCTTTGGTAAAACACACTGTATTTCACATTGCTCCTTCTACCGTGTAATCTCTTTGGTAAAACACCCTGTATTTCATATTGCTCCTTCTACCGTGTAATGTCTTTGGTAAAACACCCTGTATTTCACATTGCTCCTTCTACCGTGTAATGTCTTTGGTAAAACACCCTGTATTTCACATTGCTCCTTCTACCGTCTAATGTCTTTGGTAAAACACCCTGTATTTCACATTGCTCCTTCTACCGTGTAACGTCTTTGGTAAAACACCCTCTATTTCACATTGCTACATCTGCCGTGTAATGTCTTTCGTAAAACACCCTGTATTTCATATTGCTCCTTCTAACGTGTAATGTCTTTGGTAAAACACCCTGTATTTCACATTGCTCCTTCTACCGTGTAATATCTTTGGTAAAACACCCTGTATTTCACATTGCTCCTTCTACCGTGTAATGTCTTTGGTAAAACACCTTTATTTCATATTGCTTTTTCTACCGTGTAACGTCTTTGGTAAAGGACCCTGTATTTCACATTGCTCCTTCTACCGTGTAATATCTTTGGTAAAACACCCTGTATTTCACATTGCTCCTTCTACCGTGTAATGTCTTTGGTAAAACACCCTGTATTTCATATTGCTCCTTCTACCGTGTAATGTCTTTGGTAAAGGACCCTGTATTTCATATTGCTCCTTCTACCGTGTAATGTGTTTGGTAAAATACCCTGTATTTCACATTGCTCCTTCTACCGTGTAATGTCTTTGGTAAAACACCCTGTATTTCACATTGCTCCTTCTACCGTGTAATGTCTTTGGCAAATGACCCTGTATTTCACATTGCTCCTTCTACCGTGTAATGTCTTTGGCAAAACACCCTGTATTTCATATTGCTCCCTTTTGCCGTGTAATTTGTTGGTAAAACACCCTGTATTTCTTATTGCTCATTCTACCGTGAATGTCTTTGGTAAAACACCCTGTATTTCATATTGCTCCTTCTACCGTGTAACGTCTTTGGTAAAGCACCCTGTATTTCATATTGCTTCTTCTACCGTGTAATGTCTTTGGTAAAACACCCTGTATTTCATATTTCTCCCTCTACCGTGGAATGTCTTTGGTAAAACACCCGGTATTTCACATTGCTCCTTCTACCGTGTAATGTCTTTGGTAAAACACCCTGTATTTCATATTGCTCCTTCTACCGTGTAATGTCTTTGGTAAAACACCCTGTATTTCACATTGCTCCCTCTGCCGTGTAATGTATTTGGTAAAACACCCTGTATTTCATATTGCTCCTTCTACCGTGTAATGTCTTTGGTAAAACACCCTGTATTTCATATTGCTCCTTCTACCGTGTAATGTCTTTGGTAAAACACCCTGTATTTCAAATTGCTCCTTCTACCGTGTAATGTCTTTGGTAAAACACCCTGTATTTCACATTGGTCCTTCTACCGTGTAATGTCTTTGGTAAAACACCCTGTATTTCACATTGCTCCTTCTACCGTGTAATGTCTTTGCTAAAACATCCTGTATTTCACATTGCTCCTTCTACCGTGTAATGTCTTTGGTAAAACACCCTGTATTTCATATTGCTCCTTCTACCGTGTAATGTCTTTGGTAAAACACCCTGTATTTCACATTGCTCCTTCTACCGTCTAATGTCTTTGGTAAAACACCCTGTATTTCACATTGCTCCTTCTACCGTGAATGTCTTTGGTAAAACACCCTGTATTTCATATTGCTCCTTCTACCGTGTAATGTCTTTGGTAAAACACCCTTTATTTTACATTGCTCCCTCTGCCGTGTAATGTCTTTGCTAAAAAACCCTGTATTTCATATTGCTCCTTCTACCGTGTAATGACTTTGGTAAAACACCCTGTATTTCATATTGCTCCCTCTGCCGTGTAATGTCTTTGGTAAAACACCCTGTATTTCATATTGCTCCTTCTACCGTGTAATGTCTTTGCTAAAACAGCCTGTATTTCACATTGCTCCATCTACCGTGTAATGTCTTTGGTAAAACACCCTGTATTTCACGTTGCTCCTTCTACCGTGTAATGTCTTTGGTAAGACACCCTGTATTTCATATTGCTCCCTCTGACGTGTAATGTCTTTGGTAAAACACCCTTTATTTCACATTGCTCCCTCTGCCGTGTAATGTCTTTGGTAAAACACACTGTATTTCACATTGCTCCTTCTACCGTGTAATGTCTTTGGTAAAACACCCTGTATTTCATATTGCTCCTTCTACCGTGTAATGTCTTTGGTAAAACACCCTGTATTTCACATTGCTCCTTCTACCGTGTAATGTCTTTGGTAAAACACCCTGTATTTCACATTGCTCCTTCTACCGTCTAATGTCTTTGGTAAAACACCCTGTATTTCACATTGCTCCTTCTACCGTGTAACGTCTTTGGTAAAACACCCTCTATTTCACATTGCTACTTCTGCCGTATAATGTATTTCGTAAAACACCCTGTATTTCATATTGCTCCTTCTAACGTGTAATGTCTTTGGTAAAACACCCTGTATTTCACATTGCTCCTTCTACCGTGTAATATCTTTGGTAAAACACCCTGTATTTCACATTGCTCCTTCTACCGTGTAATGTCTTTGGTAAAACACCTTTATTTCATATTGCTTTTTCTATCGTGTAACGTCTTTGGTAAAGGACCCTGTATTTCACATTGCTCCTTCTACCGTGTAATATCTTTGGTAAAACACCCTGTATTTCACATTGCTCCTTCTACCGTGTAATGTCTTTGGTAAAACACCCTGTATTTCATATTGCTCCTTCTACCGTGTAATGTCTTTGGTAAAGGACCCTGTATTTCATATTGCTCCTTCTACCGTGTAATGTGTTTGGTAAAACACCCTGTATTTCACATTGCTCCTTCTACCGTGTAATGTCTTTGGTAAAACACCCTGTATTTCACATTGCTCCTTCTACCGTGTAATGTCTTTGGCAAATGACCCTGTATTTCACATTGCTCCTTCTACCGTGTAATGTCTTTGGCAAAACACCCTGTATTTCATATTGCTCCCTTTTGCCGTGTAATTTGTTGGTAAAACACCCTGTATTTCTTATTGCTCATTCTACCGTGAATGTCTTTGGTAAAACACCCTGTATTTCATATTGCTCCTTCTACCGTGTAACGTCTTTCGTAAAACACCCTGTATTTCATATTGCTCCCTCTGCCGTGTAATGTCTTTGGTAAAACACTCTGTATTTCACATTGTTCCTTCTACCGTGGAATGTCTTTGGTAAAACACCCGGTATTTCACATTGCTCCTTCTACCGTGTAATGTCTTTGGTAAAACACCCTGTATTTCATATTGCTCCTTCTACCGTGTAATGTCTTTGGTAAAACACCCTGTATTTCACATTGCTCCCTCTGCCGTGTAATGTATTTGGTAAAACACCCTGTATTTCATATTGCTCCTTCTACCGTGTAATGTCTTTGGTAAAACACCCTGTATTTCATATTGCTCCTTCTACCGTGTAATGTCTTTGGTAAAACACCCTGTATTTCAAATTGCTCCTTCTACCGTGTAATGTCTTTGGTAAAACTCCCTGTATTTCACATTGGTCCTTCTACCGTGTAATGTCTTTGGTAAAACACCCTGTATTTCACATTGCTCCTTCTACCGTGTAATGTCTTTGCTAAAACATCCTGTATTTCACATTGCTCCTTCTACCGTGTAATGTCTTTGGTAAAACACCCTGTATTTCATATTGCTCCTTATACCGTGTAATGTCTTTGGTAAAACACCCTGTATTTCACATTGCTCCTTCTACCGTCTAATGTCTTTGGTAAAACACCCTGTATTTCACATTGCTCCTTCTACCGTGAATGTCTTTGGTAAAACACCCTGTATTTCATATTGCTCCTTCTACCGTGTAATGTCTTTGGTAAAACACCCTTTATTTTACATTGCTCCCTCTGCCGTGTAATGTCTTTGATAAAACACCCTGTATTTCATATTGCTCCTTCTACCGTGTAATGTCTTTGTTAAAACACCCTGTATTTCATATTGCTCCCTCTGCCGTGTAATGTCTTTGGTAAAACACCCTGTATTTCATATTGCTCCTTCTACCGTGTAATGTCTTTGCTAAAACAGCCTGTATTTCACATTGCTCCTTCTACCGTGTAATGTCTTTGGTAAAACACCCTGTATTTCACGTTGCTCCTTCTACCGTGTAATGCCTTTGGTAAGACACCCTGTATTTCATATTGCTCCCTCTGACGTGTAATGTCTTTGGTAAAACACCCTTTATTTCACATTGCTCCCTCTGCCGTGTAATGTCTTTGGTAAAACACACTGTATTTCACATTGCTCCCTCTACCGTGTAATGTCTTTGGAAAAACACCCTGTATTACATATTGCTCCTTCTACCGTGTAATGTCTTAGGTAAAACACCCTGTATTTCATATTGCTCCTTCTACCGTGTAATGTCTTAGGTAAAACACCCTGTATTTCATATTGCTCCTTCTACCGTGTAATGTCTTAGGTAAAACACCCTGTATTTCACATTGTTCCTTCTACCGTGTAATGTCTTTGGCAAAACATCCTGTATTTCACATTGCTCCTTCTACCGTGTAATGTCTTTGGTAAAACACCCTGTATTTCATATTGCTCCTCCTACCGTGTAATGTCTTTGGTAAAACACCCTGTATTTCATATTGCTCCCTCTGCCGTGTAATGTCTTTGGTAAAACACCCTGTATTTCACATTGCTCCCTCTGCCGTGTAATGTCTTTGATAAAACACCCTGTATTTCATATTGCTTCTTCTATCGTGTAATGTCTTTGGTAAAACACCCTGTATTTCACATTGCTCCTTCTACCGTGTAATGTCTTTGGTAAAACACCCTGTATTTCATATTGCTCCCTCTGCCGTGATATGTCTTTGGTAAAACACCCTGTATTTCACATTGCTACATCTGCCGTGTAATGTCTTTCGTAAAACACCCTGTATTTCATATTGCTCCTTCTAACGTGTAATGTCTTTGGTAAAACACCCTGTATTTCACATTGCTCCTTCTACCGTGTAATATCTTTGGTAAAACACCCTGTATTTCACATTGCTCCTTCTACCGTGTAATATCTTTGGTAAAACACCCTGTATTTCATATTGCTCCTTCTACCGTGTAATGTCTTTGGTAAAGGACCCTGTATTTCATATTGCTCCTTCTACCGTGTAATGTGTTTGGTAAAATACCCTGTATTTCACATTGCTCCTTCTACCGTGTAATGTCTTTGGTAAAACACCCTGTATTTCACATTGCTCCTTCTACCGTGTAATGTCTTTGGCAAATGACCCTGTATTTCATATTGCTCCTTCTACCGTGTAATGTCTTTGGTAAAACACCCTGTGTTTCATATTGCTCCTTCTACCGTGTAATGTCTTTGGTAAAACACACTGTATTTCACATTGCTCCTTCTACCGTGTAATGTCTTTGGTAAAACACCCTGTATTTCATATTGCTCCTTCTACCGTGTAATGTCTTTGGTAAAACACCCTGTATTTCACATTGCTCCTTCTACCGTGTAATGTCTTTGGTAAAACACCCTGTATTTCACATTGCTCCTTCTACCGTCTAATGTCTTTGGTAAAACACCCTGTATTTCACATTGCTCCTTCTACCGTGTAACGTCTTTGGTAAAACACCCTCTATTTCACATTGCTACATCTGCCGTGTAATGTCTTTCGTAAAACACCCTGTATTTCATATTGCTCCTTCTAACGTGTAATGTCTTTGGTAAAACACCCTGTATTTCACATTGCTCCTTCTACCGTGTAATATCTTTGGTAAAACACCCTGTATTTCACATTGCTCCTTCTACCGTGTAATGTCTTTGGTAAAACACCCTGTATTTCATATTGCTCCTTCTACCGTGTAATGTCTTTGGTAAAGGACCCTGTATTTCATATTGCTCCTTCTACCGTGTAATGTGTTTGGTAAAATACCCTGTATTTCACATTGCTCCTTCTACCGTGTAATGTCTTTGGTAAAACACCCTGTATTTCACATTGCTCCTTCTACCGTGTAATGTCTTTGGAAAATGACCCTTATTTCACATTGCTCCTTCTACCGTGTAATGTCTTTGGCAAAACACCCTGTATTTCATATTGCTCCCTTTTGCCGTGTAATTTGTTGGTAAAACACCCTGTATTTCATATTGCTCCTTCTACCGTGAACGTCTTTGGTAAAACACCCTGTATTTCATATTGCTCCTTCTACCGTGTAATGTCTTTGGTAAAACACCCTGTATTTCACATTGCTCCCTCTGCCGTGTAATGTCTTTGATAAAACACCCTGTATTTCATATTGCTTCTTCTACCGTGTAATGTCTTTGGTAAAACACCCTGTATTTCATATTGCTCCCTCTGCCGTGTAATGTCTTTGGTAAAACACCCTGTATTTCATATTGCTCCCTCTGCCGTGTAATGTCTTTGGTAAAACACCCGGTATTTCATATTGCTCCTTCTACCGTGTAATGTCTTTGGTAAAACACCCTGTATTTCACATTGCTCGTTCTACCGTGTAATGTCTTTGGTAAAACACCCTGTGTTTCATATTGCTCCTTCTACCGTGTAATGCCTTTGGTAAAACACACTGTATTTCACATTGCTCCTTCTACCGTGTAATCTCTTTGGTAAAACACCCTGTATTTCATATTGCTCCTTCTACCGTGTAATGTCTTTGGTAAAACACCCTGTATTTCACATTGCTCCTTCTACCGTGTAATGTCTTTGGTAAAACACCCTGTATTTCACATTGCTCCTTCTACCGTCTAATGTCTTTGGTAAAACACCCTGTATTTCACATTGCTCCTTCTACCGTGTAACGTCTTTGGTAAAACACCCTCTATTTCACATTGCTACATCTGCCGTGTAATGTCTTTCGTAAAACACCCTGTATTTCATATTGCTCCTTCTAACGTGTAATGTCTTTGGTAAAACACCCTGTATTTCACATTGCTCCTTCTACCGTGTAATATCTTTGGTAAAACACCCTGTATTTCACATTGCTCCTTCTACCGTGTAATGTCTTTGGTAAAACACCTTTATTTCATATTGCTTTTTCTACCGTGTAACGTCTTTGGTAAAGGACCCTGTATTTCACATTGCTCCTTCTACCGTGTAATATCTTTGGTAAAACACCCTGTATTTCACATTGCTCCTTCTACCGTGTAATGTCTTTGGTAAAACACCCTGTATTTCATATTGCTCCTTCTACCGTGTAATGTCTTTGGTAAAGGACCCTGTATTTCATATTGCTCCTTCTACCGTGTAATGTGTTTGGTAAAATACCCTGTATTTCACATTGCTCCTTCTACCGTGTAATGTCTTTGGTAAAACACCCTGTATTTCACATTGCTCCTTCTACCGTGTAATGTCTTTGGCAAATGACCCTGTATTTCACATTGCTCCTTCTACCGTGTAATGTCTTTGGCAAAACACCCTGTATTTCATATTGCTCCCTTTTGCCGTGTAATTTGTTGGTAAAACACCCTGTATTTCTTATTGCTCATTCTACCGTGAATGTCTTTGGTAAAACACCCTGTATTTCATATTGCTCCTTCTACCGTGTAACGTCTTTGGTAAAACACCCTGTATTTCATATTGCTTCTTCTACCGTGTAATGTCTTTGGTAAAACACCCTGTATTTCATATTGCTCCCTCTGCCGTGTAATGTCTTTGGTAAAACACCCGGTATTTCATATTGCTCCTTCTACCGTGGAATGTCTTTGGTAAAACACCCTGTATTTCACATTGCTCCTTCTACCGTGTAATGTCTTTGGTAAAACACCCTGTATTTCATATTGCTCCTTCTACCGTGTAATGTCTTTGGTAAAACACCCTGTATTTCACATTGCTCCCTCTGCCGTGTAATGTATTTGGTAAAACACCCTGTATTTCATATTGCTCCTTCTACCGTGTAATGTCTTTGGTAAAACACCCTGTATTTCAAATTGCTCCTTCTACCGTGTAATGTCTTTGGTAAAACACCCTGTATTTCACATTGGTCCTTCTACCGTGTAATGTATTTGGTAAAACACCCTGTATTTCATATTGCTCCTTCTACCGTGTAATGTCTTTGGTAAAACACCCTGTATTTCAAATTGCTCCTTCTACCGTGTAATGTCTTTGGTAAAACACCCTGTATTTCACATTGGTCCTTCTACCGTGTAATGTCTTTGGTAAAACACCCTGTATTTCATATTGCTCCTTCTACCGTGTAATGTCTTTGGTAAAACACCCTGTATTTCAAATTGCTCCTTCTACCGTGTAATGTCTTTGGTAAAACACCCTGTATTTCAAATTGCTCCTTCTACCGTGTAATGTCTTTGGTAAAACACCCTGTATTTCACATTGGTCCTTCTACCGTGTAATGTCTTTGGTAAAACACCCTGTATTTCACATTGCTCCTTCTACCGTGTAATGTCTTTGGTAAAACACCCTTTATTTTACATTGCTCCCTCTGCCGTGTAATGTCTTTGATAAAACACCCTGTATTTCATATTACTCCTTCTACCGTGTAATGTCTTTGGTAAAACACCCTGTATTTCATATTGCTCCCTCTGCCGTGTAATGTCTTTGCTAAAACAGCCTGTATTTCACATTGCTCCTTCTACCGTGTAATGTCTTTGGTAAAACACCCTGTATTTCATATTGCTCCCTCTGCCGTGTAATGTCTTTGGTAAAACACCCTGTATTTCACGTTGCTCCTTCTACCGTGTAATGTCTTTGGTAAGACACCCTGTATTTCATATTGCTCCCTCTGACGTGTAATGTCTTTGGTAAAACACCCTTTATTTCACATTGCTCCCTCTGCCGTGTAATGTCTTTGGTAAAACACACTGTATTTCACATTGCTCCTTCTACCGTGTAATGTCTTTGGAAAAACACCCTGTATTTCATATTGCTCCTTCTACCGTGTAATGTCTTTGGTAAAACACCCTGTATTTCATATTGCTCCTTCTACCGTGTAATGTCTTAGGTAAAACACCCTGTATTTCACATTGTTCCTTCTACCGTGTAATGTCTTTGGCAAAACATCCTGTATTTCACATTGCTCCTTCTACCGTGTAATGTCTTTGGTAAAACACCCTGTATTTCATATTGCTCCTCCTACCGTGTAATGTCTTTGGTAAAACACCCTGTATTTCACATTGCTCCCTCTGCCGTGATATGTCTTTGGTAAAACACCCTGTATTTCACATTGCTCCCTCTGCCGTGTAATGTCTTTGATAAAACACCCTGTATTTCATATTGCTTCTTCTATCGTGTAATGTCTTTGGTAAAACACCCTGTATTTCACATTGCTCCTTCTACCGTGTAATGTCTTTGGTAAAACACCCTGTATTTCATATTGCTCCCTCTGCCGTGATATGTCTTTGCTAAAACACCCTGTATTTCATATTGCTCCTTCTACCGTCTAATGTCTTTGCTAAAACACCCTGTATTTCATATTGCTCCTTCTACCGTCTAATGTCTTTGCTAAAACACCCTGTATTTCATATTGCTCCTTCTACCGTGTAATGTCTTTGGTAAAACACCCTGTATTTCACATTGCTCCTTCTACCGTGTTATGTCTTTGGTAAAACACCCTGTATTTCATATTGCTCCCTCTGCCGTGTAATGTCTTTGGTAAAACACCCTGTATTTCATATTGCTCCTTCTACCGTGGAATGTCTTTGGTAAAACACCCTGTATTTCATATTGCTCATTCTACCGTGTAACGTCTTTGGTAAAACACCCTGTATTTCACATTGCTCCCTCTGCCGTGCAATGTCTTTGGTAAAACACCCTGTATTTCATATTGCTCCTTCTACCGTGTAATGTCTTTGGTAAAACACCCTGTATTTCACATTGCTCCTTCTACCGTGTAATGTCTTTGGTAAAACACTCTGTATTTCACATTGCTCCTTCCACCGTGTAATATCTTTGGTAAAACACCCTGTATTTCATATTGCTCCTTCTACCGTGAACGTCTTTGGTAAAACACCCTGTATTTCATATTGCTCCTTCTACCGTGTAATGTCTTTGGTAAAACACCCTGTATTTCACATTGCTCCCTCTGCCGTGTAATGTCTTTGATAAAACACCCTGTATTTCATATTGCTTCTTCTACCGTGTAATGTCTTTGGTAAAACACCCTGTATTTCATATTGCTCCCTCTGCCGTGTAATGTCTTTGGTAAAACACCCTGTATTTCATATTGCTCCCTCTGCCGTGTAATGTCTTTGGTAAAACACCCGGTATTTCATATTGCTCCTTCTACCGTGTAATGTCTTTGGTAAAACACCCTGTATTTCACATTGCTCGTTCTACCGTGTAATGTCTTTGGTAAAACACCCTGTGTTTCATATTGCTCCTTCTACCGTGTAATGTCTTTGGTAAAACACCCTGTATTTCACATTGCTCCCTCTGCCGTGTAATTTCTTTGGTAAAACACCCTGTATTTCACATTGCTCATTCTACCATGTAACGTCTTTGGTAAAACACCCTCTATTTCACATTGTTCCTTCTGCCGTGTAATGTCTTTCGTAAAACAACCTGTATTTCATATTGCTCCTTCTACCGTGTAATGTCTTTGGTAAAACACCCTGTATTTCACATTGCTCCTTCTACCGTGTAATGTCTTTGGCAAAGGACCCTGTATTTCACATTGCTCCTTCTACCGTGTAATGTCTTTGGTAAAACACCCTGTATTTCACATTGCTCCTTCTACCGTGTAATGTCTTTGGTAAAACACCCTGTATTTCACATTGCTCCTTCTACCGTGTAACGTCTTTGGTAAAACACCCTCTATTTCACATTGCTCCTTCTACCGTGTAACGTCTTTGGTAAAACACCCTCTATTTCACATTGCTCCTTCTACCGTGTAATGTCTTTCGTAAAACACCCTGTATTTCACATTGCTCCTTCTACTGTGTAACGTCTTTGGTAAAGGACCTTGTATTTCACATTGCTCCTTCTACCGTGTAATGTCTTTGGTAAAACACCCTGTATTTCACATTGCTCCTTCTACCGTGTAATGTCTTTGGTAAAACACCCTGTATTTCACATTGCTCCTTCTACAGTGTAATGTCTTTGGTAAAACACCCTGTATTTCACATTGCTCCCTCTGCCGTGTAATATCTTTGGTAAAACGCCCTGTATTTCATATTGCACCTTCTACCGTGTAATGTCTTTGGTAAAGCACCCTGTATTTCATATTGCTCCTCCTACCGTGTAATGTTCTTGGTAAAACACCCTGTATTTCACATTGCTCCCTCAGCTGTGTAATGTCTTTGGTAAAACTCCCTGTATTTCATATTGCTCCTTCTACCGTGTAATGTCTTTCGTAAAACACCCTGTATTTCATATTGCTCCTTCTACCGTGTAACGTCTTTGGTAAAACACCCTGTATTTCACATTGCTCCCTCTACCGTGCAATGTCTTTGGTAAAACACCCTGTATTTCATATTGCTCCTTCTACCGTGTAATGTCTTTGGTAAAACACCCTGTATTTCACATTGCTCCCTCTACCGTGCAATGTCTTTGGTAAAACACCCTGTATTTCATATTGCTCCTTCTACCGTGTAATGTCTTTGGTAAAACACCCTGTATTTCACATTGCTCCTTCTGCCGTGTAACGTCTTTGGTAAAACACACTCTATTTCACATTGCTCCTTCTACAGTGTAATGTCTTTGGTAAAACACCCTGTATTTCACATTGCTCCTTCTACCGTGTAATGTTTTGGTAAAACACCCTTTATTTCATATTGCTCCTTCTACCGTGTAACGTCTTTGGTAAAGGACCCTGTATTTCACATTGCTCCTTCTACCGTGTAATGTCTTTGGTAAAGCACCCTGTATTTCACATTGCTCCTTCTACCGTGTAACGTCTTTGGTAAAACACCCTGTATTTCACATTGCTCCTTCTACAGTGTAATGTCTTTGGTAAAACACCCTGTATTTCACATTGCTCCTTCTACCGTGTAATGTCTTTGGTAAAACACCCTGTATTCCATATTGCTCCTTGTACCGTGTAATGTCTTTGGTAAAACACCCGGTATTTCATATTCCTCCCTCCGCCGTGTAATGTCTTTGGTAAAACACCCGGTATTTCATATTGCTCCCTCTGCCGTGTAATGTCTTTGGTAAAACACCCTGTATTTCATATTGCTCCTTCTACCGTGTAATGTCTTTGGTAAAACACCCTGTATTTCACATTGCTCCTTCTACCGTGTAATGTCTTTGGTAAAACACCCTGTATTTCACATTGCTCCTTCTACCGTGTAATGTCTTTGGTAAAACACCCGGTATTTCACATTGCTCCTTCTACCGTGTAATGTATTTGGTAAAACACCCTGTATTTCACGTTGCTCCTTCTACAGTGTAATGTCTTTGGTAAAACACCCTGTATTTCACATTGCTCCCTCTGCCGTGTAATGTCTTTGATAAAACACCCTGTATTTCATATTGCTTCTTCTACCGTGTAATGTCTTTGGTAAAACACCCTGTATTTCATATTGCTCCCTCTGCCGTGTAATGTCTTTGGTAAAACACCCTGTATTTCATATTGCTCCTTCTACCGTGTAATGTCTTTGGTAAAACACCCTGTATTTCACATTGCTCCTTCTACCGTGTAATGTCTTTGGTAAAACACCCTGTATTTCACATTGCTCCTTCTACCGTGTAATGTATTTGGTAAAAAAACCCTGTATTTCATATTGCTCCCTCTGCCGTGTAATGTCTTTGTTAAAACACCCGGTATTTCATATTGCTCCTTCTACCGTGTAATGTCTTTGGTAAAACACCCTGTATTTCATATTGCTCCTTCTACCGTGTAATGTCTTTGGTAAAACACCCTGTATTTCACATTGCTCGTTCTACCGTGTAATGTCTTTGGTAAAACACCCTGTGTTTCATATTGCTCCTTCTACCGTGTAATGTCTTTGGTAAAACACCCTGTATTTCACATTGCTCCCTCTGCCGTGTAATGTCTTTGGTAAAACACCCTGTATTTCACATTGCTCCTTCTACCGTGTAACGTCTTTGGTAAAACACCCTCTATTTCACATTGCTCCTTCTGCCGTGTAATGTCTTTCGTAAAACACCCTGTATTTCACATTGCTCCCTCAGCTGTGTAATGTCTTTGGTAAAACTCCCTGTATTTCATATTGCTCCTTCTACCGTGTAATGTCTTTGGTAAAACACTCTGTATTTCATATTGCTCCTTCTACCGTGTAACGTCTTTGGTAAAACACCCTGTATTTCACATTGCTCCCTCTACCGTGCAATGTCTTTGGAAAACACCCTGTATTTCATATTGCTCCTTCTACCCTGTAATGTCTTTGGTAAAAGACACTGTATTTCACATTGCTCCTTCTACCGTCTAATGTCTTTGGTAAAACACCCTGTATTTCACATTGCTCCTTCTACCGTGTAACGTCTTTGGTAAAACACCCTCTATTTCACATTGCTCCTTCTACCGTGTAATGTCTTTCGTAAAACACCCTGTATTTCACATTGCTCTCTCAGCTGTGTAATGTCTTTGGTAAAACTCCCTGTATTTCATATTGCTCCTTCTACCGTGTAATGTCTTTGGTAAAACACCCTGTATTTCATATTGCTCCTTCTACCGTGTAACGTCTTTGGTAAAACACCCTGTATTTCACATTGCTCCTTCTGCCGTGTAATGTCTTTCGTAAAACACCCTGTATTTCATATTGCTCCTTCTACCGTGTAATGTCTTTGGTATAACACCCTGTATTTCACATTGCTCCTTCTACCGTGTAACGTCTTTGGTAAAGGACCCTGTATTTCACATTGCTCCTTCTACCGTGTAATGTCTTTGGTAAAACACCCTGTATTTCACATTGCTCCTTCTACCGTGTAATGTCTTTGGTAAAAAACCCTGTATTTCACATTGCTCCTTCTACAGTGTAATGTCTTTGGTAAAACACCCTGTATTTCACATTGCTCCTTCTACCGTGTAATGTCTTTGGTAAAACACCCTTTATTTCATATTGCTCCTTTTACCGTGTAACGTCTTTGGTAAAGGACCCTGTATTTCACATTGCTCCTTCTACCGTGTAATGTCTTTGGTAAAACACCCTGTATTTCACATTGCTCCTTCTACCGTGTATTGTCTTTGGTAAAACACCCTGTATTTCATATTGCTCCTTCTACCGTGTAATGTCTTTGGTAAAACACCCTGTATTTCATATTGCTCCTTCTACCGTGTAATGTCTTTGGTAAAACACCCTGTATTTCATATTGCTCCTTCTACCGTGTAATGTCTTTTGTAAAACACCCTGTATTTCATATTGCTCCTTCTACCGTGTAATGTCTTTGGTAAAACACCCTGTATTTCATATTGCTCCTTCTACCGTGTAATGTCTTTGGTAAAACACCCTGTATTTCACATTGGTCCTTCTACCGTGTAATGTCTTTGCTAAAACATCCTGTATTTCACATTGCTCCTTCTACCGTGTAATGTCTTTGGTAAAACACCCTGTATTTCATATTGCTCTCTCTGCCGTGTAATGTCTTTGGTAAAACACCCTATATTTCATATTACTCCTTCTACCGTGTAATGTCTTTGGTAAAGGACCCTGTATTTCACATTGCTCCTTCTACTGTGTTATGTCTTTGGTAAAGCACCCTGTATTTCACATTGCTCCTTCTACCGTGTAATGTCCTTGGTAAAACACCTAGTATTTCACATTGCTCCTTCTACCGTGTAATGTCTTTGGTAAAACATCCTGTATTACATATTGCTCCTTCTGCCGGGTTATGTCTTTGGTAAATGACCCTGTATTTCACATTGCTCCTTCTACTGTGTAATGTCTTTGGTAAAACACCCTGTATTTCACATTGCTCCTTCTGCCGTGTAATGTCTTTGTTAAAACACCCTGTATTTCACATTGCTTCTTCTGCCGGGTTATGTCTTTGGTAAAACACTCTGTATTTCACATTACTCCTTCTGCCAGGAGTTGTGACTGGTAGATAGTATCTTTCAATGGAAAGACCTATGGGAACATTGTTTCCTCGGTCCGACCAGTTCCACTCAGTAAACGAATGAGGTCTTGGATCTTGTCGATCGATTCCTTTTTCTAATCGATTAGATTTGAAGTATACAGATTCGATCTATTCGAACCTGTAGTTACATAGCTCAGTGATAAGTACCAATATGTGGTTCGATATTCTGGATATATTGGCTCTAAGTTCAATATTATTTCACCATTTATGTTTACATTTTCGTCAACCTATGGCGATATATTCCCAACCACTGAGCAGCTACAACGGCTAATTCTATTGAGATATTCCACAAGTATTAGTTTTAAAGGTGTGAATCGTGTGGCCTAGTGGCAAGTGAACTAGACGTACGATCATACTGTCGTGGGCTCGATTCCCGGGTTGGGTTGTGTGTTGTGTTCTTGAGCAAAAACATTTCATTTCACGTTGCTCCAGAATACTCAGCTGAAAATGAGTACCAACAATAGATAGTGGACTAGCATCTTGTCCAGGGGGAAGTCTTGTACTCTCAGTCA
>OZ024740.1:424466742-424491742 GCA_964016885.1 Eledone cirrhosa
TTGAAATAGTCGAGAGTGGCATGAACCCCATTGGACCGTTATTTTCACGTCTCTGTTCACCAAATCAGTACAGATTCAAATGAGGGATCAACATTGTATGTGGGTAAACAAAATAAGTAAAGCTGTCAAGTTAAGCTCGTCCTGAGAGGAGTGACCACCAATAAGACTGTCTGAGTCAGACATCGTGAGCCATAAAGGAGGTGGGGGTGAGATGGCAGTCATGTGACTGTGTATATAACTGTCTGAGTCAGGCATCGTGAGCCATAAAGGGGTGGGGTCACATAGCAGTCATGTGACTGTGTATATGACTGTCTGAGTCAGGCATTGTGAGCCATAAAGGGGTGGGGTCACATAGCAGTCATGTGACTGTGTATATGACTGTCTGAGTCAGGCATTGTGGGCCATAAAGGGGTGGGGTCACATAGCAGTCATGCGACTGTGTATATGACTGTCCGAGTTAGACATGGTGTGCATAAAGGAGGTAGGTGGAGTGAGATAGCAGTCATGTGACTGTGTATATGACTGTCCGAGTTAGACATCGCGATGCATAAAGGAGGTGGGGGTGAGGTAGTAGTCATGTGACTGTGTATAAGACTTTCTGAGTCAAACATCTTGAGCCATAAAGGAGGTGGGGGTGACGTAGCACTCATGTGACTGTGTATAAGACTGTCTGAGTCAGACATCGCGAACCATAAAGGAGGTGGGGTGAGGTAGTAGTCATGTGACAGTGTTTTGTATGACATTAAGGTGTTTTAAGATGTGTCTGGGATATTCTATCATGTAGTGTGAATGGATGGTGGAGAGGGTGGGACTCGTGGGGAGCTAAATATTTGTTCAGAAAAATATTTTCAGTTCATCATATCACCTTAATTGGGAGAAGTGATGGCTAGAGAGTGATGTGATCTGTGTAAGGATGGTTATTATTGGGACAGGATGACTAGAGTCTGATGTGATCTGTGTAAGGATGGTTATTATTGGGAAGGGATGACTAGAGTGTGATGTGATCTGTGTAAGGATGGTTATTATTGGGACAGGATGACTAGAGTGTGATGTGATCTGTGTAAGGATGGTTATTATTGGGACAGGATGACTAGAGTGTGATGTGATCTGTGTGAGGATGGTTATTATTGGGACAGGATGACTAGAGTGTGATGTGATCTGTGTAAGGATGGTTATTATTGGGACAGGATGACTAGAGTGTGATGTGATCTGTGTGAGGATGGTTATTATTGGGACAGGATGACTAGAGTGTGATGTGATCTGTGTAAGGATGGTTATTATTGGGACAGGATGACTAGAGTGTGATGTGATCTGTGTGAGGATGGTTATTATTGGGACAGGATGACTAGAGTGTGATGTGATCTGTGTAAGGATGGTTATTATTGGGACAGGATGACTAGAGTGTGATGTGATCTGTGTGAGGATGGTTATTATTGGGACAGGATGACTAGAGTGTGATGTGATCTGTGTAAGGATGGTTATTATTGGGACAGGATGACTAGAGTGTGATGTGATCTGTGTAAGGATGGTTATTATTGGGACAGGATGACTAGAATGTGATGTGATCTGTGTAAGGATGGTTATTATTGGGAAGGGATGACTAGAGTGTGATGTGATCTGTGTAAGGATGGTTATTATTGGGAAGGGATGACTAGAGTGTGATGTGATCTGTGTGAGGATGGTTATTATTGGGAAGCGATGACTAGAGTGTGATGTGATCTATGTAACGATGGTTATTATTGGGACAGGATGACTAGAGTGTGATGTGATCTGTGTAAGGATGGTTATTATTGGGACAGGATGACTAGAATGTGATGTGATCTGTGTAAGGATGGTTATTATTGGGACAGGATGACTAGAGTTTGATGTGATCTATGTAAGGATGGTTATTATTGGGACAGGATGACTAGAGTGTGATGTGATCTGTGTGAGGATGGTTATTATTGGGAAGGGATGACTAGAGTGTGATGTGATCTGTGTGAGGATGGTTATTATTGGGACAGGATGACTAGAGTGTGATGTGATCTGTGTAAGGATGGTTATTATTGGGAAGGGATGACTAGAGTGTGATGTCATCTGTGTAAGGATGGTTATTATTGGGAAGGGATGACTAGAGTGTGATGTGATCTATGTAAGGATGGTTATTATTGGGACAGGATGACTAGAGTGTGATGTGATCTGTGTGAGGATGGTTATTATTGGGAAGGGATGACTAGAGTGTGATGTAATCTGTGTGAGGATGGTTATTATTGGGAAGGGATGACTAGAGTGTGATGTAATCTGTGTAAGGATGGTTATTATTGGGAAGGGATGACTAGAGTGTGATGTGATCTATGTAAGGATGGTTATTATTGGGACAGGATGACTAGAGTGTGATGTGATCTGTGTGAGGATGGTTATTATTGGGACAGGATGACTAGAGTGTAATGTGATCTGTGTAAGGATGGCTATTATTGGGACAGGATGACTAGAGTGTGATGTGATCTGTGTAAGGATGGTTATTATTGGGACAGGATGACTAGAGAGTGATGTGATCTGTGTGAGGATGGTTATTATTGGGACAGGATGACTAGAGTGTGATGTGATCTGTGTAAGGATGGCTATTATTGGGACAGGATGACTAGAGTGTGATGTGATCTGTGTAAGGATGGTTATTATTGGGACAGGATGACTAGAGAGTGATGTGATCTGTGTGAGGATGGTTATTATTGGGACAGGATGACTAGAATGTGATGTGATCTGTGTAAGGATGGTTATTATTGGGACAGGATGACTAGAGTGTGATGTGATCTGTGAAAGGATGGTTATTATTGGGACAGGATGACTAGAGTGTGATGTGATCTGTGTAAGGATGGCTATTATTGGGAAGGGATGACTAGTGTGTCATGTGATCTGTGTAAGGATGGTTATTATTGGGACAGGATGACTAGAGAGTGATGTGATCTGTGTGAGGATGGTTATTATTGGGAAGGGATAACTAGAGTGTGATGTGATCTGTGTAAGGATGGTTATTATTGGGACAGGATGACTAGAATGTGATGTGATCTGTGTAAGGATGGTTATTATTCGGAAGGGATGACTAGAGTGTGATGTGATCTATGTAAGGATGGTTATTATTGGGACAGGATGACTAGAATGTGATGTGATCTGTGTAAGGATGGTTATTATTGGGACAGGATGACTAGAGAGTGATGTGATCTGTGTGAGGATGGTTATTATTGGGACAGGATGACTAGAGTGTGATGTGATCTGTGTGAGGATGGTTATTATTGGGACAGGATGACTAGAGAGTGATGTGATCTGTGTGAGGATGGTTATTATTGGGAAGGGATGACTAGAGTGTGATGTGAACTGTGTAAGGATGGTTATTATTGGGACAGGATGACTAGAGTGTGATGTGATCTGTGTAAGGATGGTTATTATTGGGACAGGATGACTAGAGTGTGATGTGATCTGTGTAAGGATGGTTATTATTGGGAAGGGATAACTAGAGTGTGATGTGATCTGTGTAAGGATGGTTATTATTGGGACAGGATGACTAGAGTGTGATGTGATCTGTGTAAGGATGGTTATTATTGGGACAGGATGACTAGAGTGTGATGTGATCTGTGTAAGGATGGTTATTATTGGGACAGGATGACTAGAGTGTGATGTGATCTGTGTAAGGATGGTTATTATTGGGAAGGGATAACTAGAGTGTGATGTGATCTGTGTAAGGATGGTTATTATTGGGACAGGATGACTAGAATGTGATGTTATCTGTGTAAGGATGGTTATTATTGGGAAGGGATAACTAGAGTGTGATGTGATCTGTGTAAGGATGGTTATTATTGGGACAGGATGACTAGAGTGTGATGTGATCTGTGTAAGGATGGTTATTATTGGGAAGGGATAACTAGAGTGTGATGTGATCTGTGTAAGGATGGTTATTATTGGGACAGGATGACTAGAATGTGATGTGATCTGTGTAAGGATGGTTATTATTGGGACAGGATGACTAGAGTGTGATGTGATCTGTGTAAGGATGGTTATTATTGGGAAGGGATTACTAGAGTGTGATGTGATCTGTGTAAGGATGGTTATTATTGGGACAGGATGACTAGAATGTGATGTGATCTGTGTAAGGATGGTTATTATTGGGAAGGGATGACTAGAGTGTGATGTGATCTGTGTAAGGATGGTTATTATTGGGACAGGATGACTAGAATGTGATGTGATCTGTGTAAGGATGGTTATTATTGGGAAGGGATTACTAGAGTGTGATGTGATCTGTGTAAGGATGGTTATTATTGGGACAGGATGACTAGAATGTGATGTGATCTGTGTAAGGATGGTTATTATTGGGAAGGGATGACTAGAGTGTGATGTGATCTGTGTAAGGATGGTTATTATTGGGACAGGATGACTAGAATGTGATGTGATCTGTGTAAGGATGGTTATTATTGGGAAGGGATGACTAGAGTGTGATGTGATCTGTGTAAGGATGGTTATTATTGGGACAGGATGACTAGAATGTGATGTGATCTGTGTAAGGATGGTTATTATTGGGAAGGGATTACTAGAGTGTGATGTGATCTGTGTAAGGATGGTTATTATTGGGACAGGATGACTAGAATGTGATGTGATCTGTGTAAGGATGGTTATTATTGGGAAGGGATGACTAGAGTGTGATGTGATCTGTGTAAGGATGGTTATTATTGGGACAGGATGACTAGAATGTGATGTGATCTGTGTAAGGATGGTTATTATTGGGAAGGGATAACTAGAGTGTGATGTGATCTGTGTAAGGATGGTTATTATTGGGACAGGATGACTAGAGTGTGATGTGATCTGTGTAAGGATGGTTATTATTGGGACAGGATGACTAGAGTGTGATGTGATCTGTGTAAGGATGGTTATTATTGGGACAGGATGACTAGAGTGTGATGTGATCTGTGTAAGGATGGTTATTATTGGGACAGGATGACTAGAGTGTGATGTGATCTGTGTAAGGATGGTTATTATTGGGACAGGATGACTAGAGTGTGATGTGATCTGTGTAAGGATGGTTATTATTGGGACAGGATGACTAGAGTGTGATGTGATCTGTGTAAGGATGGTTATTATTGGGACAGGATGACTAGAGTGTGATGTGATCTGTGTAAGGATGGTTATTATTGGGACAGGATGACTAGAGTGTGATGTGATCTGTGTAAGGATGGTTATTATTGGGACAGGATGACTAGAGTGTGATGTGATCTGTGTAAGGATGGTTATTATTGGGAAGGGATGACTAGAGTGTGATGTCATCTGTGTAAGGATGGTTATTATTGGGAAGGGATGACTAGAGTGTGATGTGATCTATGTAAGGATGGTTATTATTGGGACAGGATGACTAGAGTGTGATGTGATCTGTGTGAGGATGGTTATTATTGGGAAGGGATGACTAGAGTGTGATGTAATCTGTGTGAGGATGGTTATTATTGGGAAGGGATGACTAGAGTGTGATGTAATCTGTGTAAGGATGGTTATTATTGGGAAGGGATGACTAGAGTGTGATGTGATCTATGTAAGGATGGTTATTATTGGGACAGGATGACTAGAGTGTGATGTGATCTGTGTGAGGATGGTTATTATTGGGACAGGATGACTAGAGTGTAATGTGATCTGTGTAAGGATGGCTATTATTGGGACAGGATGACTAGAGTGTGATGTGATCTGTGTAAGGATGGTTATTATTGGGACAGGATGACTAGAGAGTGATGTGATCTGTGTGAGGATGGTTATTATTGGGACAGGATGACTAGAGTGTGATGTGATCTGTGTAAGGATGGCTATTATTGGGACAGGATGACTAGAGTGTGATGTGATCTGTGTAAGGATGGTTATTATTGGGACAGGATGACTAGAGAGTGATGTGATCTGTGTGAGGATGGTTATTATTGGGACAGGATGACTAGAATGTGATGTGATCTGTGTAAGGATGGTTATTATTGGGACAGGATGACTAGAGTGTGATGTGATCTGTGAAAGGATGGTTATTATTGGGACAGGATGACTAGAGTGTGATGTGATCTGTGTAAGGATGGCTATTATTGGGAAGGGATGACTAGTGTGTCATGTGATCTGTGTAAGGATGGTTATTATTGGGACAGGATGACTAGAGAGTGATGTGATCTGTGTGAGGATGGTTATTATTGGGAAGGGATAACTAGAGTGTGATGTGATCTGTGTAAGGATGGTTATTATTGGGACAGGATGACTAGAATGTGATGTGATCTGTGTAAGGATGGTTATTATTCGGAAGGGATGACTAGAGTGTGATGTGATCTATGTAAGGATGGTTATTATTGGGACAGGATGACTAGAATGTGATGTGATCTGTGTAAGGATGGTTATTATTGGGACAGGATGACTAGAGAGTGATGTGATCTGTGTGAGGATGGTTATTATTGGGACAGGATGACTAGAGTGTGATGTGATCTGTGTGAGGATGGTTATTATTGGGACAGGATGACTAGAGAGTGATGTGATCTGTGTGAGGATGGTTATTATTGGGAAGGGATGACTAGAGTGTGATGTGAACTGTGTAAGGATGGTTATTATTGGGACAGGATGACTAGAGTGTGATGTGATCTGTGTAAGGATGGTTATTATTGGGACAGGATGACTAGAGTGTGATGTGATCTGTGTAAGGATGGTTATTATTGGGAAGGGATAACTAGAGTGTGATGTGATCTGTGTAAGGATGGTTATTATTGGGACAGGATGACTAGAGTGTGATGTGATCTGTGTAAGGATGGTTATTATTGGGACAGGATGACTAGAGTGTGATGTGATCTGTGTAAGGATGGTTATTATTGGGACAGGATGACTAGAGTGTGATGTGATCTGTGTAAGGATGGTTATTATTGGGAAGGGATAACTAGAGTGTGATGTGATCTGTGTAAGGATGGTTATTATTGGGACAGGATGACTAGAATGTGATGTGATCTGTGTAAGGATGGTTATTATTGGGAAGGGATAACTAGAGTGTGATGTGATCTGTGTAAGGATGGTTATTATTGGGACAGGATGACTAGAGTGTGATGTGATCTGTGTAAGGATGGTTATTATTGGGAAGGGATAACTAGAGTGTGATGTGATCTGTGTAAGGATGGTTATTATTGGGACAGGATGACTAGAATGTGATGTGATCTGTGTAAGGATGGTTATTATTGGGACAGGATGACTAGAGTGTGATGTGATCTGTGTAAGGATGGTTATTATTGGGAAGGGATTACTAGAGTGTGATGTGATCTGTGTAAGGATGGTTATTATTGGGACAGGATGACTAGAATGTGATGTGATCTGTGTAAGGATGGTTATTATTGGGAAGGGATGACTAGAGTGT
Organism: Eledone cirrhosa; assembly: GCA_964016885.1. Lineage (NCBI taxonomy): Eukaryota > Metazoa > Mollusca > Cephalopoda > Octopoda > Eledonidae > Eledone > Eledone cirrhosa. The sequence continues at coordinate 424,474,115 of OZ024740.1, forward strand.
GATGTGATCTGTGTAAGGATGGTTATTATTGGGACAGGATGACTAGAATGTGATGTGATCTGTGTAAGGATGGTTATTATTGGGAAGGGATTACTAGAGTGTGATGTGATCTGTGTAAGGATGGTTATTATTGGGACAGGATGACTAGAATGTGATGTGATCTGTGTAAGGATGGTTATTATTGGGAAGGGATGACTAGAGTGTGATGTGATCTGTGTAAGGATGGTTATTATTGGGACAGGATGACTAGAATGTGATGTGATCTGTGTAAGGATGGTTATTATTGGGAAGGGATGACTAGAGTGTGATGTGATCTGTGTAAGGATGGTTATTATTGGGACAGGATGACTAGAATGTGATGTGATCTGTGTAAGGATGGTTATTATTGGGAAGGGATTACTAGAGTGTGATGTGATCTGTGTAAGGATGGTTATTATTGGGACAGGATGACTAGAATGTGATGTGATCTGTGTAAGGATGGTTATTATTGGGAAGGGATGACTAGAGTGTGATGTGATCTGTGTAAGGATGGTTATTATTGGGACAGGATGACTAGAATGTGATGTGATCTGTGTAAGGATGGTTATTATTGGGAAGGGATAACTAGAGTGTGATGTGATCTGTGTAAGGATGGTTATTATTGGGACAGGATGACTAGAGTGTGATGTGATCTGTGTAAGGATGGTTATTATTGGGACAGGATGACTAGAGTGTGATGTGATCTGTGTAAGGATGGTTATTATTGGGACAGGATGACTAGAGTGTGATGTGATCTGTGTAAGGATGGTTATTATTGGGACAGGATGACTAGAGTGTGATGTGATCTGTGTAAGGATGGTTATTATTGGGACAGGATGACTAGAGTGTGATGTGATCTGTGTAAGGATGGTTATTATTGGGACAGGATGACTAGAGTGTGATGTGATCTGTGTAAGGATGGTTATTATTGGGACAGGATGACTAGAGTGTGATGTGATCTGTGTAAGGATGGTTATTATTGGGACAGGATGACTAGAGTGTGATGTGATCTGTGTAAGGATGGTTATTATTGGGACAGGATGACTAGAGTGTGATGTGATCTGTGTAAGGATGGTTATTATTGGGACAGGATGACTAGAATGTGATGTGATCTGTGTAAGGATGGTTATTATTGGGATGGGATGACTAGAGTGTGATGTGATCTGTGTAAGGATGGTTATTATTGGGACAGGATGACTAGAATGTGATGTGATCTGTGTAAGGATGGTTATTATTGGGATGGGATGACTAGAGTGTGATGTGATCTGTGTAAGGATGGTTATTATTGGGAAGGGATAACTAGAGTGTGATGTGATCTGTGTAAGGATGGTTATTATTGGGAAGGGATAACTAGAGTGTGATGTGATCTGTGTAAGGATGGTTATTATTGGGACAGGATGACTAGAGTGTGATGTGATCTGTGTAAGGATGGTTATTATTGGGACAGGATGACTAGAGTGTGATGTGATATGTGTAAGGGTGGTTATTATTCGGAAGGGATGACTAGAGTGTGATGTAATCTGTGTAAGGATGGTTATTATTGGGACAGGATGACTAGAATGTGATGTGATCTGTGTAAGGATGGTTATTATTGGGAAGGGATGACTAGAGTGTGATGTGATCTGTGTAAGGATGGTTATTATTGGGAAGGGATAACTAGAGTGTGATGTGATCTGTGTAAGGATGGTTATTATTGGGACAGGATGACTAGAGTGTGATGTGATCTGTGTAAGGATGGTTATTATTGGGACAGGATGACTAGAGTGTGATGTGATCTGTGTAAGGATGGTTATTATTGGGACAGGATGACTAGAGTGTGATGTGATCTGTGTAAGGATGGTTATTATTGGGACAGGATGACTAGAGTGTGATGTGATCTGTGTAAGGATGGTTATTATTGGGACAGGATGACTAGAGTGTGATGTGATCTGTGTAAGGATGGTTATTATTGGGACAGGATGACTAGAGTGTGATGTGATCTGTGTAAGGATGGTTATTATTGGGACAGGATGACTAGAGTGTGATGTGATCTGTGTAAGGATGGTTATTATTGGGACAGGATGACTAGAGTGTGATGTGATCTGTGTAAGGATGGTTATTATTGGGACAGGATGACTAGAGTGTGATGTGATCTGTGTAAGGATGGTTATTATTGGGACAGGATGACTAGAGTGTGATGTGATCTGTGTAAGGATGGTTATTATTGGGACAGGATGACTAGAGTGTGATGTGATCTGTGTAAGGATGGTTATTATTGGGACAGGATGACTAGAATGTGATGTGATCTGTGTAAGGATGGTTATTATTGGGATGGGATGACTAGAGTGTGATGTGATCTGTGTAAGGATGGTTATTATTGGGACAGGATGACTAGAATGTGATGTGATCTGTGTAAGGATGGTTATTATTGGGATGGGATGACTAGAGTGTGATGTGATCTGTGTAAGGATGGTTATTATTGGGAAGGGATAACTAGAGTGTGATGTGATCTGTGTAAGGATGGTTATTATTGGGAAGGGATAACTAGAGTGTGATGTGATCTGTGTAAGGATGGTTATTATTGGGACAGGATGACTAGAGTGTGATGTGATCTGTGTAAGGATGGTTATTATTGGGACAGGATGACTAGAGTGTGATGTGATCTGTGTAAGGATGGTTATTATTGGGACAGGATGACTAGAGTGTGATGTGATCTGTGTAAGGATGGTTATTATTGGGACAGGATGACTAGAGTGTGATGTGATCTGTGTAAGGATGGTTATTATTGGGAAGGGATGACTAGCGTGTGATGTGATCTGTGTAAGGATGGTTATTATTGGGACAGGATGACTAGAGTGTGATGTGATCTGTGTAATGATGGTTATTATTGGGACAGGATGACTAGAGTGTGATGTGATCTGTGTAAGGATGGTTATTATTGGGACAGGATGACTAGAGTGTGATGTGATCTGTGTAAGGATGGTTATTATTGGGACAGGATGACTAGAGTGTGATGTGATCTGTGTAAGGATGGTTATTATTGGGACAGGATGACTAGAGTGTGATGTGATCTGTGTAAGGATGGTTATTATTGGGACAGGATGACTAGAGTGTGATGTGATCTGTGTAAGGATGGTTATTATTGGGACAGGATGACTAGAGTGTGATGTGATCTGTGTAAGGATGGTTATTATTGGGACAGGATGACTAGAGTGTGATGTGATCTGTGTAAGGATGGTTATTATTGGGACAGGATGACTAGAGTGTGATGTGATCTGTGTAAGGATGGTTATTATTGGGACAGGATGACTAGAGTGTGATGTGATCTGTGTAAGGATGGTTATTATTGGGACAGGATGACTAGAGTGTGATGTGATCTGTGTAAGGATGGTTATTATTGGGACAGGATGACTAGAGTGTGATGTGATCTGTGTAAGGATGGTTATTATTGGGACAGGATGACTAGAGTGTGATGTGATCTGTGTAAGGATGGTTATTATTGGGACAGGATGACTAGAGTGTGATGTGATCTGTGTAAGGATGGTTATTATTGGGACAGGATGACTAGAGTGTGATGTGATCTGTGTAAGGATGGTTATTATTGGGACAGGATGACTAGAGTGTGATGTGATCTGTGTAAGGATGGTTATTATTGGGACAGGATGACTAGAGTGTGATGTGATCTGTGTAAGGATGGTTATTATTGGGAAGGGATAACTAGAGTGTGATGTGATCTGTGTAAGGATGGTTATTATTGGGACAGGATGACTAGAATGTGATGTGATCTGTGTAAGGATGGTTATTATTGGGAAGGGATGACTAGAGTGTGATGTGATCTGTGTAAGGATGGTTATTATTGGGACAGGATGACTAGAGTGTGATGTGATCTGTGTAAGGATGGTTATTATTGGGACAGGATGACTAGAGTGTGATGTGATCTGTGTAAGGATGGTTATTATTGGGACAGGATGACTAGAGTGTGATGTGATCTGTGTAAGGATGGTTATTATTGGGACAGGATGACTAGAGTGTGATGTGATCTGTGTAAGGATGGTTATTATTGGGAAGGGATGACTAGCGTGTGATGTGATCTGTGTAAGGATGGTTATTATTGGGACAGGATGACTAGAGTGTGATGTGATCTGTGTAATGATGGTTATTATTGGGACAGGATGACTAGAGTGTGATGTGATCTGTGTAAGGATGGTTATTATTGGGACAGGATGACTAGAGTGTGATGTGATCTGTGTAAGGATGGTTATTATTGGGACAGGATGACTAGAGTGTGATGTGATCTGTGTAAGGATGGTTATTATTGGGACAGGATGACTAGAGTGTGATGTGATCTGTGTAAGGATGGTTATTATTGGGACAGGATGACTAGAGTGTGATGTGATCTGTGTAAGGATGGTTATTATTGGGACAGGATGACTAGAGTGTGATGTGATCTGTGTAAGGATGGTTATTATTGGGAAGGGATGACTAGAGTGTGATGTGATCTGTGTAAGGATGGTTATTATTGGGACAGGATGACTAGAGTGTGATGTGATCTGTGTAAGGATGGTTATTATTGGGGACAGGATGACTAGAATGTGATGGGATCTGTGTAAGGATGGTTATTATTGGGAAGGGATGACTAGAGTGTGATGTAATCTGTGTAAGGATGGTTATTATTGGGAAGGGATGACTAGAGTGTGATGTGATCTATGTAAGGATGGTTATTATTGGGACAGGATGACTAGAGTGTGATGTGATCTGTGTGAGGATGGTTATTATTGGGACAGGATGACTAGAGTGTGATGTGATCTGCGTAAGGATGGCTATTATTGGGACAGGATGACTAGAGTGTGATGTGATCTGTGTAAGGATGGTTATTATTGGGACAGGATGACTAGAGAGTGATGTGATCTGTGTGAGGATGGTTATTATTGGGACAGGATGACTAGAGTGTGATGTGATCTGTGTAAGGATGGCTATTATTGGGACAGGATGACTAGAGTGTGATGTGATCTGTGTAAGGATGGTTATTATTGGGACAGGATGACTAGAGAGTGATGTGATCTGTGTGAGGATGGTTATTATTGGGACAGGATGACTAGAGTGTGATGTGAACTGTGTAAGGATGGTTATTATTGGAACAGGATGACAAGAGAGTGATGTGATCTGTGTAAGGATGGTTATTATTGTGACAGGATGACTAGAGTGTGATGTGATCTGTGTAAGGATGGTTATTATTGGGACAGGATGACTAGAGTGTGATGTGATCTGTGTAAGGATGGTTATTATTGGGACAGGATGACTAGAGTGTGATGTGATCTGTGTAAGGATGGTTATTATTGGGAAGGGATGACTAGAGTGTGATGTGATCTGTGTAAGGATGGTTATTATTGGGACAGGATGACTAGAGTGTGATGTGATCTGTGTAAGGATGGTTATTATTGGGACAGGATGACTAGAATGTGATGGGATCTGTGTAAGGATGGTTATTATTGGGAAGGGATGACTAGAGTGTGATGTAATCTGTGTAAGGATGGTTATTATTGGGACAGGATGACTAGAGTGTGATGTGATCTGTGTAAGGATGGTTATTATTGGGACAGGATGACTAGAATGTGATGTGATCTGTGTAAGGATGGTTATTATTGGAAAGGGATGACTAGAGTGTGATGTGATCTGTGTAAGGATGGTTATTATTGGGAAGGGATGACTAGAGTGTAATGTGATCTGTGTAAGGATGGTTATTATTGGGAAGGGATAACTAGAGTGTGATGTGATCTGTGTAAGGATGGTTATTATTGGGAAGGGATGACTAGAGTGTGATGTGATCTGTGTAAGGATGGTTATTATTGGGAAGGGATGACTATAGTGTGATGTGATCTGTGTAAGGATGGTTATTATTGGGAAGGGATAACTAGAGTGTGATGTGATCTGTGTAAGGATGGTTATTATTGGGACAGGATGACTAGAGTGTGATGTGATCTGTGTAAGGATGGTTATTATTGGGACAGGATGACTAGAGTGTGATGTGATCTGTGTAAGGATGGTTATTATTGGGACAGGATGATTAGAGTGTGATGTGATTTGTGTAAGGATGGTTATTATTGGGACAGGATGACTAGAGTGTGATGTGATCTGTGTAAGGATGGTTATTATTGGGACAGGATGACTAGAGTGTGATGTGATCTGTGTAAGGATGGTTATTATTGGGACAGGATGACTAGAGTGTGATGTGATCTGTGTAAGGATGGTTATTATTGGGACAGGATGACTAGAGTGTGATGTGATCTGTGTAAGGATGGTTATTATTGGGACAGGATGACTAGAGTGTGATGTGATCTGTGTAAGGATGGTTATTATTGGGAAGGGATAACTAGAGTGTGATGTGATCTGTGTAAGGATGGTTATTATTGGGAAGGGATGACTAGAGTGTGATGTGATCCGTGTAAGGATGGTTATTATTGGGAAGGGATGACTAGAGTGTGATGTGATCTGTGAAAGGATGGCTATTATTGGGACAGGATGACTAGAGTGTGATGTGATCTGAGTAAGGATGGTTATTTTGGGGACAGGGTGTCTAGAGTGTGATGTCATCTGTGTAAGGATGGTTATTATTGGGACAGGATGACTAGAGTGTGATGGGATCAGTGTAAGTGTGGTTATTATTGGGACAGGATGACTAGAGAGTGATGTGATCTGTGTAAGGATGGTTATTATTGGGAAGGGATAACTAGAGTGTGATGTGATCTGTGTAAGGATGGTTATTATTGGGACAGGATGACTAGAGTGTGATGTGATCTGTGTAAGGATGGTTATTATAGGGACAGGATGACTAGAGAGTGATGTGATCTGTGTAAGGATGGTTATTATTGGGAAGGGATGACTAGAGTGTGATGTGATCTGTGTAAGGATGGTTATGATTGGGAACGGATGACTAGAGTGTGATGTGATCTGTGTAAGGATGGTTATTATTGGGAAGGGACGACTAGAGTGTGATATGATCTGTGTAAGGATGGTTATTATTGGGACAAGATGACTAGAGTGTGATGTGATCTGTGTAAGGATGGTTATTATTGGGATGGGATGACTAGAGTGTGATGTGATCTGTGTAAGGAAGGTTATTATTGGGACAGGATGACTAGAGTGTGATGTGATCTGTGTAAGGATGGTTATTATTGGGAAGCGATAACTAGAGTGTGATGTGATCTGTGTAAGGAAGGTTATTATTGGGACAGGATGACTAGAGTGTGATGTGATCTGTGTAAGGATGGTTATTATTGGGAAGGGATGACTAGAGTGTGGTGTGATCTGTGAAAGGATGGCTATTATTGGGAAGGGATGACTAGAGTGTAATATCATCTGTGTAAGGATGGTTATTATTTGGAAGGGATGACTAGAGTGTGATGTATTCTGTGTAAGGATGGTTATTATTGGGACAGGATGACTAGAGTGTGATGTGATCTGTGAAAGGATGGCTATTATTGGGACAGGATGACTAGAGTGTGATGTGATCTGAGTAAGGATGGTTATTTTGGGGACAGGATGTCTAGAGTGTGATGTCATCTGTGTAAGGATGGTTATTATTGGGACAGGATGACTAGAGTGTGATGTGATCTGTGTAAGGATGGTTATTATTGGGAAGGGATGACTAGAGTGTGATGTGATCTGTGTAAGGATGGTTATTATTGGGAACGGATGACTAGAGTGTGATGTGATCTATGTAAGGATGGTTATTATTGGGAAGGGATGACTAGAGTGTGATGTGATCTATGTAACGATGGTTATTATTGGGAAGCGATGACTAGAGTGTGATGTGATCTGTGTAAGGATGGTTATTATTGGGACAGGATGACTAGAGTGTGATGTGATCTGTGTAAGGATGGTTATTATTGGGAAGGGATGACTAGAGTGTGATGTGATCTGTGTAAGGATGGTTATTATTGGGACAGGATGACTAGAGTGTGATGTGATCTGTGTAAGGATGGTTATTATTGGGAAGGGATGACTAGAGTGTGATGTGATCTGTGTAAGGATGGTTATTATTGGGACAGGATGACTAGAGTGTGATGTGATCTGTGTAAGGATGGTTATTATTGGGAAGGGATGACTAGAGTGTGATGTGATGTGTGTAAGGATGGTTATTATTGGGAACGGATGACTAGAGTGTGATGTGATCTATGTAAGGATGGTTATTATTGGGAAGGGATGACTAGAGTGTGATGTGATCTATGTAACGATGGTTATTATTGGGAAGCGATGACTAGAGTGTGATGTGATCTGTGTAAGGATGGTTATTATAGGGACAGGATGACTAGAGAGTGATGTGATCTGTGTAAGGATGGTTATTATTGGGAAGGGATGACTAGAGTGTGATGTGATCTGTGTAAGGATGGTTATGATTGGGAACGGATGACTAGAGTGTGATGTGATCTGTGTAAGGATGGTTATTATTGGGAAGGGACGACTAGAGTGTGATATGATCTGTGTAAGGATGGTTATTATTGGGACAAGATGACTAGAGTGTGATGTGATCTGTGTAAGGATGGTTATTATTGGGATGGGATGACTAGAGTGTGATGTGATCTGTGTAAGGAAGGTTATTATTGGGACAGGATGACTAGAGTGTGATGTGATCTGTGTAAGGATGGTTATTATTGGGAAGCGATAACTAGAGTGTGATGTGATCTGTGTAAGGAAGGTTATTATTGGGACAGGATGACTAGAGTGTGATGTGATCTGTGTAAGGATGGTTATTATTGGGAAGGGATGACTAGAGTGTGGTGTGATCTGTGAAAGGATGGCTATTATTGGGAAGGGATGACTAGAGTGTAATATCATCTGTGTAAGGATGGTTATTATTTGGAAGGGATGACTAGAGTGTGATGTATTCTGTGTAAGGATGGTTATTATTGGGACAGGATGACTAGAGTGTGATGTGATCTGTGAAAGGATGGCTATTATTGGGACAGGATGACTAGAGTGTGATGTGATCTGAGTAAGGATGGTTATTTTGGGGACAGGATGTCTAGAGTGTGATGTCATCTGTGTAAGGATGGTTATTATTGGGACAGGATGACTAGAGTGTGATGTGATCTGTGTAAGGATGGTTATTATTGGGAAGGGATGACTAGAGTGTGATGTGATCTGTGTAAGGATGGTTATTATTGGGAACGGATGACTAGAGTGTGATGTGATCTATGTAAGGATGGTTATTATTGGGAAGGGATGACTAGAGTGTGATGTGATCTATGTAACGATGGTTATTATTGGGAAGCGATGACTAGAGTGTGATGTGATCTGTGTAAGGATGGTTATTATTGGGACAGGATGACTAGAGTGTGATGTGATCTGTGTAAGGATGGTTATTATTGGGAAGGGATGACTAGAGTGTGATGTGATCTGTGTAAGGATGGTTATTATTGGGACAGGATGACTAGAGTGTGATGTGATCTGTGTAAGGATGGTTATTATTGGGAAGGGATGACTAGAGTGTGATGTGATCTGTGTAAGGATGGTTATTATTGGGACAGGATGACTAGAGTGTGATGTGATCTGTGTAAGGATGGTTATTATTGGGAATGGATGACTAGAGTGTGATGTGATGTGTGTAAGGATGGTTATTATTGGGAACGGATGACTAGAGTGTGATGTGATCTATGTAAGGATGGTTATTATTGGGAAGGGATGACTAGAGTGTGATGTGATCTATGTAACGATGGTTATTATTGGGAAGCGATGACTAGAGTGTGATGTGATCTGTGTAAGGATGGTTATTATTGGGACAGGATGACTAGAGTGTGATGTGATCTGTGTAAGGATGGTTATTATTGGGAAGGGATGACTAGAGTGTGATGTGATCTGTGTAAGGATGGTTATTATTGGGACAGGATGACTAGAGTGTGATGTGATCTGTGTAACGATGGTTATTATTGGGAAGCGATGACTAGAGTGTGATGTGATCTGTGTAAGGAGAGTTATTATTGGGACAGGATGACTAGAGTGTGATGTGATCTGTGTAAGGATGGTTATTATTGGGACAGGATGACTAGAGTTTGATGTGATCTGTGTAAGGATGGTTATTATTCGGAAGGGACGACTAGAGTGTGATGTGATCTATGTAAGGATGGTTATTATTGGGAGAGGATGACTAGAGTGTGACGTGATCTGTGTAAGGATGGTTATTATTGGGATGGGATGACTAGAGTGTGATGTGATCTGTGTAAGGATGGTTATTATTGGGATGGGATGACTAGAGTGTGACGTGATCTATGTAAGGATGGTTATTATTGGGAGAGGATGACTAGAGTGTGATGTGATCTGTGTAAGGATGGTTATTATTGGGATGGGATGACTAGAGTGTGATGTGATCTGTGTAAGGATGGTTATTATTGGGATGGGATGACTAGAATGTGACGTGATCTGTGTAAGGATGGTTATTATTGTGACAGGATGACTAGAGTGTAATGTGATCTGTGTGAGGATGGTTATTATTGGGACAGGATGTCTAGAGTGTGATGTCATCTGTGTAAGGATGGTTATTATTGGGACAGGATGACTAGAGTGTAATGTGATCAGTGTAACGATGGTTATTATTGGGACAGGATGACTAGAGTGTGATGTGATCTGTGTAAGGATGGTTATTATTGGGACAGGATGACTAGAGTGTAATGTGATCAGTGTAACGATGGTTATTATTGGGACAGGATGACTAGAGTGTGATGTGATCTGTGTAAGGATGGTTATTATTGGGATGGGATGACTAGAGTGTGATGTGATCTGTGTAAGGATGGTTATTATTGGGATGGGATGACTAGAATGTGACGTGATCTGTGTAAGGATGGTTATTATTGTGACAGGATGACTAGAGTGTAATGTGATCTGTGTGAGGATGGTTATTATTGGGACAGGATGTCTAGAGTGTGATGTCATCTGTGTAAGGATGGTTATTATTGGGACAGGATGACTAGAGTGTAATGTGATCAGTGTAACGATGGTTATTATTGGGACAGGATGACTAGAGTGTGATGTGATCTGTGTAAGGATGGTTATTATTGGGAAGGGATGACTAGAGTGTGATGTGATCTGTGAAAGGATGGCTATTATTGGGAAGGGATGACTAGAGTGTGATGTGATCTGTGTAAGGATGGTTATCATTGGGACAGGATGACTAGAGTGTGATGTGATCTGTGTAAGGATGGTTATTATTGGCAACGGATGACTAGAGTGTGATGTGATCTGTGTAATGATGGTTATTATTGGGACAGGATGACTAGAGTGTGATGTGATCAGTGTAACGATGGTTATTATTGGGACAGGATGACTAGAGTGTGATGTGATCTGTGTAAGGATGGTTATTATTGGGAACGGATGACTAGAGTGTGATGTGATCTGTGTAAGGATGGTTATTATTGGGAAGCGATGACTAGTGTGTGATGTGTTCTGTGTAAGGATGGTTATTATTGGGACAGGATGACTAGAGTGTGATGTGATCTGTGTAAGGATGGTTATTATTGGGACAGGATGACTAGAGTGTGATGTGATCTGTGTAAGGATGGTTATTATTGGGAAGGGATGACTAGAGTGTGGTGTGATCTGTGAAAGGATGGCTATTATTGGGAAGGGATGACTAGAGTGTAATATCATCTGTGTAAGGATGGTTATTATTGGGAAGGGATGACTAGTGTGTCATGTGATCTGTGTAAGGATGGTTATTATTGGGACAAGATGACTAGAGTGTGATGTGATCTGTGTAAGGATGGTTATTATTGGGCAGGGATGACTAGAGTGTGACGTGATCTGTGTAAGGATGGTTATTATTGTGACAGGATGACTAGAGTGTAATGTGATCTGTGTAATGATGGTTATTATTGGGACAGGATGTCTAGAGTGTGATGTCATCTGTGTAAGGATGGTTATTATTGGGACAGGATGACTAGAGTGTGATGTTATCAGTGTAAGGATGGTTATTATTGGGACAGGATGACTAGAGTGTGATGTGATCTGTGTAAGGATGGTTATTATTGGGAAGGGATGACTAGAGTGTGATGTGATCTGTGTAAGGATGGTTATTATTGGGACAGGATGACTAGAGTTTGATGTTATCAGTGTAAGGATGGTTATTATTGGGAAGGGATGACTAGAGTGTGATGTTATCAGTGTAAGGATGGTTATTATTGGGACAGGATGACTAGAGTGTGATGTGATCTGTGTAAGGATGGTTATTATTGGGAAGGGATGACTAGAGTGTGATGTGATCTGTGAAAGGATGGTTATTATTGGGTCAGGATGACTAGAGTGTGATGTGATCTGTGTAAGGATGGTTATTATTGGGAAGGGATGACTAGAGTGTGATGTGATCTGTGAAAGGATGGCTATTATTGGGAAGGGATGACTAGAGTGTGATGTGATCTGTGTAAGGATGGTTATCATTGGGACAGGATGACTAGAGTGTGATGTGATCTGTGTAAGGATGGTTATTATTGGGAACGGATGACTAGAGTGTAATGTGATCTGTGTAAGGATGGTTATCATTGGGACAGGATGACTAGAGTGTGATGTGATCTGTGTAAGGATGGTTATTATTGGGAAGGGATAACTAGAGTGTGATGTGATCTGTGTAAGGATGGTTATTATTGGGAAGCGATGACTAGTGTGTGATGTGATCTGTGTAAGGATGGTTATTATTGGGACAGGATGACTAGAGTGTGATGTGATCTGTGTAAGGATGGTTATTATTGGGAAGCGATGACTAGTGTGTGATGTGATCTGTGTAAGGATGGTTATTATTGGGACAGGATGACTAGAGTGTGATGTGATCTGTGTAAGGATGGTTATTATTGGGAAGGGATGACTAGAGTGTGGTGTGATCTGTGAAAGGATGGCTATTATTGGGAAGGGATGACTAGAGTGTAATATCATCTGTGTAAGGATGGTTATTATTGGGAAGGGATGACTAGTGTGTCATGTGATCTGTGTAAGGATGGTTATTATTGGGACAAGATGACTAGAGTGTGATGTGATCTGTGTAAGGATGGTTATTATTGGGCAGGGATGACTAGAGTGTGATGTGATCTGTGTAAGGATCGTTATTATTGGGACATGATGACTAGAATGTGATGTGATCTGCGTAAGGATGGTTATTATTGGGAAGGGATGACTAGAGTGTGATGTGATCTGTGTAAGGATGGTTATTATTGGGAAGGGATGACTAGAGTGTGATGTGATCTGTGTAAGGATTGTTATTATTTATTTTATCGACTCCTTAGGGATGAAAAGCAAAGTTAACCTCGGCGGGATTTGAACTCAGACTATAAAGGGATGTAACCCTAGTAAGTGTAATAATAGGATGATAGTTGACAGGTGAGAGGGGTTCTTCTTGGAAATGAGACACACTGTAACGTATTTCCCATAATCAGAGTACATCCTTGTAGAAAGAGAGAGATGGAAGATTTTGTTGAGATTAGGGATTAGGTCTGACTCCCTATTTTCAGTCTTTCTATCGTATGACATGAACAATTGTTAGATAGAGCGATCGAGATTTACCAGCCAGACTAAGGCGTCATTTGTAGTATTATAGATCGTCGGGAAAACGTATGAGGGGTAATCCCGAACAAGATGTAGCACTGTCTGGTCAGGGCCCCTACAGTCACATCTCCATGGAGATGATGGACTGTCCTGGCACGTTTGTGTGGATCCGATTAAAGGAGACCCGTTGCTTTCCGGGAAGGTCAGAGCCGGCTGCTTTAGATGTGGGGTCCAAGACGAGGTCCTGGTTGGTATATTTGGACTCATTCCATGATCTTCGCCAATGTTTCTGCAGATCAAAGTTATTGTTTGAAGTTGATAGGATATTGTCGGGACTGTTGGCTCCGTTGGCCTGAAGCTACTGGAGGTGTTTTAGCACTGGGAGTGTATGTATGACTGGAGGTGTTTAGCACTGGGAGCGTATGTATATAATGTGGTAACTCTGGCAAGGGTTGGGAATATATTTGGAGGAGTTTTAACACATACGTGCAGTATGGAGATGGGTGTAAAGTATTCAGTTAGGCGGAGGCTTTCTCTGCGAGAGTGCTATTTACAGAACCATCATGATTGAAGAGCGGAAGAAAGAAAGATTCTGTTAAGTTGATGAGCTTGCTTTACAGGGGGTCTGAAAGATGAACTACAGGTTGAGAGGTAGAAGAGCTTGAGAGCAGTGTGATGTGTGGAGGTACCCCTCACAGATCAAACACAGACACTGAAAGAGCTGTGATGTTGAGTAAACGATGTTCAATTTTGGGAGAAGGGTGACTGCCTCAAGATATTGTAGGCCTTAATTTTTCTCTGAAATGCTGCAACACATTACGAGTAAACCAATTGTAGGACTTGTGATGGACTGGCGTCCTGTCCAGGTTGAAGTCGTGATTCTCAGTCACTTCACGTCACGGAAACCGGGATAAGCACTGGTCTGATGAACCTCCGGGGTCGAAACAGACTTTAGACTAGACCTGTAGGTATAGGACGTTGAGTTGTGTGTGATATGGAAAGGCATGTTTCAAAGAATGGTTTTAGTTACACGGTCAGCTGTTTCTTTGGGGTCAAAAGTGAGGCACGTGTCCCGCCAAGGAAAGTTGGTATTTGATGAATCTTCGACCAATCGGCTGACTTAAATTGTGATAGTGCCCTGGGTCTGTAGGATAGACCCCCTGGGTGGATGTCTGTAGGATAGACCCCCATGGTGGATGTCTGTAGGATAGACCCCCTGGGTGGATGTCTGTAGGATAGACACCCTGGGTGGATGTCTGTAGGATAGACCCCCTGGGTGGATGTCTGTAGGATAGACCCCCTGGGTGGATGTCTGTAGGATAGACCCCCTGGGTGGATGTCTGTAGGATAGACACCCTGGGTGGATGTCTGTAGGATAGACCCCCTGGGTGGATGTCTGTAGGATAGACACCTTGGGTGGATGTCTGTAGGATAGACACCTTGGGTGGATGTCTGTAGGATAGACCCCTTGGGTGGATGTCTGTAGGATAGACCCCTGGGTGGATGTCTGTAGGATAGACACCCCTGGGTGGATGTCTTTTGGATAGACCCCCTGGGTGGATGTCTGTAGGATAGACACCTTGGGTGGATGTCTGTAGGATAGACACCTTGGGTGGATGTCTGTAGGATAGACCCCTTGGGTGGATGTCTGTAGGATAGACACCTTGGGTGGATGTCTGTAGGATAGACACCTTGGGTGGATGTCTGTAGGATAGACCCCCTGGGTGGATGTCTGTAGGATAGACACCTTGGGTGGATGTCTGTAGGATAGACACCCCTGGGTGGATGTCTTTTGGATAGACCCCCTGGGTGGATGTCTGTAGGATAGACACCTTGGGTGGATGTCTGTAGGATAGACACCTTGGGTGGATGTCTGTAGGATAGACACCTTGGGTGGATGTCTGTAGGATAGACCCCCTGGGTGGATGTCTGTAGGATAGACCCCCTGGGTGGATGTCTGTAGGATAGACCCCCTGGGTGGATGTCTGTAGGATAGACCCCCATGGTGGATGTCTGTAGGATAGACACCTTGGGTGGATGTCTGTAGGATAGACCCCCTGGGTGGATGTCTTTTGGATAGACCCCCTGGGTGGATGTCTGTAGGATAGACCCCCTGGGTGGATGTCTTTTGGATAGACCCCCTGGGTGGATGTCTGTAGGATAGACCCCCTGGGTGGATGTCTGTAGGATAGACACCTTGGGTGAATGTCTGTAGGATAGACCCCCTGGGTGGATGTCTTTTGGATAGACCCCCTGGGTGGATGTCTGTAGGATAGACCCCCTGGGTGGATGTCTGTAGGATAGACCCCCTGGGTGGATGTCTGTAGGATAGACACCTTGGGTGGATGTATGTAGGATAGACCCCCTGGGTGGATGTCTTTTGGATAGACCCCCTGGGTGGATGTCTGTAGGATAGACCCCCTGGGTGGATGTCTGTAGGATAGACCCCCTGGGTGGATGTCTGTAGGATAGACCCCCTGGGTGGATGTCTGTAGGATAGACACCTTGGGTGAATGTCTGTAGGATAGACCCCCTGGGTGGATGTCTGTAGGATAAACCCCCTGGGTGGATGTCTGTAGGATAGACACCTTGGGTGGATGTCTGTAGGATAGACCCCCTGGGTGGATGTCTGTAGGATAGACCCCTTAGGTGGATGTCTGTAGGATAGACACCTTGGGTGGATGTCTGTAGGATAGACCCCCTGGGTGGATGTCTGTAGGATAGACCCCTTAGGTGGATGTCTGTAGGATAGACCCCCTGGGTGGATGTCTGTAGGATAGACCCCTTAGGTGGATGTCTGTAGGATAGACCCCCTGGGTGGATGTCTGTAGGATAGACACCTTGGGTGGATGTCTGTAGGATAGACCCCCTGGGTGGATGTCTGTAGGATAGACACCTTGGGTGGATGTCTGTAGGATAGACCCCCTGGGTGGATGTTTGTAGGATAGACCCCCCCCCCCATATGAGACCGTTTGGTCTGTAAGTACGACTACTCCTGTTGCTTATTTTGTTTTTATATATGTACGTGTATGCGTGTGTGTGTGTGTGTGTCTCTGTGTGTGTGTATGTCTGTCTGTATGTGTGTGTATGTGTGTGTGTGTGTGAGTGTGTGTGTATGTGTGTATGTGTGTGTGGCTTCTCCCTCTCTCAGGCTCTGTGGTTTTCAGTGTTGGTATGTCAGTCTTTGTGTCTGCTCTTTCTTTCTCTCCCTCTCTCCCTCTTTCCCCCCTCTCTCTCGGTGATATGTATGTATGTATATATGTATGTATGTATATATATATATATGTATGTATATGTGTATTTCGACATGTCTCTACCTTTCTTGGTATGTGTGTGTGTATGTTGTTGTTGTTGTAGTACAGGATGCTGACCTTTAGAAATGATTATTTTCACTTAGGATGATGGCGGAAGTGAAAGAATCCTTATTTTTTATTATTACCTCCAAAACTATGCGGCCTGGTGCTTTCATTCGGTGGTATTCTCCACATCTCTTGACCCCTGAATGGCCTGTTGCTGATGTTTTGACCTCTTGTGTCCCCTATACTGATATAGTCTTCCCTATTGCCTATATTTCCTCTGGGATGTCATATCATGTCCTGTCCCTTTGGCAATGAAGAAATAATTCATTATTAAAGCCCGCTGGGGTCGATAAAATAAAGTACCAGTAACACACTGGGTCGGTTTAATCGATTTTCCCTGCCCCCAAATTGTTGGCCTAGTGACTAAATCAGTGGATTGGCAGTATCGGTAGAAGGTCGGACGCCATGCTTTGCAGCATAGAGTTACGGCCTTTGCCATTCTGAGTTCAAATCCCGAAGTCAACTTTGCCTTTCATCCTTACGGGGTCGATAAATAAAGTACCAGTAATGTACTGGGATAATTGCTGGCTTTGTGCCAAAAGTAGAAACAATTATTAAACCCCAGCAGTGGTGGTAGACTGACAGAATCGGTAGAGCATCGGATAACATGCTTTACGATATATAGTTACGTCCCTTTACGTTCTGAGTTCAAATCAAATCGAGATTAACTTTGCCTTTCATCATTACGGGGTCGATGAAATAAAGTACCAGTAATGTACTGGATTCAATTTAATCGACTTTCCACCTTCCC
>OZ024740.1:424501742-424506742 GCA_964016885.1 Eledone cirrhosa
AATAAAATAAATATGGTTTTATAAATATAGTTTCCATTTATTAATATATTATATATATATATATATATATACAGAGAGAGAGAGAGAGAGAGATACAGAAGTAGTAAGACAACAGTTCACCATACCGAGAACAATTGTTTCACCTTAGCGGATCTTCAGCTCGGACTGGTCATGGTTATACGGAACAGCCGTATAGAGAGAGATATATTTTATGTAATGTATATATATATATATATAGATATATATATAGATATAAAACAAAGGAATTGTGGTAAGGAACCAGATGGTCCATAACGCACCAGAGTACTCAATACTTAGGGTCAAAACGGCCTGAGCTCTGCCGTCGGGGTCATACTTTTTCCTATATATATATAACGACCGCTTGGTTTCAGTTCTGGACATAACACACACACACACACACACACACACACACACACACATATATATCATTGTAATATGTCCAATAAATTCCATTCGTCGCAACACTGATTCTCTTTTTATTCTGATATACATATATATATATATATATACAGGAAAAAGTATGACCCCGACGGCAGAGCTCAAGCAGTTTCCACAGCTATTTCTGGACTAAATTATTACCCACTCTACTACCTTAAGTATTGAGTACTCTGATGCGTTATGGTCCATCTGGTTCCTTACCACAACTCCTTCGTTATATATATACACGCTCAGATAGAATATTTATACAAAAATTATGTGAACGTGAAAATATCATCTGTTAAGGTATTCTGTAACACGTTTTATAGCCGTATAGAAACATACACACACACACACACACATACACGCACACACACA
Organism: Eledone cirrhosa; assembly: GCA_964016885.1. Taxonomy (NCBI): domain Eukaryota; kingdom Metazoa; phylum Mollusca; class Cephalopoda; order Octopoda; family Eledonidae; genus Eledone; species Eledone cirrhosa. Next base: position 424,502,559 of record OZ024740.1, read on the forward strand.
CACGCACACGCGCGCGCGCGCACACGCACACACACACACACACGCGCACACACACACACACACACACACACACACACACACACACACACACACACACACACACACTCATACACGCATTCACACGTTTAGCCGTGCATGTGTATATGTGTAAGTGTGTTGTGTAAATGTATGTGTGTGAATATATATATATATATATATTAGAAAGTGAGGTTTTTTTGCAAAATGAAAAGTAACCGAGGTGTCCTACACGAGTGAAAGTATAAAGAAAAAAAGATGAAATCGAAAATGCAACTATATATATTTATTTGGTTCCTTTACCGGTTTCACAGTTATTCTGCTTTTCAAAAGTAGAGTTGAGATGGAGGGTCTGTGGTTTTTCTCACATCTCACATATATATAAGTATATATATAAGTATATATATAAGTATATATATAAGTATATATATATATATATATATATATATATATATATATATATATATATATATATATATATATATGTAGGAGGTGAGTTTTATTGTAGTACAATAAAGCAATGCAGATATCGGATAAATAGCACTCTACATACGCATAATAAAATACATGGAACTCTTTTAAAATATATGGAACTCTTGAAATGCGCACAATTAAATACATGGAACTCTGTTAACCATCTTTTGATCTTATATATATATTTACATATATATTTATATATATATATACATATATATGTATATATATATAAATGTATATATATATAAATATATATATATATATTTATATATATATATATGCAGAGGTCATATTTAATTTGTTGGGATTCAACAAATTTATGAAACAAATCTGTATTTTATTTGATGAAAGCGCACCATAATTTGCCTTGGTTGCCCTTGAAATGTAAATAATAAAATAAATATGGTTTTATAAATATAGTTTCCATTTATTAATATATTGTATATTTATATATATATATATATATATATATATATATTATACTCTATATATGTATATATATTATATACTCTATATATATATATATATATTATATACTCTATATATGTATATATGTATATATATATATATGTATACTTTATATATGTGTGTATATATATATATACTTTATATATATATATATATATATATATATACACATATATATATATATATATATATATATATATATATATATATATATATATATATATATATAAAAGAAAATTTCGCTGTACATGGCTGAATACAATAAATGTAATCTGAGTTTTTCGAGTATTAATAACATTCGATTCGTTTGCAATTACACAAACATGCCTCAATGTTATAGCCATGTCAGTAGAATATATATATGTGTATATATATATATGTGTGTGTGTGATATGTGTATATATATATACATATATATATGTGTGTGTGTGTATATATGTATATATATATATGTATATATATATATAGGTATATATATATATATTTATATATAGGTATATATATATGTGTGTGTATATACATATACATATATATATATGTATATATATATATATATATATGTATATATATATATATGTATATATATATATATCTAATATCTCTCTGTCTCCCCCTTTCTCTCTCTCTCTCTCTCTCTCTCTCTCTCTCTCTCTCTCTCTATATATATATATATATATATATATATATATATATATATATGTATATATATATATATATATATATATATATATATATATATATGTATATATATATATATATATATATATGTATATATATATACAGGCACACACAGACACACACACATACACGCATATATATACACATGTTGTGTGTCGGAGAAGCGGTAAAGTGGTAATGCGGAGAGAATGAAATTGCCTCAGTATATCAGACAGACCTCCATGTCCTGCCCGGGTAACACTTGGTCATCTGAGGGATATTAATAAATCATAAACATATCTGTGCTTGTGCATATGTATACGTTTTATATATATATATATATATAATAAACCCTACCCCATATATATATATGTATCTTTATAGTATATAAATATATACTATGTATCATATATATATATTATAATTATATATATGTCTTTATATATACATATAATATAATTATCTATAAGTATATATATATATATATATATATATATATATATATATATATATATATATATATATATGCAGAGGTTATATTTAATTTGTTGGGATTCAACAAGCTTAAAAAATGTTATAACTGATTTAAAGCACTCAACTGTTTAGTGGAGTAAATACACAATATATTAATAAATGGAACCTTAACGGTTGGCGCTTCCTGGATAGGAAGCTCCAACCGTTAAGGTTGTCTTTTTTCCGGGTATGTCAATATTTATTTATAAAACAAATCTGTATTTTATCTGATGAAAGCGCAGTATATATATATATACTTACAGAAAATTATATTATATGTATATATAAATACAAACAGTACGGTACAATAACGATTTATATCATTTATATCATTAATTCTTAATATAAGAAAATAGTTTCAAAGTTTCGGACTCTTATCCCTCATCAATAAACAGAATATGATATAAAAGAAAGGAGACAACGCGAAGCTGGGAATCAAAAGCACGACTGTAGTAGGTATCTGGACATACACACACACACACGCCACCCACCACACACACACACACCACACGCCACACACCATACACCACACACCACACACCACACACACACACACCACACACTACACACCACACACACACACCACACACACACCACACACTATACACACACCACACACTACACACCACACACCACACACACACACACCACACACACACCACACACTACACCACACACACACACACACACCACACACACACAAATATATATATATATGTAAAAGGTAAACAGAAATAACAACACAATCGGTACAGTATATGGAAGGAATATATTAGGTTAACTCTTGATATAGCAGGAAGAGGGTCTTAACGTTTCAGACGCTAGTCCTTCATCAGAAGAAAGAATGAGAAATAAGATAGATTGAGGGGACGGGCGGAATGGAATTGGAAAAAATGTCTCTAGATAAAAATAACAGGTCCATTCATGTTGACATGTCTTGGAAAACTGTTGGTGCTGGTGTTTTGTGTATGATTTATTTTTTAGAAAAGTGGATGATGGATTGCGTGGGTGTGGTGAGATCCGTAGTTCAGTGCTTCTTTCGCTTTCCAGTTTCACGTTGTCTCCTATTGAACAAGATTCTTCATTTATCTCTTTCTATTCCTCAGGCAAAATTGTGTTTTGTTGTAATACAAAGTGGTCTCGAATCTCCCTGAGAGCTACGTTGCTCGTGTCTGTGGAATATTTAGCCACATGCATGTTAATTTGGCGAAGTCGCTGTTTCATTGGTCGAAGAACTGTGACATTTGCTGTCGTGAAGCAGAGACTGCCAGAGACGCTGACACCTATATGTACACCATCACACAAACACACATATACACATACAGTCAAATACACACAGACCCACACACATGCATAAAGACATGCGCAAACAAAAACACAGACACACACATACATGCACAAACATACACGAACAAAAACACAGACACACACACACACACACATATACAGACAAAAACCTAGAAACACACATACACGCACAAACACATACACAAATCAAAACACAGACGCACACACACACTGACAAAAAACACAGAAATACACATACATGCACAAACACATACACAAACAAAAACACACACACACACACTTACATACACAGACAATAACACACAGACACACGCACAGACAAAACACACAGACACAGACACAGACACGCTCATACACATATACAGAACAGACACACACAGACACCCAGCCACACAAACATATAGACATGCTTACGCTCAAACATACATATTTGAGCCTAGATATTATGAAGGCCCATGGTTTATGAGTTGATCTCACGACCATAATGTCGTTGGTTTAATTCTTGAACCAAGCGACCGTCTTGAAAATTCGCAGTATTCCTTGTTGCTTTTAATGATAAAACTGGGGTTCGTATCAATGAAACACGTGGAAAGTTCAGCTAAACCTACATAGGTGTCAGGTGCATATTTAATTTCATTTCACTTTTTCATTTTCACATGTAATAATTGGGAACAGCTGTTCTTTCAAACATGTTATATAGAGAATACGATTGTGTACAAGTTTCAACTTTTTGTTATATATCTCCC
>OZ024740.1:424526742-424544242 GCA_964016885.1 Eledone cirrhosa
TCCGAGTACGGCCATTTCTTATAAAACAACACAATAAAATATAAACCAGACATTGACCAAAAGCTGTTGCTGTCGTTAAAGCCGACTTATATCGTTCATGAAACTAGGAAGTCACATGTCATAGCAAACAGTATGTAAGTAAGTTTCTCACCTGCTTGAATTTTATGAAGTGGCCTGCTTTGTGGTGCCGTGTTAGCCCCCCCCCCCCCCCCTGCAGAGTAACACACTTTGGTACAGATGCCATATGTATAATCAAGGTCTACGGGGTACCCAAAGATGTAATTTCCATGAATATGATGTCTGGTATGGCCTCGTAGTCCTTCTTTTGAGGTTCATACACGTCCATATCCCGCACAGGTATGGGTCTGTTTCAAACCCCATTCTAGGAGCAGACATCTGCCATATATTTAATTACTTGCTTCACTCCAGCATAAGCCTCTGCTTTTTCTCCAAGTCGTTAACTCCAGTAGGAATCAGATTTCACTACTGGGCTTTGTCTGTTGCAAGATTTCCCCATGTTTCGGTGTTGACCTTCTTGAGGTTATCTTACAGGCAGACCTTATAGCATGTGTATGGCTTGCACTGCAGGGGTTTCTCTTGGTGCAGCTCCCCATTCAATACATACATACTTGCACAGACACACACACACACACACACACACACACACACAGAAATATATATATATATATATATATAGATGAGATTCTACAGGACTAGAACTGTTTCATTCTTTAGAAATCATCAGGAATCTGGGTATCAAAAAATAAGTATGGTATTTATAGGTCTCTTCAGGTGGTAGGAGAGGGTAGGGAGTGGGATGGGTGTAGGTCATTGGTTGATAGAAAAGGGAATTCATTAAAAGCTAATTCTTCAAAGCTATAGTTTATTTTTAGAGTAACAAAGGCAGAAAGAATTCTCTCAACAAGTTCAGGATGGGGTGCCACTCCTTATTTTTAAGTTTCTCTTAAGCTAACAGGTGTCTATAAGATCATTGGGGGTCAGTCAAACCCGGAATAACGTATATATATATATATATATATATATATATATATATATATATATATATATATAAAGAATAAAAAAGAACAGAAAGATGCAGTAAAATAGATTTATTCGGTTCTTACGTACGTTTCAATAGACATCAATTTGCCTAGATCTCGCTGCATCTATAATATTATATAGTTAGTAGAGCATTCGACATCCAATGCACAATCGATTCCATATCACCAGAGATTATGTTTACCGTACCAGAATGTTCAGGTTTTTATAGGAATTCATGTGAAGTTGAAGTAGAGAAGAAGGAGGATGTGACAAAGACGAGAGAGGTAGGGGGGTTTTTCATGGTTGTTGAGGTAAAACAGAGGGGAGGATAAAATACGATAATGAAGTCTAGATATGGACTAGTCCAACTGTGTGTGTGCTAGGGAGATGGTCGACGTTGATAGGTTTATGATCTATGATAGATGGAGGCAGGGGAGATTAGGCCGAGTGACTTGTAAAGTATGTAGGAGGAGATGTTGAATAGGGGAGATGTGGTCAATAGAAGGCATAGCAATAATCCATGGGGACAGATAGAGGAGGTAGAAGGAAGATAGAGGAAAGCAGAAGTCGCAGGAACAAATCAAGCCAGGTTTGTATTTCGAGAACGTAGCCTTGAGTCTGTGATTGCAATATAGAGTCCTTTCGGTTCTGTTGTTGAGAAGAGTATAATTCGATTTTAGTATGTAAAATAGCTCCATATTGCATAATCGGCAGTAAGGCTGGCCTGCACGATATGCGGAAGCACTAGAGAGTTTTGTCCATTTCAAAGTGTATTGCAGGTTACTTTCGCGCAACTGCCAAATTTTATTGGCTAAGGTAGTTACGGAACGGTATTTGATGTTCTTCATCGAACTACGGTGTTGGTACCAACGAGATTTAAAAGTGGTAGAGGTACAGCCGATATAGTGCCATCTCCGGTTATCCGATTCAACGGTGCATTGATACACCATATTGGATTCCATGCATTTGTTATTCAGAGGGCAACGATCAGGTAGGTTGCAGTTGCACTTATCAGCTCTTGTAGTATTATTATCTTGTACAGGTTGCGTTAGGTTTATATGTGTGTCTGCTGCAGGAGGGTTTACATTCAGTGGTTGAGAGTTTGAGGAAGTGTTAATGTAGTTTGGGGTGCTTCGTGTGGATGTGCTGACTAATCGTTTGGAGTTAATAATTAGATCGAGATTGGGTGCTGTAGAATATGAAAGCTTAATGGACCTTAGATTTAGTATTTTAGCGTATCGATGTGCAGGAGGAAAATGTGTTTTGATTAAATTGAAAAAAAGTGAAGAAATTTTAGGAGATGTTGAGGCATTGTATATTGGGTTGTACCAAAGGTAGCTACGATTCCGCTTTCTAGCTAGGTTGGGTTGTGTGCTTCTATTTCGACCATGCCTGTGCGGAAAGTGTATGTTGTGTATCGTACCTATATTATTGTTTATGCTAGTGCGTTGTGAGCCCTTATTTCTATATTGGTGTGCTGGATCTATGTACTCTATTTTGTCTTGGTATCCAGCCGCCTTAAGCGCGTTGTTATAGTAGTAAGCGTGCTCACTAAAGACCTGGGGGGTAGATGACAGGCGTGATATTCTAAGGGAGATGGCCCGAGGGATAGACCGTATAACCGAGGGTGGATGATTAGATTTATGGTCAACATACATAATATTTTCATTAGATTTATGGAATGGGCGGATTTACCCCGTCTCTAGATTAAATGTTACATCCAAGAAATTTGTTTCAGTCAGGTTGTACTCAAAAGTAATGCTAAAACCAAGTGCATTACTGGTACTTTATTTTATCGACCCCGTAAGGATGAATGGCAAAGTCAACCTCAGCGGGATTTGAACTCAGATCGTTAAGGGACGTAACTATGCTGGAAAGCAAGGCATCCGACCCTATACCGATACTGCCAATCCACCGAGTGTAAAAATAATAACACGAGATAGTTACCTTGGAAGTGATTTAATTGTCCCTATATTTTGGATTTCGCATCCATCAACTGGGGGTTTTCCGAGGGGGAAAGTTTTTAGTAAAGTTTTTAGAAGAACAACACGTGGCATCTGTTGTCTATCGTGTGTGTACAACTTAGTTGTACACACACGATAGACAACAGAGGCCACAATGATTCAAGAAAACTTCAACACTCTCTTATATATACTATGTATGTCAAAAATATGGCATCCTCCCTATAGACGGTGTACAACATAGGAACGAATATAAGGAAGTAAGCGAGAGGCACCCCCTACCCAGTTCATCCGAGAAGTCAGTAGCTCCACGAGAAGTCAGTAGCTCCACGAGAGCTCAGTAGCTCCACGAGAAGTCAGTAGCTCGACGAGAGGTCAGTAGCCCCACGTGAGATCAGCAGCTCCACGAGAGGTCAGTAGCTCTACAAGAGGTCAATAGCTCCACGAGAGGTCAGTAGCTCTACGAGAGGTCAATAGCTCCACGAGAGGTCAGTAGCTCCACAAGAGATCAGTAGGTCCACGAGAGGTCAGTAGCTCCACGAGAAGTCAGTAGCTCCACGAGAGGTCAGTAGCTCCACGAGAGGTCAGTAGCTCCACGAGAGGTCAGTAGCTCCACGAGAAGTCAGTAGCTCCACGAGAGGTCAGTAGCCCCACGTGAGGTCAGCAGCTCCACGAGAGGTCAGTAGCTCTACGAGAGGTCAGTAGCTCTACAAGAGGTCAATAGCTCCACGAGAGGTCAGTAGCTCTACCAGAGGTCAGTAGCTCCACGAGAGGTCAGTAGCTCTACGAGAGGTCAGTAGCTCCACGAGAGGTCAGTAGCTCCACGAGAGGTCAGTAGCTCTACCAGAGGTCAGTAGCTCTACGAGAGGTCAGTAGCTCTACAAGAGGTCAGTAGTCCACAAGAGATCAGTAGCTCCACGAGAGGTCAGTAGCCCCACGAGAAGTCAGTAGTCCACAAGAGATCAGTAAGTCCACGAGAGGTCAGTAGCTCAACGAGAAGTCAGTAGCTCCACGAGAGGTCAGTAGCTCCACGAGAGGTCAGTAGCTCCACGAGAAGTCAGTAGTCCACAAGAGATCAGTAAGTCCACGAGAGGTCAGTAGCTCAACGAGAAGTCAGTAGCTCCACGAGAGGTCAGTAGCTCCACGAGAGGTCAGTAGCTCCACGAGAGGTCAGTAGCTCCACGAGAGGTCAGTAGCTCCACGAGAGGTCAGTAGCTCCACGAGAAGTCAGTAGCTCCACGAGAGGTCAGTGGCTCCACGAGATATGATGACTCCTCTAACCCCTGCTAACATAGAAAACTGGCCTGAAATGTTAATGATGATAATGATATATACATACGTATCTCTTTATATATGGTCTTTCCTGATGAAGGACTTATGTCCGATACGTCAAAGCAGCATATTATTTGTTTATTTTATTTTCATACACAAATATGAAACTAATAAGACTAAGTTCTCAGGGAGAGAGAGAGAGAGAGAGAGAGAGAGAGAGAGAGAGAGAGAGAGAGAGAGAGAGAGAGAGAGAGAGAGAGAGCAAGGGTGATGGGTTCTACTCTTCACTCAGGGAAAATAAAGAAAATGTTATTTCGTCACCTATATATAGGCATATATACATATACATGCATGTATATATACGCCTATAGATATGTATATAATATATATTTGGTCGTCAAGTATGGAATTTGTAGAAATTTGTTTTTTTCTACACATTTCTACAAATTTCATACTTGACGACCCAATATATATATATATATATATATATATATATATATATATATATATATATATATATATATATATATGTATGTATGTGTGTATATATGTCAGGTCACCAGCTGGTGCTACTGGTCACATGTATCCCAGTACAACCTGTCTCATGGTCGGGTCGTTGGCGACTAAACTGGCAACCCCACCAAGGTTTCTTGGTGAGGAGGGTGACTTTGGACATCCTGCAGGACTAAAAACAAAACCTGTCAAAGGGCAAAGGAGCTCTTAAGCGTCAATGGCCATCCAAAATCACCGGGAGAGATGACCCCTTAGCCTTTGTCAAGGCAGAATTCTAGGAGAAGGAATACTCTGATATAACACCTGCAACCCTGATGGTATCTAATGATGTTGACTTGTTCTTCTTTTTGGTAAATATCATCTTGGTTAAGAGAGTGGGACTGGCTTTGTGCAGTGCCTTTGCTCACTATAAAAGCTTCACGGCACAGGCATTGCTTTATATCTGGAGATCTCTCTGCACTTGTCATCACATGGTACTATGGGCCCAGCACTATGTGTCAATAATTGTCACAAGTGTAGTGTTTGTACCAGAGTTTTCAAGTCGCTGGCTGGACTAAAAAGTCACACTCGTTCAGCGCATCGGTAGGGGTTCTCCTACATGGATATAAAGTAGTGGCCGTACTCGAAAACGAGTTGGCAGCCACCATATATATTATACATAATATATATATATATTATATACATAATATATAGATGTGGGCGTGTTTGTGTATGTGTCCATATGAATATGTATCTATGTAACTAACTATTTCCTCTCTCTCTCTCTCTCTCTCTCTCTCTATATATATATATATATATATATATAATGTGTGTGTGTTTGTATGTACCCATGTGTATGTATGTGAGTTTGTAAATACAAAAGCATGAGCCCTCGATACGTAAATACAGATTTAATTTATATTACTTAAAATGGCAACAAATCATATATTTCCCTACTCGGAGTTTCACGGTGACAACTGGTTAACAAACTACATTTATTCATGAAACTGGAGAGTACCGTATTCTTTGTTGGCATCTTTTAGTGTGTGTGTATGTGTGTGTGTGTATAGATCCCGAGTGACATCGAGAGTAACCACAGTAAATAAGGTACTCAATACATAAGTAAAGTGAGAACAACGAAAATCAATATAGAGGTGGAGGCATTATATTCGAGTTCAATATTTTCACCAACTTCAAAATTCTACATGAATGAGGTGCTAAAATATTTTCGCTTTGGTGGTGAATATTATACCGGTTTCACTTTGGTGGTGGATATTACACCGGTTTCACTTTGGTGGTGAATATTACACCGGTTTCACTTTGGAGGTGAATATTACACCGGTTTCACTTTGGAGGTGGATATTACACCGGTTTCACTTTGGGGGTGAATATTACACCGGTTTAACTTTGGAGGTGAATATTACACCGGTTTCACTTTGGAGGTGGATATTACACCAGTTTCATTTTGGAAGTGGATATTACACCAGTTTCGCTTTGGAGGTGGATATTACACCAGTTTCGCTTTGAAAGTGAATATTACACCAGTTTCGCTTTGGAGGTGGATATTACACCAGTTTCGCTTTGAAGGTGAATATTACACCAGTTTCGCTTTGGAGGTGAATATTACACCAGTTTCGCTTTGAAGGTGAATATTACACCAGTTTCGCTTTGGAGATGAATATTACACCAGTTTCGCTTTGGAGGTGGATATTACACCAGTTTCGCTTTGGAGATGAATATTACACCAGTTTCACTTTGGAGGTCGATATTACACCAGTTTCACTTTGGGGGTGAATATTACACCGGTTCCACATTGGAAGTGAATATTACACCAGTTTCGCTTCGGATGTGAATATTACACCAATTCCACTTTGGAGGTGAATATTACACCAGTTCCACTTTGGAAGTGAATATTACACTGGTTTCACTTTGGGGATGAACATTGCACTGGTTTCACTTTGGGGATGAACATTGCACTGGTTTCACTTTGGGGATGAATATAGCACTAGGTTCAATTTTGAAAGACATATTTCTTATTGTTTTTGATATATTTTAAATGAATATGGTTTTCGAAACGGTCAAAAATTATGCAATGGAGTTATAAAAAAAAACTATACTCTAAACGACACACGGAACCTTTTAAATATCAAAATATTAAAACTTCATAAATATATTCTCCACTCATGAGAATTTCTAAACCACACCATCTAAACAAAATGCCTCTGCTTATAAACGGAGTTTGAATTCTTGCCTATTTCTCAGACATAATATAGGGGAGGTTTATGTGTTGATCGACTTATATTGGTGAGTATGTACGGCAGATATACGGACACAGATCTAGAAATAAACGTACACATTGACGTTTTTCACAGAATAGAGATTCACACACACACATGCACACACACACACACACACACACACACACACACACACACACACACACACACACACACACACACACACACACACACACACACACACACACACACACACACACAATTACACACACACATACACAGACAGTTATACACACACACACACAGTCACACACAGTCACACACAGTCACACACAGTCACACACAGTCACACACAGTCAGACATTGATCGTATCAGAGAAAGGGTAATGTACCTCTGTTATTTTATTATTGGAAAGCTTCAGACAATAATTATTAAAATATGTATTATATTGGATATATATACACACATTAAAATATGTATTATATTGGATATATATATATACACACATAAATACACCATCTTTTTTTTCCTCGACAGATATGTAAACATGTTTACATAAATGTGTGCTAAGTAAGTATTTACATAAAGTCTTAAAGAACAATAGCGGCCATATAATATATATTTTTCCAATACTGTAAACATATATACAACACAATCCTTACAAATATACACACACAATTATTACCATATATACAACACAGTCCTTACAAATATACACGCATACACAATTATTACGATATTTGCATACATATATTTGTATATACATTCATATCTTATCCTAAATCTATCTATCTATCAATATTTATCCATATATGTATATACACACACACACACACACACACACACACACACACACACACACACACACACACACACACACACACACACACACACACACACACACACACACACACACATATATATATATATATATATAAGGAAAAAAGGTGAAATCGAAAATGCAACTCAATTCTACTTTCGAAAAGCATAAGAACTGTGAAACCGGTAAAGGAAACAAACAAATATTCTTAAAAAGACTCCAGTTGCATTTTCGATTTCATCTTTTTTCCTTATATTTTCACTTGTGTAGGACACCTCGTTTTTTTTTCATTTTGAAATATATATATATATATATATTTATATATTTATAAGTGTATGTGCGTGTGTCTGTTTAAACGCGTGCATACACACATATATGTTTATATATATAAACATATTTATATATATATATATATGTATATATATATATGTATATATGTATATATATATATATATATATATATATATATATATATAATATATATATATATATATATATATATATGTATATATATATATATATATATATATATACATATATATATATATATATATGTTTATATATATATATATGTATATATATATATATATGTATATATATATATATATGTATATATATATATATATGTATATACATATATATATATATGTATATACATATATATATATATATATATATATACATATATATATATATACATATATATATATGTATATATATATATATGTATATATATATATATATGTATATATATATATATATGTATATACATATATATATATATGTATATACATATATATATATATATATACATATATATATATATACATATATATATATATATATATATATATATATATGTATATATGTATATATATATATATATATATATATATATATATATATATATATATTCATACTTCATACATATATATGTTTATGTATATATGTGTATATATATATATGTGTGTGTGTGTGTGTGTCTGTATTTATGTATGAGCGCGTCTTGGCTGAAGAACCTGTGAGTACACAGGTGAAGCCTTAGATTAACTAGACTCACCGCTGGGCCATAATAAAGAATATTTCAAGTCTACTTTGGCATTGAGTGCTCCTTCTCACGCCCGTCAACAACACATGCACACACACACACACACATATATATATATATTTATATATATATATATATATATATATGAAAAAAGTTTGTCCTTCATCAGTGATCTTCCAACCATCATAGGCATTTCATCGCTTTAAAGACCATATACCTCCGGTTGGTGCGAGCAACGGCTAAAAAAAGTCGTTGGGACACGTAAATAAAGGGGGCGCGAGGGTAACCAAACAAAATGGTGAAGCAACAGAAAATATATATATATATATATATATATATATATATATATATATATATATATATATATATATATATATATAATATATATATATATAACAAAGAAAGTGTGGCAAGAAACCAGGTGGACCATAATGCACCACAGTACTCGATACTTAGTGTAGTAGAGTGGGTAATAGGAAAAGAGTCAGGGGTTCGGATTTTGTTCGTATCTTGCTGTCGAAACGGCCGGAGCTCAGCTGTCGGGGTCGTGACTCTTTTCCTATTATATATATATATTCAACACATGCATACATATTGTACAAGTATGTGTCAATATACAACCCCACATTTTCGTAAATAATGATGTAGGCGGAAAAATTGGAAGATGGAGAGTAGGGATGATACAGGACGAATCTGTGAAGAATGACCACAAGGAACTTAAGATCCTGAAGTAGATGGCACTAGACCGAATTGACAGGTGACATGGCATAATACAGAACATCCGCATAGTATTACATGAAGGGCAACAGCGAGGTAGCTGTGACGAAAGATCGGAGACGAGGTCGGTAGGGCCCTTAAGCCTGCATTGGACAAGACAATTCCTGCTGTCATAATGGAACGCAACACACCACCCCAACACGGAGTTAGTGATTGGTAACCCTCCCCTCACCTCTTCCCGCTGGGAAGAAACCTCTGAACCTGTCGAATACCTGTCAACCTTTCTAATGTTACACCCACTATAAAATTCACCCCAGACATTCCAGAAAGTGGTGTAAATGGTACTACAATGTACCAAATACACTCTGGGACGTGATTGGTAATTGAGCGGAATCAAAGTAGAGCAGGGGCGGTGGAACTGAGGAAGGGGGGTGTCCCTCCCCCAATAATTATATTCTTCTTCCCAAACTACCAAAACACACATCTATTTCTATATTGGCTACAGTCTTTTATATCTTGGTTGGTATTGATAATAACTAGACCAATCACTACAACTAAATTGACCAAATTTGGCCCCCCACCATTTCAGCAATGCTTCCACCGCCCCTGTAGAGTAAAGAAGAATCTCCAGCCTTCACTCAGGTTGAGTATTTGACATCTGATGACATGATAAAATGCACCCATTATAGTGTGTCAACATCTGTAGTGCTGGTGACATGATAAAATGCACCCATTATAGTGTGTCAACATCTGTAGTGCTGGTGACATGATAAAATGCACCCATTATAGTGTGTCAACATCTGTAGTGCTGGTGACATGATAAAATGCACCCATTATAGTGTGTCAAGATCTGTAGTGCTGGTGACATGATAAAATGCACCCATTATAGTGTGTCAACATCTGTAGTGCTGGTGACATGATAAAATGCACCCATTATAGTATGTCAACATCTGTAGTGCTGGTGACACGATAAAATACACCCTTTGCATTCTGTAAAGATATTGACGTGATGAATGACATCCAGCCGTAGAAACCTGCCAAACATGTACAAAATAAAGTCACCCCAGAAAGTTAAAGTTAATATTTCACTTTTCTTACCTAGATTATATTGAATTTAAGTAATTCAAACCTTTTTTAAAACTGCTCAGAATGACAATTAACCGTTTATACTTCTCTTTTAGCCACAGTTCTGTCTGTGATCTTTCGGGGCCTAGTTCAAAGTTCTGTCAATCGTGTCGTTGACTTTTCAGACAGTGTATTTGTATCATCTACAGGGTCTTTCGAGGGTTCCTTGCCAGGTTCCTTGGCGAGTCTTTGGCGGGTTTCTTCGTGGGGTCCTTGACGGTGCTCTTCGTGAGGATGCGCTGCTATTTATTTAGTTTCTGTTAATCTCAAGAGCCACCACGAACGTCTATCTCGGATCAAAGACGTTCCATTCATGAATTTCAATGTATTTCCTATATCCGGTATAATACTGTTCAAAGTATTATTCAATTTACGAGACGATAGAGTTGTAGGTCGGGGAAGAACTCGGTTCTTATTCAAGGACAATGTTGGTTCTATAGACACTAACTGGTACTCAATGCTGGTTCTATAGACACTAACTGGTACTCAATGTTGGTTCTATAGACACTAACTGGTACTCAATGCTGGTTCTATAGACACTAACTGGTTCTCAATGCTGGTTCTATAGACACTAACTGGTATTCAATGTTGGTTCTATAGACACTAACTGGTACTCAATGCTGGTTCTATAGACACTAACTGATACTCAATGTTGGTTCTATAGACACTAACTGGTACTCAATGCTGGTTCTATAGACACTAACTGGTACTCAATGTTGGTTCTATAGACATTAACTGATACTCAATGTTGGTTCTATAGACACTAACTGGTACTCAATGTTGGTTCTATAGACACTAACTGGTACTCAATGCTGGTTCTATAGACACTAACTGATACTCAATGTTGGTTCTATAGACATTAACTGATACTCAATGCTGGTTCTATAGACACTAACTGATACTCAATGCTGGTTCTATAGACACTAACTGGTTCTCAATGATGGTTCTATAGACACTAACTGGTACTCAATGCTGGTTCTATAGACACTAACTGGTTCTCAATGCTGGTTCTATAGACACTAACTGGTACTCAATGCTGGTTCTATAGACACTAACTGGTACTCAATGTTGGTTCTATAGACACTAACTGGTACTCAATGTTGGTTCTATAGACACTAACTGGTACTCAATGCTGGTTCTATAGACACTAACTGGTTCTCAATGCTGGTTCTATAGACACTAACTGGTTCTCAATGCTGGTTCTATAGACACTAACTGGTACTCAATGTTGGTTCTATAGACACTAACTGGTACTCAATGTTGGTTCTATAGACACTAACTGGTACTCAATGTTGGTTCTATAGACACTAACTGGTACTCAATGCTGGTTCTATAAACACTAACTGGTACTCAATGCTGGTCTGGTACTCAATGCTGGTTCTATAGACACTAACTGGTACTCAATGTTGGTTCTATAGACACTAACTGGTACTCAATGTTGGTTCTATAGACACTAACTGGTACTCAATGTTGGTTCTATAGACACTAACTGGTACTCAATGTTGGTTCTATAGACACTAACTGGTACTCAATGCTGGTTCTATAGACACTAACTGATACTCAATGCTGGTTCTATAGACACTAACTGATACTCAATGTTGGTTCTATAGACACTAACTGGTACTCAATGCTGGTTCTATAGACACTAACTGATACTCAATGTTGGTTGAATAGACACTAACTGGTACTCAATGCTGGTTCTATAGACACTAACTGATACTCAATGCTGGTTCTATAGACACTAACTGGTACTCAATGTTGGTTCTATAGACACTAACTGGTACTCAATGCTGGTTCTATAGACACTAACTGGTTCTCAATGCTGGTTCTATAGACACTAACTGGTATTCAATGTTGGTTCTATAGACACTAACTGGTACTCAATGCTGGTTCTATAGACACTAACTGATACTCAATGTTGGTTCTATAGACACTAACTGGTACTCAATGCTGGTTCTATAGACACTAACTGGTACTCAATGTTGGTTCTATAGACATTAACTGATACTCAATGTTGGTTCTATAGACACTAACTGGTACTCAATGTTGGTTCTATAGACACTAACTGGTACTCAATGCTGGTTCTATAGACACTAACTGATACTCAATGTTGGTTCTATAGACATTAACTGATACTCAATGCTGGTTCTATAGACACTAACTGATACTCAATGCTGGTTCTATAGACACTAACTGGTTCTCAATGATGGTTCTATAGACACTAACTGGTACTCAATGCTGGTTCTATAGACACTAACTGGTTCTCAATGCTGGTTCTATAGACACTAACTGGTACTCAATGCTGGTTCTATAGACACTAACTGGTACTCAATGTTGGTTCTATAGACACTAACTGTTACTCAATGTTGGTTCTATAGACACTAACTGGTACTCAATGCTGGTTCTATAGACACTAACTGGTTCTCAATGCTGGTTCTATAGACACTAACTGGTTCTCAATGCTGGTTCTATAGACACTAACTGGTACTCAATGTTGGTTCTATAGACACTAACTGGTACTCAATGTTGGTTCTATAGACACTAACTGGTACTCAATGTTGGTTCTATAGACACTAACTGGTACTCAATGCTGGTTCTATAAACACTAACTGGTACTCAATGCTGGTCTGGTACTCAATGCTGGTTCTATAGACACTAACTGGTACTCAATGTTGGTTCTATAGACACTAACTGGTACTCAATGTTGGTTCTATAGACACTAACTGGTACTCAATGTTGGTTCTATAGACACTAACTGGTACTCAATGTTGGTTCTATAGACACTAACTGGTACTCAATGCTGGTTCTATAGACACTAACTGATACTCAATGCTGGTTCTATAGACACTAACTGATACTCAATGTTGGTTCTATAGACACTAACTGGTACTCAATGCTGGTTCTATAGACACTAACTGATACTCAATGTTGGTTGAATAGACACTAACTGGTACTCAATGCTGGTTCTATAGACACTAACTGATACTCAATGCTGGTTCTATAGACACTAACTGGTACTCAATGTTGGTTCTATAGACACTAACTGGTACTCAATGCTGGTTCTATAGACACTAACTGATACTCAATGCTGTTTTCTATAGACACTAACTGGTACTCAATGTTGGTTCTATAGACACTAACTGGTACTCAATGCTGGTTCTATAGACACTAACTGATACTCAATGTTGGTTCTATAGACACTAACTGGTACTCAATGCTGGTTCTATAGACACTAACTGGTACTCAATGTTGGTTCTATAGACACTAACTGATACTCAATGTTGGTTCTATAGACACTAACTGGTACTCAATGTTGGTTCTATAGACACTAACTGGTTCTCAATGTTGGTTCTATAGACACTAACTGGTACTCAATGCTGGTTCTATAGACACTAACTGGTACTCAATGTTGGTTCTATAGACACTAACTGGTACTCAATGCTGGTTCTATAGACACTAATTGATACTCAATGTTGGTTCTATAGACACTAACTGGTACTCAATGTTGGTTCTATAGACACTAATTGATACTCAATGTTGGTTCTATAGACACTAACTGGTACTCAATGTTGGTTCTATAGACACTAACTGATACTCAATGTTGGTTCTATAGACACTAACTGATACTCAATGCTGGTTCTATAGACACTAACTGGTACTCAATGTTGGTTCTATAGACACTAACTGATACTCAATGCTGGTTCTATAGACACTAATTGATACTCAATGTTGGTTCTATAGACACTAACTGGTACTCAATGTTGGTTCTATAGACACTAACTGATACTCAATGCTGGTTCTATAGACACTAACTGGTACTCAATATTGGTTCTATAGACACTAACTGGTACTCAATGTTGGTTCTATAGACACTAACTGATACTCAATGCTGGTTCTATAGACACTAATTGATACTCAATGTTGGTTCTATAGACACTAACTGATACTCAATGCTGGTTCTATAGACACTAACTGGTACTCAATGTTGGTTCTATAGACACTAACTGATACTCAATGCTGGTTCTATAGACACTAACTGGTACTCAATGTTGGTTCTATAGACAGTAACTGATACTCAATGCTGGTTCTATAGACACTAATTGATACTCAATGTTGGTTCTATAGACACTAACTGGTACTCAATGTTGGTTCTATAGACACTAACTGATACTCAATGTTGGTTCTATAGACACTAACTGGTACTCAATGTTGGTTCTATAGACACTAACTGATACTCAATGCTGGTTCTATAGACACTAACTGATACTCAATGTTGGTTCTATAGACACTAACTGATACTCAATGTTGGTTCTATAGACACTAACTGGTACTCAATGCTGGTTCTATAGACACTAACTGATACTCAATGCTGGTTCTATAGACACTAACTGATACTCAATGTTGGTTCTATAGACACTAACTGATACTCAATGCTGGTTCTATAGACACTAACTGATACTCAATGTTGGTTCTATAGACACTAACTGATACTCAATGTTGGTTCTATAGACACTAACTGGTACTCAATGTTGGTTCTATAGACACTAACTGGTACTCAATGTTGGTTCTATAGACACTAACTGATACTCAATGTTGGTTCTATAGACACTAACTGGTACTCAATGTTGGTTCTATAGACACTAACTGGTACTCAATGTTGGTTCTATAGACACTAACTGGTACTCAATGCTGGTTCTATAGACACTAACTGGTACTCAATGTTGGTTCTATAGACACTAACTGGTTCTCAATGCTGGTTCTATAGACACTAACTGGTACTCAATGCTGGTTCTATAGACACTAACTGGTACTCAATGCTGGTTCTATAGACACTAACTGGTTCTCAATGCTGGTTCTATAGACACTAACCGGTAATCAGGAGTCTTACATCACTTCCGGCTCTAATTCTGTACTAAGCGACTTACAAACAGTTTTAATCATTTTTTGACGTAAGGTCATACATACCTGCACTTCACACTCACACATACACACACACACACACACACACAGATAGACCCCCCCACACACACATACACACACATACATAGACTGACACACACACACAGATAGACCCCCACACACACACATACATAGACTGACACACACACACAGACACCTCCCCCACACACACCTCGTACACCACACAGTCACACACACACACACTCACACTCACACACAAATATAGACACACACACACACACACATTCACACACACACATATATAAGAACAATAATAATAAATATGTATATATATATATGTGTGTGTCTGTGTGTGTGAGTGCCGGGTTCAATCGGGGGTAACCACAGTAAGTAAAGTACTCAATACATAACAGAGTATAAATATTTAATATAGAAATGGCTTCTACAGGACTATAAGAGTTTACATGCATATGCCTACACCCACACCTGGTTGAATAATTATATATGTGATTATATGAATATATATATATATGTAAAAGGTAAACAGAAATAACAACACAATCGGTACAGTATATGGAAGGGATATATTAGGTTAACGCTTGATATAGCAGGAAGACGGTCTTAACGTTTCGGATGCTAGTCCTTCATCAGAAGAAAGAATGAAAAATAAAATAGATCAAGGGGACGAGCGGGATGGAATTGGAAGAAATGTCTTTAGATAAAAATAATAGGTCAATTCATGTTGAAATATATATATATATTGTTATACTTGGGGAGGTCATATTGTTGTAATAATATCATCAGTGGTACTATTATGTTTCCTCCTGTTGTATTGTATGTCTACGCCAGAAAAATGGCGTAGACATACAATATAACAGGAGGAAACATAATAGAACCACTGATGATGTTTTAGATGTGTAACGAAAGAACTTTGTTAGACTATATATATATATATATATATATATATATATTTATATCTGTATTTTTGACCCTTGGTCTGTCAATCATAAACATTGGAGATATAAAAGATACAGAAGCGAAAACCAACCAAACAGTGAGTGTGTTCCGTTATTATTTCTGGCAATATTATTACAACAATATGACCCTCCCCAAGTATAACAATATTTGTTTCGACACACGATTTCATATCAAAAACCTCGCAAAACAATTATATATATATATATATATATATATATAGATAGATAGATAGATACTAGCATTACAAGGGGTCCGACGAGCCGCAGATTACAGAGTCGGGTAAGATCAATACAGATCAAACCTTGAGCTGATCAGTGACGAAACGCGCGTCACTAACCAATAAATGTAATGAAGGAGTAATCAATCGTCCTTGTTATATTTTCAATATAATACACTCTGTCTAACTCTACACCTCGAGACTGAAGTGAACCTAAACATCGAGTGCTCACCCGGGTGAACCTACAGTAACTCCAAGTTACACTCCCTGGATATATATATATATATATATATATATATATATGCACACACACATACATATATATATATATGTGCTATTTGACACCTCTTTATTGTTGATTTTTTTTCATTTTTTATTGAACTATCTGACATCGTTCCACTTCAGTGAACAAAAGACCATTTACAAGAAGGGTTGACCTATTAAAAATAGCAGCCAAATCATCCTCAAATCACACGTGTTGTGGTAGAAGTACGAGATTACAACGAGAAAGATATAATTGTGATGGCAGGCATGGCTTAGATCATAAGCCTCCCGGATCAAGTATGACCTATGTCTTTCGTAAGAACACACACACACACCATTATATAGAAGGATATATATATATATATATATATATATATATATATATATATATATATATATATATATAT
>OZ024740.1:424556742-424569242 GCA_964016885.1 Eledone cirrhosa
TGTAAAGCTACAGGTTTGCTTGGACAGAGTTGGTTTGCTAATGGTGAGGTGTAAAGCTACAAGTTTGCTTGGACAGAGTTGGTTTGCTAATGGTGAGGTGTAAAGCTACAAGTTTGCTTGGACAACATAATATGAAGTCTATTGTGTTATGATCAGAGACGGTTATAGGAATCACCTTCACATGCTAGATGATTGTCTCTGGAACAGAACCAGAGTATTGATGCTTTGGCTGGGGCAGCTAACAATTTTCTCGTATGTCAGTGAGGTGAACTAGAAACTGTACTTGTCTGTAATAATGGTATGATATTTCTGAGAGTTGGGAAGTTTGAAGTTACTAAGGAGCAGAGACCTAACTAGACTATGACAAACATGGTACATGCCATGAGCGTAACCTGAAGGGGATGGTGCCACTTGAACTAGGAGCACTCTCTATTAAAGTCAGATAAGCTATTGAAGGAGAGTGAAAAAAGAAACTGCCTCAGATGTATGATCTGTCTTTGATTATCATGGGTTGGAAGCTCTCTCTCTCTCTCTCTCTCTCTCTCTCTATATATATATATATATATATATATATATATAGTTTTTCGAATATTAATAATAACATTCGATTCGTTTGTAATTATGCAAACAACCCTCATTTTTAAAGCCATGTCAGTAGAATGAACTCTTCATTCTTGCGCATGTGAACAGAACTGCAGACACTAATGTTTCTGGGTATAACCCTTCATCAGTACAGCTCACTGTTTACCTGCTAACATATATATATGTATATGTGTGTGTGTGTGTGTGTGTGTGTGTGTGTGTGTGTGTGTGTGTGTGTGTGTTTGAAAAAGGGAAAGGAATGATTTCAGTTGTAGTTGGTATTCTATAACAATTTCATTTTATAATTTTATAATTTTATAATTTTGCTATGTAGATCTACATAGCAAAATTATAAAATTATAAAATTAAATTCTTATAGAATACCAACTACAAGTGAAGTCATTCTTTTCCTTTTATCAAATATACCTAACTGTGCCAAGGATCTCACACATTTTCCAATATATATATATATATATAATTATTTCTACTTTTGGCACAAGGTTAGCAATTACCCAGTTCATGACTGGTACTTTATTTTATCGACCCCGTAAGGATGAAAGGCAAAGTTAACCTCGGCGGGATTTGAACTCAGAATGGAAAGGGCCGTAACTCTATGCGTCAAAGCATGGCGCCCGACCCTCTACCGATACTGCCAATCCACCACTCTGATATATATATATATAATATAGGGGTAGAACACTGGAAGGTAATATCCGTAGTGGTAGAGCACTCAGTCCATGGGGATCTTCAGCTCGGACAGTCCGAGCTGAAGATCCGCATAAGGTGAAACAATTGTTCTCGGTATGGTGAACTAACTGTTGTGTTACTACTTGTATATATATATTATATATATATGATTTATTACATAAGGTAATTGAAGATGGTAGACAAATTGTATATTGTAAGGCGCATGAAATCCAAGAATGAGGATGCCCCTGTAATGAGGTGATACATTTGGTAGGTTAGATGTGGAAGGTCTGCATGCGATGAATTATATGCGAAAAGCAACGCAAAGTAAGATATGGTAAATGTTATTTGTCCAGCAATAGAAGTGAAACTACTTATTGTTGAGGTTTCAGATTAAGACCTATTAAGTCTAAAGTAATGAAGGGAACGAGGAGAAATTAAGTAAAAGCGTTTAGAGGCATAATCCAGGTATGAAGGGTTTTATTATATTGTAGACAAATGACTAGAACTAGTATTAACATACTGTATTGATATCACATTGTCAATACAATTTATATAATGGTTTTTTATATAGGCACAAGGCCAGCAATTTTTGGGGAGGGGAAAGTCGATTAAATCGACTCCAGTGCGCGACTGGTACTTTATTTTATCGACCCCGTAAGGATGAAAGGCAAAGTTAACCTCAGCTGGATTTGAACTCAGATCATAAAGAGCCGTAACACTATGCTGGGAAGTATGTTGTCCGACCCTCTACCGATACTGCCAATTCACCGCCCTAATACAATTTATATAATGAATAATACAATATATATAATGAATAAAATCATGTCGATTATATAAAGACATGGTTTTATTAATAATATTAATTGTGTGGACAATGTGATATCAGTACAATGTGATATCAATGTGATAGTAATAAGGTATTAAAACAAAGAGACAAAAGGGAGGTGCAATAAGGAAAAAAGGAGGTGGTGAGACCCGTATATCCAATTATGCATGACAAGCGACGTCGGAGCTTCTTTTTGATAATATTTATTGTAGGTCAACACACTAATACCATTGGTGCAGATTAAAGCGAAGTTACGACATTAAAGTAATCAAGCACCCATGGGGGGTATTCACTGATATCTCCAGACGAGATACCAACGATAACAAGAATGTTTTTGTCAGCGCCGCAGCTCCTCCAAACGCCTTGAATTCCACAGGCTGGAAAATGTAGTTAGCTGGTATTCCTGGTAACTTACCGGTTACAAACAGAGGTCTTCACTTTTACCGCAACATCCAGTGGTCACTACCTCTGGCCTCCAAATCTACCCCTTACTCAGTGGGAAAGCGTAACACCATCTGGATTCTTCTCTTCGACACTGGACAATCTAGCTGGCTCCAGTATTGCGGGTATATTGATTTAAGGAAGGACTAGCGGAATAATAAGATTTATCCCGGTATAACGAGCGAAACGACATGTATTTTAGTATTCAGGGACGCGGAAGGGAATGGGTGAGATATGTGAATGTGTGGGTTTGAGTGCATGTGGCTTTGAGTGCATGTGGGCTTGAGTGCATGTGGCTTTGAGTGCATGTGGGCTTGAGTGCATGTGGGCTTGAGTGCGTGTGGGTTTGACTGCGTGTGACTTCGAGTGCGTGTGGGCTTGAGTGCATGTGGGCTTGAGTGCATGTGGGCTTGAGTGCATGTGGGCTTGAGTGCATATGTGGGTTTGAGTGCATGTGTGGGTTTGAGTGCATGTGTGGGTTTGAATGCGTGTGTGGGTTTGAGTGCGCGTGGGTTTGAGTGCATGTGGGCTTGAGTGCATGTTGATTTGAGTCCATGTGGGTTTAAATGCATGTGGGCTTGAGTGCATGTGGGTTTGAGTGCATGTTGATTTGAGTGCATGTGGGTTTAAATGCATGTGGGCTGGAGTGCATGTGGGTTTGAGTGCATGTGTGGGTCTGAGTGCATGTGGGTTTAAATGCATGTGGGTTTGAGTGCATATGGGTTTGAGTGCATGTTGATTTGAGTGCATGTGTTTCTGTTGTAGTTGTTTGGGGTGTGTTTTTATTATTATTTATCGATTGTTATTATGGATGTGTGGTGTATATGTTCTATGTTATGTGGGTACGGAGCGTTCTACAAATGTGCGAATAAGTGAATTGGTGCAGTGACTGCATGTACGTGTCATTGTGCATGTGTAGACTGTAATATGTCTGGTAGCTGCATGCCTTATGGTTCGTGCGTGGGTGTATACTTGCCTGATATATATACAGGGTTGTTTGATTAGGTGGGTTTTGTGCGTGGGTGTAGTGTGTAGGGAGTAGATTCTCTCATACAGATTGTATAGATAATCTATTTTTGTTGATATCGCATTCAGATCGGGCAGTCATGACGATCTATTCATGATTCGTGATATAATCACAGTTTAAAATACTCACAGCGTGACCATATGTATATTTATATTATATAAACATACTGAATATATGTATATATACGCTATTATTCTCAACCACGTTGTGTTAGTGCCATTGCAAATTAGAACTAACTCGTAAAGTCTGCTTTATATGGAAATGAATGATCAACAGAATAAATTATTTCCAATACGTATAAAAGAAGATATTTGCTTCTGTTACCTCAATTCTACATATTCATTGAATGTCTGCTAACGAAGAAATGAATTCCTGAAAGATATTCGTTACTCCATTACAAATATTGAGGTAGCTGTGATATAGTCACATATATTTAGGTTTGTTATACTTAATTATGGTGTATTTGGATACATATATAAGCACGCCGTGTTTGTGCCATATACATGCATTCATATATATATATATATATATATATATATATATATATATATAGTAATAATAATAAATGTGAAGACTAAAATCCAAAGAGGGCTCGATAAGGTTAAATATATATCAAATATACAGTATAAGAACCCTAGAGCAAACATTTATTAGAATAACACATTAAAGTTTAAGCAAAGAATCGCTGCTTTCACCCTTAACGGGCTCTTCTGTTAAGGGCGAAAGCAGCGATTCTTTGCTTAAACTTTAATCTGTTATTTTAATATATATATATATATATATATATATATATATATATATATATATATATATATAGGTTATTCCGGGTTGAATCGGAAGTAACCACAGTGAGTAAAGTACTCAATACATAGCAGAGTATACAAGTTTAATATAGATGAGATTCTGCAGGACTAGAACTGTTCTAGTCCTGCAGAATCTCATCTATATTAAACTTGTATACTCTGCTATGTATTGAGTACCTTACTTACTGTGGTTACCTCCGATTCAACCCGTGTATATATATATACACATACAATGTTTATAACGGAATTCAACATGGCGCCAATAAGGTTTTCAAAAAATAACCTAAATACTGTTGTTATGTCATATACACATCTTGTAATGGCTGATAAGATGTACAACATATCTTAGAAGGTATATTACTTATAGTTGCAAATAATTAGGCCGATGTATTTATGTAGAATAACGTATGGACTTCTACTGTGAGTCTGTAGTGAGGTGGTGTATGTGTGTTTGTGTGTGTGTTATGGCTGGTGGTGTATGTGTGTTTGTGAGTCTTTAGTGAGGTGGTGTATGCTTATGTGTGTTTGTGTTTGTGTATGTGTATGTGCGTTCGTGAGTGCGTGAGTATTAGGCTGGGTGTGTATGTGTGTGTGTGTGTGAATCTGCAGTGAGGTGATATACGTGTGTGCGTGTGTAGGTATTAAGGCTGGGTGTGTGTGTCTGTGTTTGTGTGAGTCTGCAGTGAGTTGGTGTGTGTGTGTGTGTGTGTGTGTGTGTGTGTGTGAAACTGCACTAAGGTGATATACGTGTGTGTGTAGGTATTAAGGTTGGGTGTGTGTAAGAGAGTGTCTGCGGTGTGGTGGTATATGTGTGTATTTGTGAATTTTAAGTATGTGTGTGTGTGAGAGAGTATTAAGGCTGTGTGTGTGTTAGTCTGCGGTGACGTGGCGTGTGTGTGTGTTAAGGCTGGGTGTGTTACTTCATCTACTTCCGGTTCCTCTGTTTTCTGTTTTATGTGTACGAGAGATAGTTTTAATAACAATCATTAGAACACACATATTGTATACGTTAATATGTTGTGTGTGGTTGCTATGTAAAACACACACACATACATACATATATATATATATATATATATATAGGAAAAAGTATGACCCCGACGGCAGAGCTCAAGCCGTTTCGACGGCTATATATATATATATATATATATATATATATATTGAATTATATCGTTGATAAAATGTTTGTATTTTAAACTTTGCTTCACGACATCTTCTACATACGGAATACATTGAGTTCTTTATACGGTTTAGATTTAGACCCTACCATGGAGTGGTAGATTTTCTATGTGTATATATATATATATATATATATATAACGACGGAAATGTGGTAAGGAACCAGGTGGACCATAACGCACCAAAGTACTCAATACTTAGGGTAGAAGAGTGGGTAATAGGAACGAGTAGGACCCCGACGGCTGAGCTCAAGCCGTTTCGACGGCTAATTCTGGACTAAATGTCCAGAATTAGCCGTCGAAACGGCTTGAGCTCAGCCGTCGGGGTCCTACTCGTTCCTATATATATATATATAATGTGTGTGTGTGTGTGTGTACTTGATTTTCGTATTTGTTTTAAAAGAATCGTGTGTTGAAATATCTATTGTTTTGGTAGGGTCAAGCTGGCAATAAGAAACACACGACCCAGATAAGTTTCACTTCAGTTTTTATTCTTAGCTAACTTGGGCGGTGGATTGGTAGAAATCGGTAGAACGTCGGACAACATTCTTTACAGCATAGAGTTACGGCCATTTACGTTCTCAGATCAAATCCCACTGTGGTTAGCTTTGCCTTTCATCCTTACGGGGTCGTAAGTACCAGTAATGCACTGGGGTCGATTTAATCGACTTTTCACGTCACCCAAATTATTTCACAGATAACTAGGGCAGTGTACTTAGTGGCTAGAGTATTGGATTCACAATCGTTAGGTTGTAAGTTCGATTCCCGGACGGTATGATACGTTATGTCCTTGAGCAAGGAGTTGCGACCAGTAGATAGTATCATCAATAGAAATACCAATGGAAACATTGCTTCACTGGTCCAATTTGATGAGGTCCACCCCCACTATCGTTAGATAGTTGGACAAAAGGTTTGGCGTCGTTTATTCTGGCTTCTTACGTTCTGATCTAAAACACCATTGTGGTAAACTTTGTCTTTCATCCCCCCTGGAATAATACCAGTCATGTACTGAGGCCGATATAATCGATTCCGCCATCCCATAAGTTGCTGGTATTCTGCCTAAATTAGAAATCATTATTAGTCACGGCCCTTCCCATTCTGAGTTCAAATGCCGCCGAGGTTAACTTTGCCTTTCATCCTTACGGGGTTGATAAAATAAAGTACCAGTAATACACTGGGTTATTGCTGGCCTTGTGCCTAAAGTAGAAACAATTATTAGTCAGGTAACTAATCCATTCATCGATTGGTTTAGTAACCGGGAGGTTATGTAGTGGTCAAATCTCTTCCGTTAAATATTCCGGATCTCGTAACGGATTGAAACAGTATTATTCCTGTAGAAAACACACACACAAGCACTCACATATATACATATACCTGTACATGTGTATATATGCATATATATATATCTATACTTATATATACACATTCGTATGAAATCATGAGGACTTTCAAATGAAATAGCTCTATGTCTAAACTCTACCTATGTATTGAGTAACCTTTTTAAAACTGCGGTTATGCCCTCCCCTCTCCTACGCAAATTAAAGAATCTACACACACACGCACGCGCGCACGCACACACACACACACACACACACACACACACACACACACACACACACACACACACACACACACACACACACACACGCACGCACGCACGCACGCACGCACGCACGCGCGCACGCACGCACGCACGCACGCACGCACGCACGCACGCACGCACACACACACACACACACACACACACACACACACACACACACACACGCACACGCACACGCACACACTCATACACACGGTCATATATACATATTCAATACAAAAAGAAATGCAGGCTTGTTATTCAAATTAAATCTCAATTAAAAATTGGATTTAAATAACAACTTTGGTTTCCCTTTTGTACTAATAATGGAAAACGAAAAATCAGTGATACATCGGAACTGAATTTATTGTGTGTTACAATTGCTTCCTCGGCGAACAGCTCGAGGTGCGATTTGTGTGGATCGACACACAGATCGCACACAGGTCGATCCACACACAGATCGCACCTCGAGCTGTTCGCCGGGGGAAACAATTGTAACACACAATAAATTGAGTTCCGATGCATCACTGATTTTTCGTTTTCCATTCTATATATATATCATTTGTTAATGTAATCAAATTAAATTAATTCAACAGTTAAGGAATAATAAGGTTGTTACCAAAGAGCTAGAAGGTTGACAGGTCGATCCTAAATATGACTAATAGCTCTAGGAAAGCCATGAACGACACCATATATTTTTAACTTTGATTTTGAAAATAGGTTTATAATTATTAATTTTTATTGTACTTTTATAACTGTCTCGGTGGCCTAGTTGGAGGAATCATAGACGGTGGTGATCCTTGTCTGATGTTCGATCCTGCTTGGGAGTAGGGATCCCCGTAACGTTTTTCAGTTTTTTTTCTATGGAATGTAAAATAAAAAATGAAATAGATTACATGTACCTCTTGACCAGGATTGAACCCCCCGACCAGGATCTCCACCGTCTGTGCTACCTACCATTAGGCCACTGAGACAGCTACGTAACACGACTGAAAGTTCATACTTATAAACCTACTTTCAAAATTTGATTTGACAGATGTCTTTAACCCATTGATACCAAACATTATTTGGTTAGTAGTTCGTGTGTATCTGTATATATATATATATATATATATATATATATATATAGTTATGTAATAGACAACATAAGGCAATTATTTCATTTACCAGTGGTTTCTTAAAAGCAAAAAAATGTTGCTTTCTATCATCAGAATGAAAAAAATCCTGGCGTATTTATTGACGTTGGATTTTAAAAATACTCTTTTTTCCTGGACTTTTCCGACGGAATTACTTCATTTATATATATATGTAGGAGTTGTATTTAATTTGTTGGAATTCGACAAACATATTTTTCTATCTATTTTCTACTTTATATCTATTCATTCTCAATTTATTTTTCAATATATATTCTTATATTTTTTATATATATTTATTTTTTATATATATATATTTTTTCTATATACTTATAAAAGTAAATATTATATTGTATTATATTAGAATTGTAACAACAAAATAATTAGTAAATATACGTAACATTAAGACTTATTTACGTTACATGAGTTCATCCTCTGTTAAATTTCTCTCTTATCTCTATCTCTCTATATATCTCATAACAGTAATTTTTTCACTCTCTCTTTCTTCTCATCCTTCCCCAGCGTAATTTAAATAAACGGTTGTTTTTTCAATTTTTCATACATTCATTTGCATATTCATACATAAATTTGAATTACCCCTAATAAGTTTCCACTATCCAGGGAATTTCGGACTGTTAATGTGTGATTTCCATGGGTATGTCGTTATTTATAAAACAAATTTTGTATTTTATCTGATGAAAGCGCACCAGGATTGGCTTGGTCGCCCTTGAAATATATATAATAAAATAAATATGGTTTTATAAATATAGTTTCCATTTAGTATTATCTTGGTATATGTATATATATATATATATATATATATATATATATATATATATATATATATATATGCTTGTGTGCCTGTGTCTATATATGTATGTTTGCATGCATGAATGAATACACTAAGCTTTAGATTTAGTAGAATGTACAACCACTGATTCAACCTATTTGCACTATCGTATATTTTGGACTCTATTAATTCCTTGGGGAATTGGTTGTCCAAATGCTTTGGTTAATTATTTTATTTGTTTTAAAAAAAAATGTTATTCTTTCTCTTAGACTTCAGGTATTTTTTGAAAGCAAAGCATTGGCCCCTAAAATGCTACTGTGGGCTTCTGCAATGCTACCGTGGGCCCACTTACCATTAGGCAATCTGGCAACCTGGCCAGTCCACCACTGTATATATATATATATATATATATATATATATATATATATATATGCAAGAGTTCTAATTAAATTGTTCGGATACAACAAGCAAATATTTTTATAACTGATATAAAGCACTCGACAAGTATTTGGAGTAAATATACGATATTAACAAATGGAAACTATATTTATAAAACCATATCTATTTTATTATACATATTTCAAGGATACCATGTTAAATTATGGTATGCTTTAATCAGACAAAATACAATATATACCAGTTTTACAAATAAATTTTGACATACCCTTTCAAAATGCAACCGTTACTTTTGGAAGACATCAGGGATATTGGATTTGTTTATATTAGTAAGTCATTGTGTTACGGAGAAGGAAAAAGACGGAGAGAGAGAAAAACCGAGAGAGAGAAAAGTTGACATGACTTAAGGTTTTCGTTCTCTCCCCCTCTCTCTATCTCTATATTTCTCTCTCTTGATATTTTCTCTCTGTCTGGTGTTTTGATATCTCTCTCCTTTTTCTTTTTTTCTTTTTTCTTTTTTCTTTTTTCTTTTTTCTTTTTTCTTTTTTCTTTTTTCTCTTTTTCTTTCTTTATATCTCCCTTTCTTTCTCAACCTTTCTCTCTCTCGGTTTTTCTCTGTCTCTGTCTTTTTCCTTCTCCGTAACACAATGACTTACTAATATAAACAAATCCAATATATATATATATATATATATATATTACACCAAGATTGACCATACGGAATGATCAGTTCTATCCAGTGGTGAACCAACAAACCTAAATAAATATATATATATATATATATATATATATATATCTTAAGGTTTGTTGGTTCACCACTGGATAGAACTGGTCATTCCGTATGGTCAATCCTGGTGTAATATTGTGAAGAGTACTCAACGCAGTGCAGTTCACCCATCTTCATTTCATCTGGTAAGCTAGTTGGTCAGCCGCCCTTTCTGTCTCTGGTTTCCCGGACCCATGGTTTTTCGGACCCATGGCTTTTTACATATTCCTTTGTTATATTCCAATACCTGATGATATCACCGGATTCATATGGAACCCGGTCATTGAAATGATCATAGTATAATAAACCTTTGAAGGATTTACACCAGTCCAGCCTCCTGTTATTTCATTTATATATATATATATATATATATATATATATATATATGAATGTATGTATAGTATATTTGGCAATATACCGTATGTTTAATTAAAAACATTTTGAAGACCCTGCGCTATCAGTTTTAAAGTAGTGACTATGTCTCTTCTTTTTTTCGGCAAAAGAAGGGTTATGTTTTCACGTACTCCAGCCGACTAGCTGAGGTTATGGTAGGGCATCACCATTGCAGCAACACTCTCTATAGCCAGCCTTCCTTGGTTGGTTATTTTTGAAAATGGGAGTTTGTTGCTGCCGCCCTTATTTGTATAAGAGTCTCGTTCTGTGGGATCATCTGGGATCTTAGCAAATGGTTGAGATGTTTCTTGAAAACATCTATATCTATACCATGTAGAACACTCAGGTTTTTAGCTGCTTATTAAAGACATGGGAGCCTTTGAAAGCCAGGCTATTGCAGTATCAACTACTTACTCTAAGGATGAGACATTTGGCACTACACAGTGGCACCCTGTTCGAGAGTCTGTCCAGCTGACAAGAATGGTGCTAGGATCTTCAATACGTTTATCACTGCGTATCCCCCCCACCTGCTTTCCAAGAAATTATCTTAGTTCTTTCAGTCCCACCCAGTAGTTCGTCTCCTTCATTGAGGCCAACTTGTTGCACATGTGATATATATATATATATATATATATATATATATATATATAGAGAGAGAGAGGTAGTACACTGGAAGGTAATATCCGTAGTGGTAGAGCACTCAGTCCATGGGACGAGTTAGGTAGAAGTGGTTACACAACAGTATATATAAATATATATATATAACGAAGGAATTGTAGTAAGGAACCAGATGGACCATAAATTTACGACGCTAAAAATTCTAATTTAGTCCAGAAATAGACGTCGAAATGGCTTGAACTCTGCCGTCGGGGTCATACATTTTCCTATATATATATATATATATATATAAGTTGTATTCCTGTCTGTTTGTTTGTTTGTTCATGAACTCCTCCTCTGGTTTTGGAGATAGACCCCCATAACCATATATATTCTGAAACTACATTGCCCAGGGTACTTGGATAATTATATTTCATTTTAATCAAAGGGTTTCCCGGGGGCACAAAACCCCCGCTGAAAATATTTTCTCTTCGATTTATATGAAATTTAAACCACAGTTAAATGACAAGATATGATGCCTATTCACAAACTTTCAGCAAATTTAAATAATATTAAGACACCTTAATGGGGGTTAAACCCCCCTAATAGGGTTCCCGGAGGCACAATCCCCGCCGCAATTTGTTTCCCTTCGATTTATATGAAATTTAAACCATAGGTAAATGACAAGATATTATGCCTATTCACAAAAGTTTTGAATTGATATTTTGAAACAAATTATTTACAAGAACAACTAAAAAACAAAATAAGAATAAAATTTAATAATGTAATTTTGATTTGATATATTACAAAAGATAATTGTTTCTACTTTAGGCACAAGGCCATCAATTACTCAGTTCATTACTGGTACTTTATTTTATCGACCCCGTAAAGATGAAAGGCAAAGTCAACCTCGGCTGCTTTTGAACTCAGATCGTAAAGGGACGTAACTATGCTGGAAAGCATGGCGTCCGACCCTCTACCGATACTGCCAATCCACCGCCAATCCACCGCCCCTATATTACAAACAATAATGTTTTCCAGTTTTTCATGCATTACATTTTACATTGAGTAATATTGAAATGTAGAGTTTTTCTTCATAAATTATATCACTGATTTAAAATCATCATCATTTTCTTACAAAAAAAAAAAAAAAAAAAATGTGTGAAACGGAGCAAGGCGCGGGTAATTCGGCTAGTATATATATATATATATATATATATACACGACGGGATCTACTCTACCAAATTCCACTCAAAATATACGGGTCACCCCCAACACAAGACCATAGTAGAAAAAG
>OZ024740.1:424571742-424589242 GCA_964016885.1 Eledone cirrhosa
TCAAGAGAACATCAAAAACATTAATAATAAAAGGTGTGAAATGATATATAGTATTGTCATAACACCAACGTGTGTGTGAGTGTCCAGATTGTACGTACTGCAAGGGGAATCCATTAGGCCCTGCCGTATTGGAATACTTGTGTACAAATATGTATGTGCCCATCAGTGTGCAATGCATGTGTGTGTGTCGGCACGTTTATATCTATAGACATCAAAAGGTATGCACATTTGTGTATATTTGTGTTGCACCATAGAACATGTGTGTTTACGTATGTTATTGTGTTTATATGTGGATAGAGATGTATGCTGATGTAGGTAGGTATCTTGACGTGTGTATGTTGTGGGTTCGTCTTAGGGAGAAGTGTTTAGACGGGGTCCGTATTTGTTAATAAAATGAGATTCCTTGCTGATGCGCTGGGTGTGGGTGGCATTATTTTAAAATTTGTATAGGGGAAAGATTCTAAAGTTGGGATGATTTTGGGCGGCACAGGTATCAATGTGTTCACTCAGTGGTATTTTCCTGTATTCCCGTATTTTAATTTGGGATCTATGGACAGTCATGCGCTGGTGGGGGCTGTTTTGGGTCTGGCCTATGTATTGTTCTCGACAACCTGAGCAAGTTAATACATATATTAGATTTTCTGATGCGCATGTGAAATTGTATTTTACTGTAAAACGTTGTCCTTCTTTGAAATAGAATTACGAACCCTCTATTAGGTTGATGCATATGCCACAGTTGGGTCTATCGCATTTTTTACTGTGGGTTTCGTTGTTGTGGTTGGCAGTACTTTGGCATGTGTTAGGATATTTTTCATTGACTTAGATTGTCTTTTGCTCTTTATGATATCGTGTGTTCGAAGGATTTGGTTCATTCTATGGTCCTTTTTAACACAGGGATGTTCTGGAGACTATAGTACAGATTCTCTTGGCTAAGTTATATATATATATATAAACACATTTGCATATATGTATGTATATAAATCTAGCTATATATATATATATATATATATATATATATATATATATATATATATATATATATACTAGCTGAGGTACCCGGTAATACCCGGGAACGGGTATGAGGGTATTCCCAGTTCCCATTAAAATGCCCAATGCCTCTCAGTTCAAATATGAAATCAAAATATACTACAGATAATCAAATGCGAAGACAAATTCATTTACGAAACAATAATACAAATAAATATTGTTGATTGCATTGGTCAGATGAAAAAATGTTTGTCAGAGAAGTTGAGTGTTGCTATAAGGAAAAAGAGTGTCTTAATGTTATTGAAATTTGTTGAGATTTTGTGAATAGGCATCATAGCTTGTCATTTACCTATGGTTTAAATTTCATATGAATTGAAGGGAAAAAGTTTTCAACGGGGGTTTTGTGCCCCCGGGGAACCCTTTGATTAAAATGAAATATACTTATCCAAGTACCCTGGGCAATGTAGTTTCAGAATATATGTAGTTATGGGGGTCTATCTCCAAAACCATAACAGCAGTTCGTGAAATCTTGTTCCATTTGTTGGTCAAAATTTCACAATAGAGGGTTTAACACCCATTAGGGTGTCTTAATATTAATGAAATTTGCTGAAATTTTGAGAATAAGCACCATATCTTGTCATTTACCTATGGTTTAAATTTCATATAAATCGAAGTGAAAAAATTAAGCGGGGGTTTCAGCGGGGGTTTGAAGCCCCGAGGAAACCTTTGATTAAAATAAAATATACGTAAGAAATCAAACGGGCATGAGCCCTCCACACGTGTCAAGTTTTATCACGATCGGTTTGATAATTTTTGAGTTTTAGATTCACAAACAGACAAACAGACAGAAATTGCCATTTATGTAAATAGATATATATAAATATATATTTGTGTATATATATATATTTAGATATTTAATGTATATATATATGCATAAATATCTAAATCCAGCTATATGTATATATGAATGTAACCTTGAACTATATTGTTAATAGGTCTGTTGTTCACTCACAAGAATGTATCAGGAATAGTTTCAAGAAATGGCCAGAACAACAACAATAACACACCACCGCCACCACCACCACCACCACCACGACGACCACCACCACCACGACGAGCACCACCACCAGCACAGCCATCACCAACAACAACAGCTCCCCACCACCACCACCACCACCATGAACAGCAATAACACAGCCACCCTCCATCCACCACCACCAACAACAACATCTCCCCCATCGCCAACACCACAACCCCCAACACCTCCCCACCACCACTATTACCACCAACAACAACCACATCACCGCCACAAACACCACCAACACAGCCGTCACCAACACCACAAACCACCACATCCACCAACACCTCCGCAACACCATCAACACCAACAACAACAACAACAACATCACCACCACAGACACCACCACCACCAACAACAACACCGCCCACCCCCCACCAACAACACATCACCACCACCAACAACAACACCTCCCCACCACCACCACTACCAACAACAACAACACCTCCCCACCACCACTACTACCACCAATAACCCCCCCCCCCACCAATAACACCGACCCTGTTACCAGTTAGCTAGCATGTAATACATTCAAATATTTTATAGCAATTTTATTTGGTCACAAATTTCAAGCAACAATATTGTAAACGTTCTTAAGACATTAAATCACTAGCTGAATTTTATGACTCAAAACAAGCAGAGAAACCAGACCCTTTCTGTGTCTGTATGTGGTGTCTGTATGTATGTGGTGTATGTATGTGGTGTATGTATGTGGTGTATGTATGTGTGTGCTTGCTTGTGCATGTATATATATATATATATATATATATATATATATATATATATATATATATATATATATATATGTATATATATATGTATATATATAATATATATATATATATATATATATATATATATATATGTATATGTATATATATATATATATAAATATATAAATTATATACATATATTGACATATATATATATATGGACACATATATATATATATATATGTATATGTATATGTATATATATATATATATATATATATATATATATATGTATCAGAAGATCCCGTTAAGGGTGAAAGCAGCGATTCTTTGCTTAAACTTTAATCTGTTATTTTAATAAATATATATATATATATATATATATATATATATATATATATATATATATATATATATAAATATATAAATTATATACATATATGGATATATATATATGGACACACACATATATATATATATATGAACTTATATATATTTATAGAAATATGTAAAGTATGTATGCCCATATATATACATACATATATACACTTACACCACTCCCATATATATATATATATATATATATATATATATATATATATATATATATATATATATATATATATATATATATATATATATATAAATATATATATAAATATATATATAAATATATATATAAATATATATATATATATATATATATATATAAATATATATATATATATATATATCGTTTCTGAATTTGTTTAGCAAGATTCTTTATCTGAAAGCGTGTGTTGAAACCGATATTGTTATACTTTGGGAGGGTCATGTTGCCAATAAGAAACACACGCACCAGTTGCTTTCACTTCAATTTATTATAATGAATTTATAAATTTAGGAATTTATAAATTTCTGATTGGTTGGTTGGTTCCACAACCAGATAGTTGTTTATATATTGTCAAAGTTCTTTCGTCACACATTCTGTGACCTCTTCAGTGACTGGGGATTCTTTTCTTTGTTTTTGTGCCTCTCCTTTGTTCTGTCCTACGCCATTTTGTTTCTGTGTCAGTAGGTCTGAGTGAAGGCAAGTCCGGTCACCCACATCATTGATGACCCTTTGGAGCTTGGAATCATCTGCGAAGATTATTATGTTGCTGTGCTTGATGATGTCAGTAATGTCACTAATGTAGATGATGAAAAGAAGTGGGCCCAACATAGTGCCTTGTGGAGCGCCACTTCTGACTTTGGCAGGGCTTGATTTTACTCCTTCGACTACAACATGCTGGGTTCTGCCTGTCAGGAAACATTTGATCCACTGTAGTAACTTTCCAGAGACACCAATATTGGATAGTGTTTTCAGTAGAGTCTTATAATCAACCCTGTCAAAGGCCTTGCTGAAATCAAGGTAGATGATATCAGTGCTGGAGCCCTCTCCCAAGGCTTCAAAACATCGTCAAAGTGATGCAGGAGCTGCGTTAGGCAGTCCCTTCCATTACGGAACCCATGTTGGTTGGAGTTCAGCAGGCCGTTGCTTTCAAGAAAGTGGGTTATTCGTGATCTCACCACCCTCTCAAATACCTTGATAATATGAGAGGTGAGTGAGATCGGACGGTAGTTCACTGCAAGGGACTTATTTCCCTTTTTGAAGACTGGGACAACGGACTGGGACAGAAGGTTTTCAGGAATATAGCCAGTGTCCAGTGAGTTCCTCCACAGATTAGCAAGAGGAGATGCAAGTTAGTGTCGCACACCTTCAGGACACAAGCAGGGAACCTGTCGGGGCCTACTGCTGAATTGTGTTTAATTTCGTTTATTGCCGCAACGACATAAGGGGCGCCAAACGTTATGTCTGATATAGTGTGTTGGGGGTTAACATCACTGATACGGCCCAGATCTGCCATATCAGGATTGTTGAAACCAGAGCAGTATTGTTTCTGCAGTATCTCTCCCATGGTTTTGGCATTGTCTTGGAGTGTGCCATTTCCATCAACTAGGGGGCTAACAGTGGAGACAGTGACCATGTGTTTTTTAGCAAATGAAAAGAACACTTTGGGGTTGAGTTTGATTTTCTCAATGGCCGACCTCTCTTCAGCTGTTCTCTGGTTATTGGTGATGGTCTTCATGCTTTGTGGGAGGTTATATTTTTTTTTATTCAAGTAGGGCGATAGCCGTCGAATGTGTGTGTTGCTGTTGGCAGTATTTTAGTGTGTTAATTTTTCTGTTTGTTCTTTTTATTTTTCTGATAATTGTTTTTCTGTTTTTGGGGTACTGCACTTAGTTTTGTTCACAGGTTTTGGTGGGGTGTGTTTTGTATATATATTTGTGACAGTGTCTACAAAGATCTGCCAAGATGTTTTGATGTTGGTGGAAATGTGTGCATGTGTAAAAGACCAGTCAACATGTGATAGTTCGTTTATAATTGCATCCCAGTTGGCATTATAGAGATCCATGTTTCAAATAGGTGGGCTGGAAAGGGGTCCCTAGGATTAGCTTTTGGCTGGTGGAATCTCAGTTTACAAAGAACCATGTCATGGTAATATTATGTATAGTGTTAGTGTGGTTACTAAACACTAGATCCAGAATGTTCTTCTGGTGCCTTGTTGGTGCAAGGGCAAGATGGGACAAGAAAAACTCATTCATAAAGTCAAGAAGTGACTCGACTTCTTCTTTGTCAGTGGTAGAGGTTGGAGTGACTGGTTTCAAACTTATTGTAGACCAATCGACACAGGGTAGATTAAAGTCTCCCATCAAAAGTATGTTGCTAGAATGGCACTGTTGAATAAAGCATTTAATGCTGTTGAGGCATTCTTTGAAGCAGATTATGGGTGTTTGTGGTGGCCTATAGAGCCCAACTAATATCAGGTCATTGGCTTTGTTGTGCACAGTGACTGATTCACAGTAGCTATTGGAGAATGTTGTGTTACCATCTGCTGTAAAGGAATGCAGGAAAAGGGCAGTTCCACCCTTCCTTCTGCCAACACGATCCACGCGGATAGTTGTGAAATTCCTCACTCTTACTTCGGCCTCCAAGTGGGAGTTGTCAAGGTGGGTCTAAGTAAGAATGAAGAAGGGGGTGTGAAATGGATGACTACCAACCCAATCCTCAATGAATTGGATCTTCCATTTCTGTGCATTGATGGATGGGCTGATACCTTGTGTATTGAGTAAAAATGTGGAGGCTAGTGTGGTGGCTGGTTTTGACTGTTGCAGGGGGCTTGTTTTGAGATTGTGTGTTAGTGTCAGTATGGATGGTGTTGGGTGATGGCTAAAATGTTTTTCTGTATCTCTTTTGCCAGGTTCATGGCTAAAAAAGAAAAATGTTCTTGTTCAGGGAGCAGTTTTTGATTGGATTTGTGGTTACACCATTGGATAGGTTTGCAGTTCCCTCTTTTGTTGTTGTTGTTGTTGTTGAACGTATTGTAATTGTGTCTTTGTGAAAAGACTGGAGCAGCATTACTTTTGTTGTTGTTGTTTTTGTTGTTATACACACACACACACACACACACACACACACACACACACACACACACACACACACACACACACACACACACACACACAGATATATATATATATATATATATATATACATATAAGCATACACACATACATATGAATATATATATATATATATATATAACTGTAATTTGACGGCTGCAGCTTGAAAACGTCCGTCTTCCCCATACTCATATTTAGAGCGGGTTAGGGGTTAAAAGATATAGATGGTGTTTGAAGTAGGGATTATGGGGGATGTCTCAAATATAGACAGTTCATGATTGGCGGCTTTGTTTTTACGAATATTAAAAAAAAACTAGTTTGGAATCCGATGGTCGTATCCTCTAGAGGTTTTGTTTGTTGTTGACTTTTTTTTTCTGAGTGTATTATTTACATATAGGGGATTCGAGGATTGCGTCTGTTCAAGGTATATCTACGTTCGGAGTTGTGTGACGGTCCTACTTGCTTGTTTCACACATACACACAGACACACACACACACACACACACATACACACATATATATATAGTCATACACACACTCACACACATATATATATATATATATATAGTCATACACACGCACACACACACACACGCGCACACTCACGCGCACACACACACACACACACATATATATATGATCATGGTTTTGCAGTTAGAAATTCCCCTCCGAGGCATAGGTCTTGGCAAGGGTGTTTGTGGAAGACCAGCAGTCGTCCGTGTATACCAGTCTCCCCTCTCTACACAACTGATGTTGTCCAAGGAAAGGCAAAGGCAATACAACTTAGCATGTCGTCATTTATTTCTACAGATCCGTGAATTGGAACAACGTTAAATAAATGTCTTTCTCAAGAACACTACACATTACCCAGTCCGAAAATGACAACCTTCCGATTGCAAGCCCAACGCTCTAACCACTAAGCCATGTGCTTTCACACACACACACACATATATATATATATATATATTACCTTCTAACTTTTTGTCGATAGGTTGAGGCCATGCTGGGGCATCGCCATGTGTGTAACAGTTTCTACTGCAATTTCCCATTTGTGCTTCTTGCCCCTCTTACACTCATCAGAGATCTTAGACAACAGAATGTCGAGATGCTTTAAAAAACATCTACATCCACCATTTGGAGACCTTTTTTGTACGTGGGACTTCATACTAAGGAGTTGTTGGCCATAGAACACCATTCTATTTCAGTTAGTGGTTCTTATTGTTGGTGTTGCGGTCGGGATATTTGGCAGTATGCAGTAAAGTCCTCTTGAAAGGTTGGTCCATTTCTCAGTACCAAAGTTTGATGCTAACCCTTCCAGTATATTTCATATATATATCATTGCGTATCTCCCCCGGCTATGCCCCAGAGAGTAGATAGAGTCCTAATTCTTTCACCCTCTCTCAGTAGGTCATTGAGGCAATTTTGTTGGTGTACTTTTGTGTGTGTATCCTGGGTTCAATCGGGGATCACCACAGTAAGTAAAGTACTCAATACATAGCAGAGTATAAATATTTAGAAACAGATCTAGGCATGTAGAAACAATTTCTATATTAAATATATATGTATATATATATACCTGTGTTTGTACGTATATATTCGATATACATGTGCTGTTCAAGACACAACTTTCCAGTTTAAATTTCTTTATTATAATATTTTCATATTTGATATTAGTATTGTGATACAGGTATTCTTTGATTGATAACCTACTTTTTTCTGGGTTCTGTACAATACAGTCGTATTGTCCGTTAATGTAGCCCTAACTTTGAATCGTGGTAAGTGGTGTAATGTGTTGCAATTGTACCTTGTTGTAAATGTTGTGAGATTTCGAGAGAGTAGAGTACTTGTTGGTCTCTCTTACAATTGCTTCCTTGCAGTTTACAACTTTCATTTTTACATATAGCTAATTAACTCTATAATTAAGTTTCACTGAGTTTTTTTTCTTTGTTCTGTGTCTAACAATTTTACACAGAAGCATACAGCACATAACCTTCTTGACAATTAACACCTTGCTCACGCTACCAAGACAATCCTCAAACGAACAATAATAATTACATCTATTACAATCTGTTTCTCAAACCCGCAGTGTAACAATTATTACTATTTCATGATAAGGGAGGTGTAGTGAGATGAATGAAACTATTTTAATTTGTGTCTAATATCACTCCAGTAGTAATATAAAACATATTCTTCCTCATTTTAGACTACGCTGCTTATCTATCAATATATGTAAATAGCGTCCGCCATTGTATAAATAAAATCCTTGTTACATACTGCTGTCTTGGTCAACATTACGAAACAACACAGTTTATAGATTTCTTCAATAGTAATTATAGATAATATCAGTATCATCGAACACCACAACACCCACTGAATAAGGAAATTATTTTATTGATATGTGTTACATTCACAAAACTGTATCTAACACTTATTGAGAAATTGTGTATTCCATAATTCAGTATATTTAAATCACGACAGACCCACTTGGTAAATACCATGGATGACACACTCTCTAATCGGCGTAAAACAGTCGATGTGAGACAGAAATTTCAGCGAAATTGCTTTCCAAACTTTGAACTTTATCAGTGAATTGTCTACGGGTTCAAACAGAAGCTATGTGAGACCACAAAACAGTGAAAATAACCACAACAAAGGTCATATTAGATAATATACTTCTACATACATTATTACTAGAGAAACTAAACAACCCATCCCACTCCACACAAATAAATTATAAATAAATAAAATGGATGTTTACAGTTAA
Source organism: Eledone cirrhosa (assembly GCA_964016885.1). Classification (NCBI taxonomy): domain Eukaryota; kingdom Metazoa; phylum Mollusca; class Cephalopoda; order Octopoda; family Eledonidae; genus Eledone; species Eledone cirrhosa. The sequence goes on from OZ024740.1 coordinate 424,580,768, forward strand.
ACCACCATTGATCGTGGCTCAATGGGATTAGAATCACGTGAGACTAACTGACCAATGAACAACAAGAACAACATACGTACATGCATGTATGCATATATATATATATATATATATATATATATATACACATACAAGAATACATGTGTACATATATGAATACATACATACAGTCATACATATATACCCACGTACACACATGAATACATGCATACATACATACATTCATGCGTACTACATGAATATATACATACATGAATACATATATACATACATACAAACATACATACATATATACATACATATATATATACATATATACATATACATATGTATAGATACATATATCCACACATACACGAGCCACCGTGGGTGTTTGTACAAGTTGACATAATCTGTGTGAAATAACAAATAAATCGCATTCAAATTACATTCAAATTACATCTAAAACAAATAAAGTAGGAAAGTTTACATATTGTTGTCACTAGTAAATAGAAAATGATGTGATGGTCATGACCAGAATGTCTTTGATCTTAGGTCTTCTCAATCAGGGATGACCTGTACCTAAACAACATGGCTTAGTGGTTAGAGCATTGGGCTTGCAATCGAAAGGTTGTGAGTTCAATTCTCAGACTGGGTGATGTGTTGTTTCCTTGAGCAAGACACTTTATTTCACGTTGTTCCAGTTTACTCAGCTGTAGAAATGAGATGCTAGGACTGGGGTCCCTATCATTAAATTACCCAAGACATCTCCAACGAGATATACCTTGGAGGAGGCCAGCTAAACCTGCATAGGTGTGAGCTGTAACAACAATAAAGCAACAGTAGCCTCATTATTAAGGGTTTCCAGAGTCGAATGATTTCTTTTTTTAGTATGACAGAAGTTTTCGAAACAAAATGATGTGTAAGACGACTATACAATTTTGAGGATTATCTCTCTCCCCTTTCAAGGGAGGTAAATCCCGGGACGCGACGCGCAGCGACTCGTTCTAAATCTCCAACTTTGTCCGGAAGATAGTTAAATACCGGGGCCTGACCAACAGCTGCCTCTTTGTACCCGTCTCTGGCGATAACTCTGCCCCGCACTATTGATATTTTCCGTAAAATCAGAAAAACGGCGGCTCGCTTGAGGAGGGTGTCCCGTGAGGTGGGGTGGCTGATGCAGAGGATGTCTTTGGTTATTTTTCGCAGTAATGCCTTTGCCATTTTGTCAACGGGGCGCGGCCGAGACACTGCTCAGACTGGGGTGTAATGTATGTCTGTCCCTCTCCATTTCGCTTTCTGTGCTTGATCCTTTTTTTCTTTTTCTTCTTTTCATTTCCTATTTGTCCCCTTTAATATTGTCTTGTTTTTGCCAGATACTGCTCAATTATTGTCATGTTATTATATCCTAGAAATAAAGTCTTCACTATTGTAATAGAAAAAAACATTAAAAGTAAATCTTGTATATATTGGATCCATAACACCGCATCTAAGACCTCCGTCTACGGATGTTTGACACATAGACGCCCTCTCCTGCGGATACAGAACCAGAGGGCGGCCAAAGACAAAATGTCCCGACGATTTAACACAATACATCAGCTCCACATGGCCCAATATGGTCAGAGATGGGAAGTGTTAGAGGTCAACCCGGGAGGGTTTCCTCCATCAGAGGTGAGAAGGCCCTGAACTTTGGATTTTGGAAAACCAAAATATTGCGTTCTTTTTATTTTCGTCTCTTTACGTTGTGAGTTCTGAGCTCAAATCCGACCGATGTTTAATTTTCATTGGATTGCTTGGACTGTGGTCATTGTGGCCGTAGAGAGCTGACACTGTGGTCATTGTGGCCGTAGAGAGCTGACACTGTGGTCATTGTGGCCGTAGAGAGCTGACACTGTGGTCATTGTGGCCGTAGAGAGCTGACACTGTGGTCATTGTGGCCGTAGAGAGCTGACACTGTGGTCATTGTGGCCGTAGAGAGCTGACACTGTGGTCATTGTGGCCGTAGAGAGCTGGGATTGTGGTCATTGTGGCCGTAGACTGCTGGGACTGTGGTCATTGTGACCGTAGAGAGCTGGGATTGTGGTCATTGTGACCGTAGAGAATTGGCACTGTGGTCATTGTGGCCGTAGAGAGCTGGGATTGTGGTCATTGTGGCCGTAGTAAAATTCTTAAGTTCTTAAACACATTCCCCCTTTTGATTTAGTTCCCTATATCGATGTCTCTGTCTACATTTGATTTGATATTCAATCATAGATTAGTCATCGAAATCACAAATCAATGTTGATCATAGTACTACATTATCAGGGCTAAAATAGGGGCTAAACAAGTAGGGGGCTAAAGTAGGGGCTAAACAAGACTAACACTTTATCAAATATCTTTCTTTCTTTCATTAATTCTTTCTTTCTGTCTTTCTTTCTTTCTATCTTTCTTTCTTTCTTTCTTTCTTTCTTTCTTTCTTTCTTTCTTTCTTTCTTTCTATCCTTCTTTCTATCTTTCTTTATTTTTTCCTGTCTTTCTTTCTTTCTTTCTTTCTTTCTTTCTTTCATTTTCGATCTTTATCTTTCTTTTATTTCTTTTACTCTTCAATAGTTTTCCTTTTTCTTTTTGTTTGTTTTTTTCTTTTCCAGCTCCATACTTACTTCCGGTAGTAGAATATTTCTTGATCACGTGATTTGTGTTATGACACTGTCTTCCGTCACATCTGGGAAAGAACTTTCTACCTGTGAGTGATTGTCTTCATTGTCAACTGAAAGTAAAAATTAGAGTCTAATTAATCAGAATTCTGTTATCTAATAGAATGAGAGGAGACTTCGCGAGGTTACATCATATGCTGAAGATAGCAGCTAAATCTCCCTCAAGCCACACAACCTACCTTATTAAACAAGACAGAATTCTCGTTGGATAATATTATTTTGCCACTTAGGGGCGGTGAATTGGCAGTATCGGTCGGACGCCATGCTTTGCAGCAAAGAGTTACGGCCCTTTATGGGCTGACTTCACATCCCGCCGAGGTTAACTTTGCCTGTCATCCTTACAGGATCGATAAAATAAAGTACCAGTAATGCACTGGGATAATTGCTGGCCTTGTGCCAAAAGTAGAAACAATTATTTTGCCACTTAGTAAGGGAGGAAAAGATAACTCCTATGACACTTTATTTAGATCTCTGAGATCGGTCAGATGTAAGGAGGAAGGGAGACTTAAACTGGAGTTATGGTCCGAATGCCTGCGAAAGAGTGAACTCAACTAAAGACTGTGTTGTTGTTAATCTGGGTGACGATATAAGTTTATCACCCAAGAATTTGGAATGGAAAGAATGGTGTCACATACCTCAAGGTATCACGTCTGATGTTCTGATAATTTCATTAATAAAATGTCCTGGACTGGTACTTTATTTTATTGGCCCAAATTTGATAAAATCAAAGTTGAATTCTGCTGGATTTGAACTCAGGTCGCAGAGAGCCAGAACAAATACTGCAATGCAGCTTGTTGAAGGCTCACACGATTCAGCCAGTTAACAATTGACCATGGGCTAAAGAACAGTATCATGCTATCAACTAATGTTTGATTATTACTATAGAACGGAATGTTGTGGTAAAAGTCTGTCTGGAGCCCGCGGGCTTATCTGGCCGCTGTTTGTCCCGGTTTTCGTGACGTTAAGCAACTGAGAGTAAAAGACTTTCCCCGGACAGGAGGCCCGTCCATCGCAGGGTTAAACCTCCAGTTATCGCTGGTACTCATTTTCAGCTAAATATACTGGAGCAACGGGAAATGAAATGTTTTTGCTCAAGGACACAGCATACAACTCAGTCTAAGAATCGAACCCATGACGTTATGATCGTAGGCCCAGCACCCTTCCCACTAGGAAACGTTCCTCAATTGTGTACAGTGTGGTGAGAATGTTATCATACCCCCACCTAAACTTTGAGAACAGTAACAAGTCTTAATTACATTGCCAGAATTAACAGCTATGACGAATGAACAAGAAAGCCCTTACTTGCATGCGCGATTTGATAGAAATAGCACCTACATTTCCCTCAAATTCGTCTTAGAAAATAATACATAAGGTGTTATGGCAGTGGATAAATAAGATGGAATGGTCACGACTAGAGCGCATTTGTGGGATGTTCTGTCCCGTTTAGCTCGGGGTCAGTACTAATTCATACGAACTCTGTGTTCAAATCCCAGCAAGGTCAACTTTGCCTTTCGAGGTCGATTAAAAAAGTACCAGTCTAGTACTGGTGTCAATTCTATATCTCTTTCTCACTTCCAATCTCTCCCCTTGCTATCCTTCCACTCTCTCTCCCCCTTGCTATCCTTCCACTCTCTCTCGCCCTTGCTATCCTTCCACTCTCTCTCGCCCTTGCTATCGTTCCATTCTCTCTCCTCCTTGCTATCCTTCCACTCTCTCTCCCCCTTGCTATCGTTCCATTCTCTCTCCTCCTTGCTATCCTTCCATTCTCTCTCCCCCTTGCTATCGTTCCATTCTCTCTCCCCCTTGCTATCCTTCCATTCTCTCTCCTCCTTGCTATCCTTCCACACTCTCTCGCCCTTGCTATCCTTCCACTCTCTCAACACCTTGCTATCCTTCCACACTCTCTCCTCCTTGCTATCCTTCCACTCTCTCTCCCCTTGCTATCCTTCCATTCTCTCTCCTCCTTGCTATCCTTCCATTCTCTCCCCCTTGCTATCCTTTCATTCTCTCTCCCCCTTGCTATCCTTCCACTCTCTCTCCCCTTGCTATCCTTCCACTCTCTCTCCTCCTTGCTATCCTTCCACTCTCTCTCCCCTTGCTATCCTTCCACTCTCTCTCCTCCTTGCTATCCTCCCACCCTCTCTCCCCCTTGCTATCCTTCCACTCTCTCCCCCTTGCTATCCTTCCATTCTCTCTCCTCCTTGCTATCCTTCCACTCTATCTCCTCCTTGCTATCCTTCCACTCTCTCTCTCCCTTGCTATCCTTCCACTCTCTCTCCTCCTTCCCTTGCTATCCTTCCATTCTCTCTCCCCCTTGCTATCCTTCCATCTCTCCCATTGCTATCCTTCCACTCTCTCTCCCCCTTGCTATCCTTCCACTCTCCCCCTGCTACCCTTCTATTCTCTCCCCCTTGCTATCCTTCCACTCTCCCCCTTGCTATCCTTCCATTCTCTCCCCCTTGCTATCCTTCCATTCGCCCCCTTCATATCCTTCCATTCTCTCCCCTTGCTATCCTTCCACTCTCTCCCTTGCTATCCTTCCATTCTCCCCCTTGCTATCCTTCCATTCTCTCCCCCTTGCTATCCTTCCACTCTCCCCCATGCTATCCTTCCAGTCTCTCCTCCTTGCTATCCTTCCATTCTCTCACCCTTGCCATCCTTCCATTCTCTCCCCTTGCTATCCTTCCACTCTCCCCCTTGCTATCCTTCCATTCTCTCACCCTTGCCATCCTTCCATTCTCTCCCCTTGCTATCCTTCCACTCTCCCCCTTGCTATCCTTCCATTCTTCACTGGAAGAAATCTGTTGTATTCAGACCTGGAGAAGAGATGGGCCCTGCCAGGGTTTACAGAAATGTCCTAGAAACGCCGTATCTCACGGCACCCCTACCACTCTCTCAGGGGTTACCCGGCCATTCATACAATATAGTCAGATATATTATTTATGGTAAGTGTATAGTTTAAGGGACATTTTCACTATTGGTATCTTTTTGGGGGAGAGCGTCTATGTAGATACTCCATTGTACTACCACCATGATATTGGTGGTGGTGTAGTGGTGTGGCGGTGGTGTGGTAGTATGGTGGTGTGGTGGTGTGGTGGTGATGTGATGGTGTGGTCGTGTACTGGTGGTGTGGTGGTGTGGTGGTGTAGTGGTGTGATGTGGTGGTGTGGTGGTAGTGTGGTGGTGTGATTGTGTAATGGTGTGGTGGTGTCGTGGTGTGGTGGTATAGTGGTGTGGTGGTATAGTGGTGTGGTGGTGTGGTGGTGTGGTGGTGGTATAGTGGTGTGGTGGTGCGGCGGTGGTATAGAAGTGTGGTGGTGTGGTGGTAGTATAGTGGTGTGGTGGTGCGACGGTGGTATAGTGGTGTGGTGGTGTGGTGGTGGTATAGTGGTGTGGTGGTGCGATGGTGGTATAGTGGTGTGGTGGTGTGGTGGTGTGGTGGTGGTATAGTGGTGTGGTGGTGTGGTGGTGGTATAGTGGTATGGTGGTGCGACGGTGGTATAGTGGTGTGGTGGTGTGGTGGTGGTATAGTGGTGTGGTGGTGTGGTGGTGGTATAGTGGTGTGGTGGTGTGGTGGTGGTATAGTGGTGTGGTGGTGTGGTGGTGGTATAGTGGTTCGGTGGTGCGATGGTGGTATAGTGGTGTGGTGGTGTGGTGGTGGTATAGTGGTGTGGTGGTGTGGTGGTGGTATAGTGGTGTGGTGGTGTGGTGGTGGTATAGTGGTGTGGTGGTGTGGTGGTGGTATAGTGGTGTGGTGGTGTGGTGGTGGTATAGTGGTGTGGTGGTGTGGTGGTGGTATAGTGGTGTGGTGGTGTGGTGGTGGTATAGTGGTGTGGTGGTGTGGTGGTGGTATAGTGGTGTGGTGGTGTGGTGGTGGTATAGTGGTGTGATGGTGCGACGGTGGTATAGTGGTGTGGTGGTGTGGTGGTGGTATAGTGGTTCGGTGGTGCGATGGTGGTATAGTGGTGTGGTGGTGTGGTGGTGGTATAGTGGTGTGGTGGTGTGGTGGTGGTATAGTGGTGTGGTGGTGTGGTGGTGGTATAGTGGTGTGATGGTGCGACGGTGGTATAGTGGTGTGGTGGTGTGGTGGTGGTATAGTGGTTCGGTGGTGCGATGGTGGTATAGTGGTGTGGTGGTGTGGTGGTGGTATAGTGGTTCGGTGGTGGTATAGTGGTGTGGTGGTGTGGTGGTGGTATAGTGGTGTGGTGGTGTGGTGGTGGTATAGTGGTGTGGTGGTGTGGTGGTGGTATAGTGGTGTGGTGGTGCGATGGTGGTGTGGTGGTGTGGTGGTGGTATAGTGGTGGTGTGGTGGTGGTATAGTGGTGTGATGGTGCGACGGTGGTATAGTGGTGTGGTGGTGTGGTGGTGGTATAGTGGTTCGGTGGTGCGATGGTGGTATAGTGGTGTGGTGGTGTGGTGGTGGTATAGTGGTTCGGTGGTGGTATAGTGGTGTGGTGGTGTGGTGGTGGTATAGTGGTGTGGTGGTGTGGTGGTGGTATAGTGGTGTGGTGGTGTGGTGGTGGTATAGTGGTATGGTGGTGCGATGGTGGTATAGTGGTGTGGTGGTGTGGTGGTGGTATAGTGGTGTGGTGGTGTGGTGGTGGTATAGTGGTGTGGTGGTGTGGTGGTGGTATAGTGGTGTGGTGGTGTGGTGGTGTGGTGGTGGTATAGTGGTGTGGTGGTGTGGTGGTGGTGTAGTGGTGTGGTGGCGGTATAGTGGTGTGGTGGTGTGGTGGTGGTATAGTGGTGTGGTGGTGTGGTGGTGGTATAGTGGTGTGGTGGTGTGGTGGTGGTATAGTGGTGTGGTGGTGCGATGGTGGTGTAGTGGTGTGGTGGTGTGGTGGTGTGGTGGTGTGGTGGTGGTATAGTGGTGTGGTGGTGTGGTGGTATAGTGGTGTGGTGGTGTGGTGGTGGTATAGTGGTGTGGTGGTGCGATGGTGGTGGTGTGGTGGTGGTATAGTGGTGTGGTGGTGCGACGGTGGTATAGTGGTGTGGTGGTGTGGTGGTGGTATAGTGGTGTGGTGGTGGTATAGTGGTGTGGTGGTGGTATAGTGGTGTGGTGGTGTGGTGGTGGTATAGTGGTGTGGTGGTGCGATGGTGGTATAGTGGTGTGGTGGTGTGGTGGTGGTATAGTGGTATGGTGGTGTGGTGGTGGTATAGTGGTGTGGTGGTGTGGTGGTGGTATAGTGGTGTGGTGGTGTGGTGGTGGTATAGTGGTGTGGTGGTGTGGTGGTGGTATAGTGGTGTGGTGGTGGTATAGTGGTGTGGTGGTGGTATAGTGGTGTGGTGGTGGTATAGTGGTGTGGTGGTGCGATGGTGGTATAGTGGTGTGGTGGTGTGGTGGTGGTATAGTGGTGTGGTGGTGGTATAGTGGTGTGGTGGTGTGGTGGTGTGGTGGTGGTATAGTGGTGTGGTGGTGGTATAGTGGTGTGGTGGTGCGATGGTGGTATAGTGGTGTGGTGGTGTGGTGGTGGTATAGTGGTGTGGTGGTGTGGTGGTGTGGTGGTGATAACAAACGCTAACAACCAACTAACCCTAGGCTGTACATCAGTTGATCCTGAGCAAGGCATGGGGTACTTTTATTAATAATTAAATAAACTAGAAACGAAAAAAAAGATGAATAAATCATGTGAGGCAAGTAAAGTAAAATAATAGTTGACATGTATAGAAGCTGAGAAATGTATGTATATATATATATATACATGTAATTTAGGTGTGTGTATACATCTGTAAATATATATGTTTATATGTATGTGTGTATATTCACACAATAATAGTTGACATGTATAGCAGGTGAGAAGTG
>OZ024740.1:424594242-424599242 GCA_964016885.1 Eledone cirrhosa
ATGTCACTCCACTCGCCAGCTCATCGTACCTATAATATATACACATTTAACACACACACACACACACACACACACACACACACACACACACACACACACACACACACACATATATATATATATATATATATATATATATATATATATATATATATATATATATAAGTATGTATGTATGTATATATGTGTGAATGTAAATATTTATATGAATATGTGTATGTATATATATATGTATATATTTAAGTATGTATGTGTGTATGTGCGTGCGCATGTACCTATGTATGTATGAAGATAGGTAGATAGGGCTCAATATATGTACCAATGTACGTACTAATATGAATGTATGTGTATGTATTATGTATACATAAATATAATCCCACATAATGCCTAACTCTCTCTCACACACACAAATACACACAAACACACTCTCTCTCACACACACACACACACACACACACAGAAACATTAAACGAGATAACATTTCATGTAGTTTTCCTAAATCACAATTTATTGTCGATATTCATTTCCTCCATAAACTAAGGAACAATAACAATAAAAGGTGAATCTTTAATGGCGTTAGTCGTTCACTCTAATCTATCTAAAAGCTCCCTGGTTGCGTAGGGCCCTTCCTAACCACACAACTACCTCACAAGGTATTTGTGTAATTGACCCAGAATCCTACTTCAGTATACAGAGATTAGGATTAAGGTTTTAAGGTTAGGATTAGGGTTTACAGTTAGGGTTAAACGTGAAATGGGAGATAAAAAAAAAATTGTAAAACGTTTCTACTTCGGCCCGGGCAACGACGGGTAGCTCTCCAGTATAATCATTATCATCATCATATATATATATATATATATATATAGGAACGAGTAGGACCCCGACGGCTGAGCTCAAGCCGTTTCGACGGCTAATTCTGGACTACTCTTAGTCCAGAATTAGCCGTTGAAACGTTCCTATTACTCGTTCCTATTACCCACTCTACTACCCTAAGTATTGAGTACTTTGGTGCGTTATGGTCCATCTGGTTCCTTACCACATTTCCTTCGTTATATATATATATATATATATATATATATATATATATATATATAAATTATGGATAATTAGATTAGTCACGAATATATATGTATCTCAATGAAAAGAGATCGTTAAAATATCCTATTCGGAGAAGTATATATATACATATATACATACATACATATATACATACACACACACACACACACACACCCACACACACACACACACACACATATATATATATATATATATATATATATATATATATATATATATATGTGTATATATTTGAATTTCGTATTTATAAATAAATACGTTATGTTTATGAATAAACATTTCCCAGAAATAGCCGTCGAAACGGCTTGAGCTCTGCCGTCAGGGTCTTGAGCATTTTCCTCTCTCTCTCTCTCTCTCTCTCTCTCTCTCTCTATATATATATATATATATATATATATATATATATATATATATATATATAGGACCGATTAAACTTCGTTCCCTAGGGATATACACAACCTCAAGCAATTTAAACATAAGGAGCCTGGGCATAATCCCTGACCGTCAAAACAATCTATGAATTGAAATATAAATAAGTCAGACCACTTCAATAGATTGAGATGGTCATTATTAGCAGGTTAACTTTGCCTTTCATCCTTACGGGGTCGATAAAATAAAGTACCAGTAATGTACTGAGTAATTGCTGGCCTTGTGCCAAAAGTAGAAACAATTATTAGCAAATCAAATTCTTCGACTGTATTTATAGTTTGTGAATCCGAGAACAAATCGAACCATATCAATAGATATGGCCATCATTAACAGAACCAATTCTTCATGGGAGGGTGTTTCAGAATCGTATAAGAACAATAGATAGATACCTGTTAAGAGAGATTTTTTTTATCCCTCATCCATTCAGCATGGTACGATAAAATTAAAAATCATAATATCGCACGCATGGAAAAAGACAGGCCTAAGATACTGCTAGAAATAGCAGTCAATACAGGTTGTCTAATCAGGAGCAGGGATTTGGGTCAGGCTCCTTATGTTTAAGTTGCTGGAGGTTGTGTATATCCCTAGGGAACGATGTTTAATCGGCCCTTTATTGATATGTATAAGATATTCTCTCTCTGTCTCTGTGTGTATATATATATAGAGAGAGAGGTAGAAGACTGGAAGGTAATATCCGTAGTGGTAGAGTACTCAGTCCATGGGACGAGTTTGATAGATGTGGTAACACAACAGTTAGTTGACCATACCGAGAACAAATGTTTCACCTTAGCGGATCTTCAGCTCGGACTCCGGAGATCCGCTAAGGTGAAACAATTGTTCTCGGTATGGTGAACTAACTGTTGTGTTACTACTTCTATATATAATATATATATATATACGTATACTGAGGTGTCGGTAAGCAACCAACATATACTCAAAATGTATATATATATATATATATATATATATATATATATATATCAGTATTATATCAGTTTAAACTAGTAAGACCATGCTTGGGATAGTGTGTAAATATAGTAGAGAGTCAAGGATGGCACGCACGGCGGCAAGAGCTCAGCAGTTGGTTTCTGACACACACACACATATATATATATATAGGAAAAAGTATGACCCCAACGGCAGAGCTCAAGCCGTTTAGACGGCTATTTCTGAGTCCAGAAATAGCCGTCGAAACGGCTTCAGCTCTGCCGTCGGGGTCATATTTTTTCCTATTTCCCACTCTACTACCGTAAGTATTGAGTACTCTGATGCGTTATGGTCCATCTGGTTCCTTACCATAATTCCTTTGTTATATATATATATATATATATATATATATATATATATATATATATATATATATATATATATATATATATATATATATATATATATATATATATATACACACACACACATATTACAAGATGGTGAGTGTGGTCAGTCTTCTACCACACTTCTCACACCATAAAATACCCGGTTCAGTCAGCCAAACAGTCACAAAGCTGAGGTCGACACTAATGTATAATATAAGTCACTGGCTTTATATCTGAATTGCTGTAGGGACATCGGATGTTTCCTATGTGGGGTGTATAGGGCTTATTGCTAAAAGGGTAGCTTTAGTCCCACTCTTAGACATAGTGAAGCACGTGTGCTGCCAACGGTAGTAAAGCTAAAACTAGTAGAGACCTGAACAACCGGCAGACTTGAAGTGTAGTACTGTCGGGGTGGACAGTTGAGTATTAAGTATATGTCAGGTTATCACACCACGGCAGTATTTAGAAGACCTGTTGGGGGCTGAGATTTTTTTTGTCTGAAGGATGGCTAGGCTTGGAGGTGAGAAAGAGAGCGAAGTACCATATTTCCCGACGCCGAAGACGCTTCGTCCTCGAGGACGCACCCTCATTTTGACAACAAAAATTTGAAAAAAAATAATAAACAACCTTCGGCCTCCAGGACGCATGGTAGATTTTTGAGACTTATTTTAGGAAAAAAGTCGCGTCTTCGACGCCGGGAAATAATGGTTACTTATTTAGACACAAGACCAACAATTTTGGGAGAAGTGGAAGTCGATTAAATCAACCCCAGTGCGTTACTGGTACTTTATGTTATCGACTCCGTAATGATGAAAAGCAAAGTTGACCTCGGCGGGATTTGATCGTATATAGTAAAGGGCTGTAACTAAATGCTTCTATTCATTTTGTCCGGCGCTCTAACAATTCCGCCAATTCACTGCCCTTAAGATCGAAGTAAATAATGAGAGATGCACACATACAGGCATACATATTTACACAGATACACATTTATACACACACATTCACATACATACACATTTACACATACATACATTACTTATTATCATTATATGTTTGCTTTCCAGCATAGTTACGTCCCTTTACGGTCTGAGTTCAAATCCCGTCGAGGTTAACTTTGCCTTTCATCCTTACGGGGTCGATAAAATAAAGTACCAGTAATGCACTGGGATAATTGCAGGCCTGGTGCCAAAAGTAGAAACAATTATATGTTGATGTGTTTGTATCAGAGTATAGTAATGATAGAATGTATGCGTGATTGCATTGTGTATATGTATATATATATATTTGTGTGTGTATGCGTGTGGGTCTGTGGTGTGTATATGTCTGTGTGTGTGTGTGTTTCTTCTGCGTTTATTTAACCCTTTAAATTATCTTATAGTTGTAATATATAATGTTCATGTTCCCACGTATATATATAGAGAGAGTATATGTGTGTGTGTTGAAGTTTCCGTGGAAAAAGTAAAAGGAATGAAGAGTGCTCTATGTAAGTAACAGAGCTAAATATTTAATGTATAATAAACAACATTACCTTATCTGACGAACGAATGCGGACGTCTCTTGTGTTCGTCCTGTTCGGGAAATCTCGGGTAATGAGGTAATTATACTTATTATACATTAAATTATATATATATATATATATATATTGACAAAGTTATACACCTCAACAACATGTGTACTCGTCTCTACCACACTAATTCGGACTGCCTGAAGAGGTCACAGCCAAAGATGGCTGTCACCGAAATATATATATCAGTAATAAACGAAGCCAAATTTTAAACATTTGACTTATTTATTTTATTTTATTTTATTTTATATATATATATATATTTATATATATATATGTGTATATATATATGTATTTGGAATATTTTGTATATTTTGTGACCCTTGTGGCTAATAAATAAAAAAATATAACTATTTTTATTGTTATTATCATTATTATTATTATTGCTGTTGTTGTTGTTATCGTTATTGGATGATTTTGAAAAGAAAAATGAAAAATAGACTGGTTAAATAGATTGGTGAAAGTGTCACTTGGGAGTCTCGGTTTTAAAAATTAACGAAATTATATATATATATATATATATATATATATATATATATATATATATATGTGTGTAGATAAATCTACCAAAAGTTTACGGTAGTGTCCAATCCGTATGAAGAACTCAATGT
>OZ024740.1:424601742-424606742 GCA_964016885.1 Eledone cirrhosa
TGGTGCGTGTGTTTCTTATTGGCAACATGGCCCTCCCAAAGTATAACAATATATATATATGTGTGTGTGTATATATATATATATATATATATATATATATATAATAAATGAAGAATTAGAAATAGAAGTTAGGAATATCCATCATCAGTTGTCTACCAGGCACCATAGGTATTTCTTCGCATTACAGACAATATACCTCCAGCTAGGGCGATACAATCACTAAAATAAATTATTGGGATAAAAAGAGTTGGGTGGAGAAAGAGAAAGACAGGTAAACAGACACGAATGGTGAGGCAACGTAAAGAGAGGAGAAAATGAAAAAATCAAGTCAATAATTCATTTCGAACATAAGAACGGGCGAATATTGACGAGAAGGCGAAAGACACATCTTGGCCGTATGGATGTGAGCGATGAAAAGGATTGCGTACGGTGTGGGACGATGGAGGAAGTGAGAGAGAGGGTGAGTAGCAGAGAATGAGTGAGTGAAAGTGCGAGGAAGAAGGTGACTAGCAGAGGGGATGAGTGAAAGTAAGAGGGAGAAGGAGAGAGAAAGAGGATAGCAGGGAAGAGAAAAAGGACAGGTCACATATGTATATATATATATATATATATATATATATATATATATATATATATATATGTATATATATATATATGTATATATATATATATATATATATATATGCATATATATATATATATGTATATATATATATATATGTATATATATATATATGTATATATATATATATATATATGTATATATATGTATATATATATATGTACATATATGTATATATATATATGTATATATATATATGTATATATATATATATGTATATATATATATATATATATATATATATATATATATATATATATATATATATAAGGTGAAAAAAATGAAAACGAAATTTCATTTCTCACTCTTAGTATGGCACTTACTTAAATGTAAGTATGTATGTATACGTACATACATATATGTATACAGACGTACAGTAGCATGCATATATATATATATATATATATATATATATATATATATATATATATATATATATATATATATATATATATATACACATATGCATACAGGTACACATACATATATGCACGCATCAGTTTAGCCGACGTTTATTATAACGCCGGCCGCTTTGTTCGTTTGTTTGTCAACAAAGCGAACAGCCTGAATTTATGCCATACGGTGTTAAGGCAACCACGTCACCTTTTTGTTCAACACTGACACAGGAACGATGTACTAGTTTCAAACTTGTTAGCTATCATCAGCACCGTTTACCCATCTGCCAGATAGTTGAACGTTCGAAAGTATATACTTTCCTTATGAAAATTAACGGTTGAGCAGCCTAATTTGCATATTGAGTGAGTTAAATCGGTCAGGCATACCGAAAACGATAAGTTGAAAAAAATGAAAACGAAATTTCATTTCTCACTCTTAGTATGGCACTTACTTAAATGTAAGTATGTATGTATACGTACATACATATATGTATACAGACGTACAGTAGCATGCATATATATATATATATATATATACACATATGCATACAGGTACACATACATATATGCACGCATCAGTTTAGCCGACGTTTATTATAACGCCGGCCGCTTTGTTCGTTTGTTTGTCAACAAAGCGAACAGCCTGAATTTATGCCATACGGTGGTAAGGCAACCACGTCACCTTTTTCTTCAACACTGACACAGGAACGATGTACTAGTTTCAAGCTTGTTAGCTATCATCAGTACCATTTACCCATCTGCCAGATAGTTGAACGTTCGAAAGTATATACTTTCCTTATGAAAATTAACGGCTGAGCAGCCTAATTTGCATATTGAGTGAGTTAAATCGGTCAGGCATACCGAAAACGATAAGTTGAAAAAAATGAAAACGAAATTTCATTTCTCACTCTTAGTATGGCACTTACTTAAATGTAAGTATGTATGTATACGTACATACATATATGTATACAGACGTACAGTGGCATGCATATATATATATATATATATATATATATATATATATATATATATATATATATATATATATATATATATATGTGAAGACAAACATAGAATATTCGAAAATATTCTGTATGTTTATAATAAACATTTTGAAGACCCAATCGCTATAGAATAGAATACGTCACGTATTACAATTTGAGATTCTCGATAAAAGCAAGGGAAGTAACCTACGCGTTTCATTCTTATTAGAAATCATCAGGATTACATATCCAATGCTTTTATCGAGAACGACACAGCTAGAGACTTATAGAATACTTAGCTGTGTACAGGAACTGGTTTGAAAGAGCGGTTGCCGGTCCGGCAGAAATTAGAATTTGGATTTAATGCTCTGAAATAGCGATATATATGTGAAGACAAACATAGAATATTCGAAAATATTCTGTATGTTTATAATAAACATTTTGAAGACCCAATCGCTATAGAATAGAATACGTCACGTATTACAATTTGAGATTCTCGATAAAAGCAAGGGAAGTAACCTACGCGTTTCATTCTTATTAGAAATCATCAGGATTAAATATCCAATGCTTTTATCGAGAACGACACAGCTAGAGACTTATAGAATACTTAGCTGTGTACAGGAACTGGTTTGAAAGAGCGGTAGCCGGTCCGGCAGAAATTAGAATTTGGATTTAATGCTCTGAAATAGCGATATATATGTGAAGACAAACATAGAATATTCGAAAATATTCTGTATGTTTATAATAAACATTTTGAAGACCCAATCGCTATAGAATAGAATACGTCACGTATTACAATTTGAGATTCTCGATAAAAGCAAGGGAAGTAACCTACGCGTTTCATTCTTATTAGAAATCATCAGGATTACATATCCAATGCTTTTATCGAGAACGACACAGCTAGAGACTTATAGAATACTTAGCTGTGTACAGGAACTGGTTTGAAAGAGCGGTTGCCGGTCCGGCAGAAATTAGAATTTGGATTTAATGCTCTGAAATAGCGATATATATGTGAAGACAAACATAGAATATTCGAAAATATTCTGTATGTTTATAATAAACATTTTGAAGACCCAATCGCTATAGAATAGAAAACGTCACGTATTACAATTTGAGATTCTCGATAAAAGCAAGGGAAGTAACCTACGCGTTTCATTCTTATTAGAAATCATCAGGATTAAATATCCACTGCTTTTATCGAGAACGACACAGCTAGAGACTTATAGAATACTTAGCTGTGTACAGGAACTGGTTTGAAAGAGCGGTAGCCGGTCCGGCAGAAATTAGAATTTGGATTTAATGCTCTGAAATAGCGATATATATGTGAAGACAAACATAGAATATTCGAAAATATTCTGTATGTTTATAATAAACATTTTGAAGACCCAATCGCTATAGAATAGAATACGTCACGTATTACAATTTGAGATTCTCGATAAAAGCAAGGGAAGTAACCTACGCGTTTCATTCTTATTAGAAATCATCAGGATTACATATCCAATGCTTTTATCGAGAACGACACAGCTAGAGACTTATAGAATACTTAGCTGTGTACAGGAACTGGTTTGAAAGAGCGGTAGCCGGTCCAGCAGAAATTAGAATTTGGATTTAATGCTCTGAAATAGCGATATATATGTGAAGACAAACATAGAATATTCGAAAATATTCTGTATGTTTATAATAAACATTTTGAAGACCCAATCGCTATAGAATAGAATACGTCACGTATTACAATTTGAGATTCTCGATAAAAGCAAGGGAAGTAACCTACGCGTTTCATTCTTATTAGAAATCATCAGGATTACATATCCAATGCTTTTATCGAGAACGACACAGCTAGAGACTTATAGAATACTTAGCTGTGTACAGGAACTGGTTTGAAAGAGCGGTTGCCGGTCCGGCAGAAATTAGAATTTGGATTTAATGCTCTGAAATAGCGATATATATGTGAAGACAAACATAGAATATTCGAAAATATTCTGTATGTTTATAATAAACATTTTGAAGACCCAATCGCTATAGAATAGAATACGTCACGTATTACAATTTGAGATTCTCGATAAAAGCAATATATATATATACACATATGCATACAGGTACAGATACATATATGCACGCATCAGTTTAGCCGACGTTTATTATAACGCCGGCCGCTTTGTTCGTTTGTTTGTCAACAAAGCGAACAGCCTGAATTTATGCCATACGGTGTTAAGGCAACCACGTCACCTTTTTGTTCAACACTGACACAGGAACGATGTACTAGTTTCAAGCTTGTTAGCTATCATCAGTACCATTTACCCATCTGCCAGATAGTTGAACGTTCGAAAGTATATACTTTCCTTATGAAAATTAACGGCTGAGCAGCCTAATTTGCATATTGAGTGAGTTAAATCGGTCAGGCATACCGAAAACGATAAGCTGAAAAAAATGAAAACGAAATTTCATTTCTCACTCTTAGTATGGCACTTACTTAAATGTAAGTATGTATGTATACGTACATACATATATGTATACAGACGTACAGTAGCATGCATATATATATATATATACACATATGCATACAGGTACACATACATATATGCACGCATCAGTTTAGACGACGTTTATTATAACGCCGGCCGCTTTGTTCGTTTGTTTGTCAACAAAGCGAACAGCCTGAATTTATGCCATACGGTGTTAAGGCAACCACGTCACCTTTTTGTTCAACACTGACACAGGAACGATGTACTAGTTTCAAGCTTGTTAGCTATCATCAGCATCGTTTACCCATCTGCCAGATAGTTAAACGTTCGAAAGTATATACTTTCCTTATGAAAATTAACGGCTGAGCAGCCTAATTTGCATATTGAGTGAGTTAAATCGGTCAGGCATACCGAAAACGATAAGTTGAAAAAAATGAAAACGAAATTTCATTTCTCACTCTTAGTATGGCACTTACTTAAATGTAAGTATGTATGTATACGTACATACATATATGTATACAGACGTACAGTAGCATGC
>OZ024740.1:424611742-424644242 GCA_964016885.1 Eledone cirrhosa
TACCAATGCATTGATAAAAATACATTAATAAAATAACAGAAAATAATAAAATAATAAAATATACATTAATGAGATAGTAAATTTCATTTATAATTAACTCCGTATTCGCACCACCAACTACACAAACGAAGACGGGTGAACTGCACTGCGTTGAGTACTCTTCACAATATTATACCAGGATTGACCATACGGAATGACCAGTTCTATCCAGTGGTGAACCAACACACCTTAAGAAATAATGCTCCTATAATGTTGAGCACTTCCAGATGTAATATTGAACAGCGGCACTGACTTCAGTGTACAGCTGTTACCAGCATGGGATTAACTGATCTACCGCCACCTGATACCACTTCCTTGTTGGGATGATTCCGATTCCGACAAAACTACGTATTATACTAAAATTTGTATTGTATTGACTGTATTCTCTACTCTATACCTCAGGACTTTTTGTGACTCGCACTGAATTCGGAACCCGAACTTTACACTAGGTACAATCTGTTACCATTCCATCTCCTCCATCCTCTATATCTGTATCTATATGTACAACTTATATTATCTTACTACAACTTGATCTATATTGACTCTTATTTACCTTTATTAATTTTTTTACTATCTCATTAATGTATATTTTATTATTTTATTAATGTATTTTTATCAATGTATTGGTATTTCTGGACTAAATTAGAATTTTTAGCGTGGTAATAAATAGCCGAACTTTTCAAGGGGTAATTCCTTATATGGGAAGTACAATCTTAAGCTATGTACCCAGACATCCTTTATTATATTCTGAAATTGACGTACTAATTTGCATATAATTATCGCTCGTGTTGGTAATTAAATAAAATATATATCATCTGCATATTTTGAAACTTTAAATCAAACAAAATTTATTTTAGAGATAAAATTATTGATATACAAAAAAAATGTCATAACTTTCATTAAATGTTAGTGAAAGACACCACATCTTTCTGAGCCCCAGGATTTTCTGTGGGGAAACAATGATCTATAATTGTTGCAGGTCTTTATAGATTGAAGAGTAGAAATAAAGGTCCATGCCCTTGGGAAGTATATATAAGAACTATAACATAAGAAGTGCAGCTTGGTAGAGGAAGTATTTGGTGGCCAAAGTTATTGTTGTTGTCTAATACATTTTAACCTAGTCAACAGTGTTGAAGGTGAAGGCGCATGGCTTTGTGGTTAGCGCATTGAGCTTGCAATTGAAAGGTTGCGAGTTCAATTCTCAGACCGGGTGATGTGTTGTTTCCTTGAGCAAGACACTTTATTTCACGTTGCTCCAGTTTACTCAACTGTAGAAATGAAATGATAGGACTGAGATCCCTATCATTAAATTACCCAAGACACCTCCAACGAGATATACCTTGGAGGAGGCTAGCTAAACCTGCATAGGTGTGAGCTGTCTCTCTCACACACACACACACACACACACACACACACACACACACACACACACACACACACACACACACACACACACAGTGTTGAAGCTGTTACAATCACATTCCCCCCTTTTTTTCACACATGGTATTAAGGACTGTATGCTCCAATGTATCTCCTTGTTTAAAACAGAATGGTGTGATATGTTGGTAATTTAACTGCTGTGTCCAAAAAGATACAGTGTTTTTTATGTTAACTATGGTGGTTGGCTGAGCTGCGCCGATGACTCTATTTTTCAGGGCCTCCAAAACTGGTGGACGAAAGGATAGAAGTTATCCACAAACAAGAACCTGGCCTCAATGCTTGCAACCGACTGAACTTTCTCAAAGACATCCACAGACTAGGTGGTGACAGGTTAAGTCTATCACTTAAGACACCAGACGAAATTATCTGGTCTGGTGCTATAATTCCACCAATTCAACACCCAGGTACTTTATTTTATTGACCCGAAACGATGAAAGTTAAAATTGAACTCGGCGTGATTTAAACCAACAATGTAATGAGCTGGTGAAGTGGAACAACCGTAAGGTATATTTTGTTCTCACGACTTTATTAGAAATCGTGAGGTCTTCAGGAGGTTAGATGGAAGTAGTCATCAGTAAGAAATTTTAGAAGATTTGATACTGTTTTTAACTGTAAAACAGACATGGAAAACAAAATGACACATTAGTGGGAAAATACATATGGTGTGACTGTATATATTTTATATAGTCCTGTATACAGTTTTATATACTGTCGTGTATATATTTTTATATACAGTGTAGTATATATTTTATATATACAGTCCAGTATATATTTATATACAGTCTAGTATATATTTTACAGTACTGTATATAGTCTATATATACGGTCTAGTATATATTTTATATAGGGTGTAGTATATATTTTATATGTGGAGGCACGTGGCCTAGTGGTAAGGGTGTTGGACTTACGATCATAATGTCGTGGGCTCGGTTCCTGGGTTGCCTGTTGTGTTCTTGAGCAAAACACTTCATTTCACGTTGCTCCAGTATACTCAGCTGAAAATGAGTACCAGCAATAGCTGGAGGTTTAACCCTGCGATGGACTGGCGTCCTGTCCAGGGGGGAGTCTTGTACTCTCAGTCGCTTCCGGCCATAAAACCGGGATAAACTCCGGTCAAATGAGCCTTCTGGCTTAAGACAGACTTTAGATATTTTATATACAGTCCAGTATATATTTTATATACAGTCCAGTATATATTTTATATACAGTCTAGTATATATTTTATATACAGTCTAGTATATATTTTATATACAGTCTAGTATATATTTTATATAGAGTCCAGTATATATTTTATATACAGTCCTATATATATTTTATATACAGTCCAGTATATATTTTATATACAGTCTAGTATATATTTTATATACAGTCCTATATATATTTTATATACAGTCCAGTATATATTTTATATACAGTCTAGTATATATTTTATATACAGTCCTATATATATTTTATATACAGTCCAGTATATATTTTATATACAGTCTAGTATATATTTTATATACAGTCTAGTATATATTTTATATACAGTCTAGTATATATTTTATATAGAGTCCAGTATATATTTTATATACAGTCTAGTATATATTTTATATACAGTCTAGTATATATTTTATATACAGTCTAATATATATTTTATATACAGTCTAGTATATATTTTATATACAGTCTAGTATATATTTTATATATATAGTCTAGTGTATATTTTATATACAGTCCTATATATATTTTATATACAGTCTAGTATATATTTTATATAGAGTCCAGTATATATTTTATATACAGTCTAGTTTATATTTTATATACAGTGTAGTATATATTTTATATACAGTCTAGTATATTTTATATATACAGTCTAGTATATATTTTATATAGAGTCCAGTATATATTTTATATACAGTCAAGTATATATTTTATATACAGTGTAGTATATATTTTATATACAGTCTAGTATATTTTATATATACAGTCTAGTATATATTTTATATACAGTCTAGTATATATTTTATATACAGTCCTGTATATATTTTATATACAGTCTAGTATATATTTTATATAGAGTCCAGTATATATTTTATATACAGTCTAGTATATATTTTATATACAGTGTAGTATATATTTTATATACAGTCTAGTATATTTTAAATATACAGTCTAGTATATATTTTATATACAGTCTAGTATATATTTCATATACAGTCCAGTATATATTTTTTATTCAGTCTAGTATATATTTTAAATACAGTCCTATATATATTTTATATACAGTCCTGTATATATTTTATATACAGTGTAGTATATATTTTATATACAGTGTAGTATATATTTTATATACAGTATAGTATATATTTTAAATACAGTCTAGTATATATTTTAAATACAGTCTAGTATATATTTTATATACAGTGTAGTATATATTTTATATACAGTGTAGTATATATTTTATATACAGTATAGTATATATTTTAAATACAGTCTAGTATATATTTAAAATACAGTCTAGTATATATTTTATATACAGTCATGTATATATTTCTATATATGGTTTCTGATTTAGGCACAATGCCAAAAGGGAGGGGGAATTCGATTAAATCGATCCAGTACATGGCTGGTACTTTATTTTAATGACTCCCTGAGACCAGCCCGAGTTCATAGATGTTATCTAACCATATTGCTCGGTGAAGGCGCATAGCTTAGTGGTTAGAACATTAGGGTTGCAATCGAAAGGTTGTGAGTTCAATTCTCGGACTGGGAAATGTGTTGTTTCCTTGAGCAAGACACTTTATTTCATGTTGCTCTAGTTTACTCAGCTGTAGAAATGAGATGATAGGACTGGGTTCCCTATCATTAGATTACCCAAGACACCTCCAACGAGATATACCTTGGAGGAGGCCAATTAAACCTGCATAGGTGTGAGCTGTCACACACATTGCTCGGGGTTCTACCCCCGGCTGTCCAGCTGGTTGGTTTTGACCGTAAAACCTGTCTCATCAAAGAATCACTGGACAGACAGATGCTGATTGTACTGCCCCAAATATCAGAACAATTCTCTAAAGTAGAGCACCACTACAGCATTAAATAGAGTCGTCCGAATCTGAGGAACTATTCTACTAATAAATTACAAATATTTCTAATACCGATAGGTTGTGTCACCCTTATTTTGCTGGTCGCCATTTTTTCTTCCTTGGTATTGTTACAGTCTTCACTGTATTATTAGCTGATTCTTTGATCGTCGCCTCTTTTCAATCAATGTCTCGCTTGGCAAATACTATCTCTTTGTTAGCCGTTTCTCTAATCTTCTCGCCTCTTCAACTAATATCCTTCTCTGTGATGTATGTATGTGTGTTCGTTTGTGTGTGTGTGTATGTATGTGTATGTATGTATGTGTCTATGTGTGCATGTATGTCATATATATATATATATGGAGAGAGACATATACACACACACATACATACATATATATATGTAATATATATATGTATATATATATATATGTTTATATGTATGTATATATATATATGTATATATATATAAGTATGTATATATATATGTATGTATATATATATGTATGTATATATATATATATATATATATATATATATATATATATATATATATATATGACTGCCACGCTTTTCTTAAATTCCCTCTTCTCTATATTTGGTGCCGTGTGCAAATTTATCGTTCGGTTCAGTTTCGTCTGAACTCTACAATTGTCTCCTCGTGTCGCCTTTATCGCTTCTATTATCATGTCTTCCTTCATTTCCACTATTCTCTCCATGTGTTATTCTAGCAGGTTCTCCATCAGTTTGTTACGGTTTTCTTTGATGATCAGCATGTAACTGACCCTCCGTCAGTTACGACGACGAGTCTTCCAGTTGACCCGATCAACAGAACAGCCTGCTCGTGAAATTAATGTACAGTGGCTAAGAATTCCACAGACACGTGTACCCTTAACGTAGTTCTCAGGGAGATTCAGTGTGACACAATATGTAACAAGGTTGGCCCTTCGAATTACAGGTACAACTCATCTTTATATATTTAAAAAAAAACACATTATACATAACAAAAAAATAAATTTCTAAAAATCCCATATGTTATCAAATAAATAGGATGGGGGGGGGGGGTGTCTCAATATGTAAACTAAACGAGTAATTCTGGTTTTAAAAAAAAAATCAACGGAGACAACCTAAAAAAATTACTGATTACTCCTACCTCCACCCCCACTTATCCCGATACCCACTTCAATTATTTGTGACCCAAGAGTATATAAATTCTGAAATGTGTTCTTCCTATTTATAAACCTAGCTGTGTTACGGGTCGGGCGCCATGCTTTGCAGCATAGAGTTACGCCCCTTTACGGTCTGAGTTCATATCCGGCCGAGGTTTACTTTGCCTTTCATCCTTACGGGGTCGATAAAATAAAATACCAGTAATGCACTGGAGTAATTGCTGGCTTTGTGCCAAAAGTAGAAACAATTATTTCAGGAAGACTTATCCGTAGTTTCTTGTAGAACGTAAGATCTCGTAGAGATTTCTTTCGTTGGGTCAGCTATAATCATTTAATCTCTTTGGACATCAGTGAAATATTTATCTCGCTGTTATGCCTGTTGCTATTGTTGTTTAGCCCCTGGTCATACATGGTTGAACAAACAGATCGATGATCAAAAGTGTTTTCGTTGGGGTTATCTTGTCTTTGTTTAAAGTGTGTAATGTTTTCAGGATTACACACTTTAAACAAAGATGAGATAAACACTATTAGAAACGTCTTTGATCGTAGGGCTTTATATTGGATGCATATGTCTCTATAAGATATGTGTGTAGCTTGAGGGAGATTTGGCTGCTATTTCTACAACGTCTATTTTATAGATGGTGATTGGTTTGTTGATGTTATTGTTGTTCAGTGTGAGGTCAGTTGTGATTAAAGCAATCTCTAATAAAAAAGAGGTCCTATCATAACTATAGTGTTTTTCTTATTCTTTAATCTACTAGAATGCTATATAGAGGGTGTTTGGCTGCTTGTTCTAGCAGATCACCCAGCAAACTTGACGTGTTAGGGTGGTTGTAGGTGTGGTTGTTGTAGTGATGGCGGTGGTTGTAGTTATGGTGGTGATTGTAGTGATGGCGGTGGTGGTTGTAGTGTGGGTGGTAGTTGTTGTAGTGATGGTGGTTGTGGTTGTAGTGACGGTAGCGGTGGTAGTAGTGTGGGTGGTGGTTGTTGTAGTGATGGTGGTGGTGGTTGTAGTGATGGTGGTGGTGGTTGTAGTGATGGTGGTGGTTGTTGTAGTGATGGTGGTGGTTGTTGTAGTGATGGTGGTGGTGGTTGTAGTGGTGGTGGTGGTGGTTGTAGTGATGGTGGTGGTTGTTGTAGTGATGGTATTGGTGGTTGTAGTGATGGTGGTGGTGGTTGTAGTGATGGTGGTGGTGGTTGTAGTGATGGTGGTGGTGGTTGTAGTGATGGTGGTGGTGGTTGTAGTGATGGTGGTGGTGGTGGATGTAGTGATGGTGGTGGTTGTTGTAGTGATGGTGGTGGTTGTTGTAGTGATGGTGGTGGTTGTGGTAGTGATGGTGGTGGTTGTTGTAGTGGTGGTGGTGGTTGTTGTAGTGATGGTGGTGGTTGTTGTAGTGATGGTGGTGGTTGTTGTAGTGATGGTGGTGGTGGTTGTAGTGATGGTGGTGGTGGTTGTAGTGATGGTGGTGGTGGTTGTAGTGATGGTGGTGGTGGTTGTAGTGATGGTGGTGGTGGTTGTAGTGGTGGTGGTGGTGGTGGATGTAGTGATGGTGGTGGTTGTTGTAGTGATGGTGGTGGTGGTTGTAGTGATGGTGGTGGTTGTTGTAGTGATGGTGGTGGTTGTTGTAGTGATGGTGGTGGTGGTTGTAGTGGTGGTGGTGGTGGTTGTAGTGATGGTGGTGGTTGTTGTAGTGATGGTATTGGTGGTTGTAGTGATGGTGGTGGTGGTTGTAGTGATGGTGGTGGTGGTTGTAGTGATGGTGGTGGTTGTTGTAGTGATGGTATTGGTGGTTGTAGTGATGGTGGTGGTGGTTGTAGTGATGGTGGTGGTGGTTGTAGTGATGGTGGTGGTTGTTGTAGTGATGGTGGTGGTTGTTGTAGTGATGGTGGTGGTGGTTGTAGTGATGGTGGTGGTTGTTGTAGTGATGGTGGTGGTTGTAGTGGTGGTGGTGGTGGTGGATGTAGTGATGGTGGTGGTTGTTGTAGTGATGGTGGTGGTTGTTGTAGTGATGGTGGTGGTTGTTGTAGTGATGGTGCTGGTGGTTGTAGTGATGGTGGTGGTGGTTGTAGTGATGGTGGTGGTTGTTGTAGTGGTGGTGGTGGTTGTTGTAGTGATGGTGGTGGTGGTTGTAGTGATGGTGGTTGTGGTTGTAGTGATGGTGGTGGTGGTGGTGGTTGTAGTGATGGTGGTGGTTGTTGTAGTGATGGTGGTGGTTGTTGTAGTGGTGGTGGTGGTTGTGGTAGTGATGGTGGTGGTTGTTGTAGTGATGGTGGTGGTTGTTGTAGTGATGGTGGTGGTTGTTGTAGTGATGGTGGTAGTTGTTGTAGTGGTGGTGGTGGTTGTGGTAGTGATGGTGGTGGTTGTTGTAGTGATGGTGGTGGTGGTGGTGGTTGTAGTGATGGTGGTGATGGTTGTAGTGATGGTGGTGGTGGTTGTAGTGATGGTGGTGGTGGTTGTAGTGATGGTGGTGGTGGTTGTAGTGATGGTGGTGGTGGTTGTAGTGATGGTGGTGGTTATTGTAGTGATGGTGGTGGTTGTTGTAGTGATGGTGGTGGTTGTTGTAGTGATGGTGGTGGTGGTTGTAGTGGTGGCGGTGGTTGTTGTAGTGGTGGTGGTGGTTGTTGTAGTGATGGTGGTGGTTGTTGTAGTGGTGGTGGTGGTTGTGGTAGTGATGGTGGTGGTTGTTGTAGTGATGGTGGTGGTTGTT
Source organism: Eledone cirrhosa (assembly GCA_964016885.1). Lineage (NCBI taxonomy): Eukaryota > Metazoa > Mollusca > Cephalopoda > Octopoda > Eledonidae > Eledone > Eledone cirrhosa. Next base: position 424,620,161 of record OZ024740.1, read on the forward strand.
GTAGTGATGGTATTGGTGGTTGTAGTGATGGTGGTGGTTGTTGTAGTGATGGTGGTGGTTGTTGTAGTGATGGTGGTGGTGGTTGTAGTGATGGTGGTGGTTGTTGTAGTGATGGTGGTGGTTGTAGTGGTGGTGGTGGTGGTGGATGTAGTGATGGTGGTGGTTGTTGTAGTGATGGTGGTGGTTGTTGTAGTGATGGTGGTGGTTGTTGTAGTGATGGTGCTGGTGGTTGTAGTGATGGTGGTGGTGGTTGTAGTGATGGTGGTGGTTGTTGTAGTGGTGGTGGTGGTTGTTGTAGTGATGGTGGTGGTGGTTGTAGTGATGGTGGTTGTGGTTGTAGTGATGGTGGTGGTGGTGGTGGTTGTAGTGATGGTGGTGGTTGTTGTAGTGATGGTGGTGGTTGTTGTAGTGGTGGTGGTGGTTGTGGTAGTGATGGTGGTGGTTGTTGTAGTGATGGTGGTGGTTGTTGTAGTGATGGTGGTGGTTGTTGTAGTGATGGTGGTAGTTGTTGTAGTGGTGGTGGTGGTTGTGGTAGTGATGGTGGTGGTTGTTGTAGTGATGGTGGTGGTGGTGGTGGTTGTAGTGATGGTGGTGGTTGTTGTAGTGATGGTGGTGGTGGTTGTAGTGATGGTGGTGGTTGTTGTAGTGATGGTGGTGGTTGTTGTAGTGGTGGTGGTGGTTGTTGTAGTGATGGTGGTGGTTGCTGTAGTGATGGTGGTGGTTGTTGTAGTGATGGTGGTGGTGGTTGTAGTGATGGTGGTGGTGGTTGTAGTGATGGTGGTGGTTGTTGTAGTGATGGTGGTGATGGTTGTAGTGATGGTGGTGGTGGTTGTAGTGATGGTGGTGGTGGTTGTAGTGATGGTGGTGGTGGTTGTAGTGATGGTGGTGGTGGTTGTAGTGATGGTGGTGGTTATTGTAGTGATGGTGGTGGTTGTTGTAGTGATGGTGGTGGTTGTTGTAGTGATGGTGGTGGTGGTTGTAGTGGTGGCGGTGGTTGTTGTAGTGGTGGTGGTGGTTGTTGTAGTGATGGTGGTGGTTGTTGTAGTGGTGGTGGTGGTTGTGGTAGTGATGGTGGTGGTTGTTGTAGTGATGGTGGTGGTTGTTGTAGTGATGGTATTGGTGGTTGTAGTGATGGTGGTGGTTATTGTAGTAATGGTGGTGGTAGTTGTAGTGATGGTGGTGGTGGTGGTTGTAGTGATGTTATTGGTGGTTGTAGTGATGGTGGTGGTTGTTGTAGTGATGGTGGTGGTTGTTGTAGTGATGGTGGTGGTGGTTGTAGTGGTGGTTGTGGTGGTTGTAGTGATGGTGGTGGTGGTTGTAGTGATGGTGGTGGTGGTTGTAGTGATGGTGGTGGTGGTGGTTGTAGTGATGGTGGTGGTGGTTGTAGTGATGGTGGTGGTGGTTGTAGTGATGGTGGTGGTGGTTGTAGTGATGGTGGTGGTTATTGTAGTGATGGTGGTGGTGGTTGTAGTGATGGTGGTGGTGGTGGTTGTAGTGATGGTATTGGTGGTTGTAGTGATGGTGGTGGTTGTTGTAGTGATGGTGGTGGTTGTTGTAGTGGTGGTTGTAGTGATGGTGGTGGTTGTTGTAGTGATGGTGGTGGTGGTTGTAGTGGTGGTTGTAGTGATGGTGGTGGTGGTTGTAGTGATGGTGGTGGTGGTTGTAGTGATGGTGGTGGTGGTTGTAGTGATGGTGGTGGTGGTTGTAGTGATGGTGGTGGTGGTTGTAGTGATGGTGGTGGTGGTTGTAGTGATGGTGGTGGTTATTGTAGTGATGGTGGTGGTGGTTGTAGTGATGGTGGTGGTTGTTGTAGTGATGGTGGTGGTGGTTGTAGTGATGGTGGTGGTTGTGGTAGTGATGGTGGTGGTTATTGTAGTGATGGTGGTGGTGGTTGTAGTGAGGGTGGTGGTGGTTGTAGTGATGGTGGTGGTGGTTGTAGTGATGGTGGTGGTGGTTGTAGTGATGGTGGTGGTTATTGTAGTGATGGTGGTGGTGGTTGTAGTGATGGTGGTGGTGGTTGTAGTGATGGTGGTGGTGGTTGTAGTGATGGTGGTGGTGGTTGTAGTGATGGTGGTGGTGGTTGTAGTGATGGTGGTGGTTATTGTAGTGATGGTGGTGGTGGTTGTAGTGATGGTGGTGGTGGTTGTAGTGATGGTGGTGGTGGTTGTAGTGATGGTGGTGGTTGTTGTAGTGATGGTGGTGGTGGTTGTAGTGATGGTGGTGGTGGTTGTAGTGATGGTGGTGGTGGTTGTAGTGATGGTGGTGGTGGTTGTAGTGATGGTGGTGGTGGTTGTAGTGATGGTGGTGGTGGTTGTAGTGATGGTGGTGGTTATTGTAGTGATGGTGGTGGTGGTTGTAGTGATGGTGGTGGTGGTTGTAGTGATGGTGGTGGTGGTTGTAGTGATGGTGGTGGTGGCTGTAGTGATGATGGTGGTGGTTGTAGTGATGGTGGTTGTAGTGGTGGTTGTAGTGATGGTGGTGGTGGTTGTAGTGATGGTGGTGGTGGTTGTAGTGATGGTGGTGGTTGTTGTAGTGATGGTGGTGGTTGTTGTAGTGATGGTGGTGGTGGTTGTAGTGATGGTGGTGGTGGTTGTAGTGATGGTGGTGGTGGTTGTAGTGATGGTGGTGGTGGTTGTAGTGATGGTGGTGGTGGTTGTAATGGTGGTTGTAGTGATGGTGGTGGTGGTTGTAGTGATGGTGGTGGTGGTTGTAGTGATGGTGGTGGTTGTTGTAGTGATAGTGGTGGTGGTTGTAGTGATGGTGGTGGTGGTTGTAGTGATGGTGGTGGTGGTTGTAGTGATGGTGGTGGTGGTTGTAGTGATGTTGGTGGTGGTTGTAGTGATGGTGGTGGTGGTTGTAGTGATGGTGGTGGTGGTTGTAGTGATGGTGGTGGTTATTGTAGTGATGGTGGTGGTGGTTGTAGTGATGGTGGTGGTGGTTGTAGTGATGGTGGTGGTGGTTGTAGTGATGGTGGTGGTGGTTGTAGTGATGGTGGTGGTTATTGTAGTGCTGGTGGTGGTGGTTGTAGTGATGGTGGTGGTGGTTGTAGTGATGGTGGTGGTGGTTGTAGTGATGGTGGTGGTGGTTGTAGTGATGGTGGTGGTGGTTGTAGTGATGGTGGTGGTGGTTGTAGTGATGGTGGTGGTTATTGTAGTGATGGTGGTGGTGGTTGTAGTGATGGTGGTGGTGGTTGTAGTGATGGTGGTGGTGGTTGTAGTGATGGTGGTGGTGGTTGTAGTGATGGTGGTGGTGGTTATAGTGATGGTGGTGGTGGTTGTAGTGATGGTGGTGGTGGTTGTAGTGGTGGTTGTAGTGATGGTGGTGGTGGTTGTAGTGATGGTGGTGGTGGTTGTAGTGATGGTGGTGGTTGTTGTAGTGATAGTGGTGGTGGTTGTAGTGATGGTGGTGGTGGTTGTAGTGATGGTGGTGGTGGTTGTAGTGATGGTGGTGGTGGTTGTAGTGATGGTGGTGGTGGTTGTAGTGATGGTGGTGGTGGTTGTAGTGATGTTGATGGTGGTTGTATTGATGGTGGTGGTTATTGTAGTGATGGTGGTGGTGGTTGTAGTGATGGTGGTGATGGTTGTAGTGATGGTGGTGGTGGTTGTAGTGATGGTGGTGGTTGTGGTAGTGATGGTGGTGGTTGTTGTAGTGATGGTGGTGTTTGTTGTAGTGATGGTGGTGGTTGTTGTAGTGATGGTGGTGGCGGTTGTAGTGATGGTGGTGGTGGTTGTTGTGATGGTGGTGGTGGTTGTAGTGATGGTGGTGGTGGTTGTAGTGATGGTGGTGGTGGTTGTAGTGATGGAGGTGGTTGTTGTAGTGATGGTGGTGGTTGTTGTAGTGATGGTGGTGGTGGTTGTAGTGATGGTGGTGGTGGTTGTAGTGATGGTGGTGGTGGTTGTAGTGATGGTGGTGGTGGTTGTAGTGATGGTGGTGGTTGTTGTAGTGATGGTGGTGGTTGTTGTAGTGATGGTGGTGGTGGTTGTAGTGATGGTGGTGGTTGTTGTAGTGATGGTGGTGGTTATTGTAGTGATGGTGGTGGTTATTGTAGTGATGGTGGTGGTGGTTGTAGTGATGGTGGTGGTGGTTGTAGTGATGTTGGTGGTGGTTGTAGTGATGGTGGTGTTTGTTGTAGTGATGGTGGTGGTGGTTGTAGTGATGGTGGTGGTGGTTGTAGTGATGGTGGTGGTGGTTGTAGTGATGGTGGTGGTTGTTGTAGTGATGGTGGTGGTTATTGTAGTGATGGTGGTGGTTATTGTAGTGATGGTGGTGGTGGTGGTGGTTGTAGTGATGGTGGTGGTTGTTGTAGTGATGGTGGTGTTTGTTGTAGTGATGGTGGTGGTGGTTGTAGTGATGGTGGTGGTGGTTGTAGTGATGGTGGTGGTGGTTGTAGTGATGGTGGTGGTGGTTGTAGTGGTGGTTGTAGTGATGGTGGTGGTGGTTGTAGTGGTGGTGGTGGTTGTTGTAGTGATGGTGGTGGTGGTTGTAGTGATGGTGGTGGTGGTTGTAGTGATGGTGGTGGTTATTGTAGTGATGGTGGTGGTTGTTGCAGTGATGGTGGTGGTTATTGTAGTGATGGTGGTGGTTGTTGCAGTGATGGTGGTGGTTGTTGTAGTGATGGTGGTGGTTATTGTAGTGATGGTGGTGGTTCTTGTAGTGATGGTGGTGGTTATTGTAGTGATGGTGGTGGTTGTTGCAGTGATGGTGGTGGTTGTTGTAGTGATGGTGGTGGTGGTTGTAGTGGTGGTGGTTATTGTAGTGATGGTGGTGGTTGTTGTAGTGATGGTGGTGGTTGTTGTAGTGATGACGGTGCTGGTTGTAGTGATGGTGGTGTTTGTTGTAGTGATGGTGGTGGTGGTTGTAGTGATGGTGGTGGTGGTTGTAGTGATGGTGGTGGTTGTGGTAGTGATGGTGGTGGTTGTTGTAGTGATGGTGGTGGTTATTGTAGTGATGGTGGTGGTGGTTGTAGTGATGGTGGTGGTGGTTGTAGTGATGGTGGTGGTTGTGGTAGTGATGCTGGTGGTTGTTGTAGTGATGGTGGTGGTTATTGTAGTGATGGTGGTGGTGGTTGTAGTGATGGTGGTGGTGGTTGTAGTGATGGTGGTGGTTGTTGTAGTGATGGTGGTGGTGGTTGTAGTGATGGTGGTGGTTGTTGTAGTGATGGTGGTGGTTGTTGTAGTGGTGGTGGTTATTGTAGTGATGGTGGTGGTTGTTGTAGTGATGGTGGTGGTTGTTGTAGTGATGGCGGTGCTGGTTGTAGTGATGGTGGTGGTTATTGTAGTGATGGTGGTGGTTATTGTAGTGATGGTGGTGGTGGTTGTAGTGATGGTGGTGGTGGTTGTAGTGATGGTGGTGGTGGTCGTAGTGATGGTGGTTGGTGTTGTAGTGATGGTGGTGGTGGTTGTAGTGATGGTGGTGGTGGTTGTAGTGATGGTGGTGGTGGTTGTAGTGATGGTGGTGGTTGTTGTAGTGATGGTGGTGGTGGTTGTAGTGATGGTGGTGGTTGTTGTAGTGATGGTGGTGGTTGTTGTAGTGATGGTGGTGGTTGTTGTGGTGATGGTGGTGGTGGTTGTAGTGATGGTGGTGGTTGTTGTAGTGATGGTGGTGGTGGTTGTAGTGATGGTGGTGGTGGTTGTAGTGATGGTGGTGGTTGTTGTAGTGATGGTGGTGGTGGTTGTAGTGATGGTGGTGGTGGTTGTAGTGATGGTGGTGGTGGTTGTAGTGATGGTGGTGGTGGTTGTAGTGATGGTGGTGGTGGTTGTAGTGATGGTGGTGGTTGTTGTAGTGATGGTGGTGGTTGTTGTAGTGATGGTGGTGGTTGTTGTAGTGATGGTGGTGGTTGTTGTAGTGATGGTGGTGGTGGTTGTAGTGATGGTGGTGGTTGTTGTAGTGATGGTGGTGGTGGTTGTAGTGATGGTGGTGGTGGTTGTAGTGATGGTGGTGGTTGTTGTAGTGATGGTGGTGGTGGTTGTAGTGATGGTGGTGGTGGTTGTAGTGATGGTGGTGGTGGTTGTAGTGATGGTGGTGGTGGTTGTAGTGATGGTGGTGGTGGTTGTAGTGATGGTGGTGGTGGTTGTAGTGATGGTGGTGGTGGTTGTAGTGATGGTGGTGGTTGTGGGGATAATAATTGTTTCTACATTTGGCAGAAGTTCAGCAATTTGAAAGGAAGAGTAAAGTCGAATAATTCGACACCAGTACATTACTGGTAATTTATTTTATCGACCCCGTCAGGATGAAAGGCAAAGCTAACCTTGGGGCGGCATCTGAACTCAGAACGCAAATGGCCGTAATTCTATGCCACAAGCATATTGTTCGACGCTCTACCCATTTTACCAAGCAGCCGCTCTAATCGTTAAAACTGATTGTTTTTACTTTTTGTACAAGGCTAGTAATTTGAAGGGAAGAGTAAAGTCGAATAAAGGACACCAGAGCGTTACTGGTACTTTATTTTACCTACCCCGTAAGGATGGAAGTCTAAGCTAACCTTGGAGGAACTTGAACTGAGAACGGAAAGGGTCATAACTCTATGCCGCATGGTGATAATGATAATAGTTATGGTATCCCTTTATAATGTGTTATTTTCGGTATATTTGGTCGTTATTTCTAGCAGTTAAATGACCATGTAGTGCTTCCCTTATGGCGATATAAAATGGTGGTGGTAGTGTCGGCTGTTGTGGTAGTGGTAGTGTTGGTGGTTGTGGTAGTGGTAGTGCTGGTGGTTGTGGTGGTGGTAGTGTTGGTTGTTGTGATAGTGATAATGTTGGTGATTGTGGTAGCGGTAGTGTCGGGGGTTGTGATGGTGGTAGTGTTGGTTATTGTGGTGGTGGTAGTGTCGGCTGTTGAGGTAGTGGTAGTGTTGGTGGTTGTGGTAGTGGTTGTGTTGGCTGTTGTGGTAGAGGTAGTGTTGGTTGTTGTGGTAGTGGTAGTGTTGGCTGTTGTGGTGGTGGTAGTGTTGCTGGTTTTGGTGGTGGTAGTGTTGGCTGTTGTGGTAGAGTTGTTGGTTGTGGTAGTGTTAGTGTTGGTTGTTGTGGTGGTGGTAGTGTTGGTGGTTGTGGTAGTGGTTGTGTTGGTTGTTGTGGTAGTGGTAGTGTTGGTTGTTTTGGTGGTGGTAGTGTTGGTTGTTGTGGTAAAGGTAGTGTTGGCTGTTGTGGTAGTGGTAGTGTTGGTTGTTGTGGTAGTGTTGGTGGTAGTGGTAGTGGTAGTGTTGGTTGTTATGGTAGTGGTAGTGTTGGTGATTGTGGTAGTGGTAGTTTTGGTTGTTGTGGTAGTGGTAGTGTTGGCTGTTGTGGTAGCGGTAGTGTTGGCTGTTGTGGTGGTGGTAGTATTTGTTGTTGTGGTAGTGGTAGTGTTGGCTGTTGTGGTGGTGGTAGTGTTGGTTGTTGTGGTAGTGGTAGTGTTGGTTGTTGTGGGGGTGGTAGTGTTGGCTGTTGTGGTAGTGGTAGAGTTGGTGGTTGTGGTAGTGGTAGTGTTGGCTGTTGTAGTGGTGGTAGTGTTGGTTGTCGTGGTAGTGGTAATGTTGGTTGTTGTGGTGATGGTAGTGTTGGCGGTTGTGGTAGTAGTAGTATTGGTTGTTGTGGTGGTGGTAGTATTATTGTGATAGTCGTAGTGTTGGTTGTTGTGGTATTGTTTGTTGTTGTGTGGTGGTAGTATTGGCTGTTGTGGTAGTGGTTGTGGTTGTGGTAGTGTTGGCTGTTGTGGTAGAGTTGGTGGTTGTGGTAGTGGTAGTGTTGGTTGTTGTGGTGGTGGTAGTGTTGGTGGTTGTGGTAGTGGTTGAGGTGGTTATTGTGGTAGTGGTAGTGTTGTTTGTTGTGGTGGTGGAAGTGTTGGTTGTTGTGGTACTGGTAGTGTTGGCTGTTGTGGTAGTGGTAGTGTTGGTTGTTATGGTAGTGGTAGTGTTGGTTGTTGTGGTAGTGGTAGTGTTGGTGGTAGTGGTAGTATTGGTTGTTGTGGTAGTGGTAGTCTTGGTTTTTGTGGTGGTGGTAGTGTTGGTTGTTGTGGTAGTGGTAGTATTGGCTGTTGTGGTAGTGGTAGTGTTGGCTGTTGTGGTAGTGGTAGTGTTGGTTGTTATGGTAGTGGTAGTTTTGGCTGTTGTAGTGGTGGTAGTGTTGGTTGTCGTGGTAGTTGTAGTATTGGTTGTTGTGGTGTGGTAGTATTGGCTATTGTGATAGTGGTAGTGTTGGTTGTTGTGGTGGTGGTAGTATTGGCTGTTGTGGTAGTGGTAGTGTTGGTTATTGTGGTAGTGGTAGTATTGGTTGTTGTGGTAGTGGTAGTATTGGTTGTTGTGGTGGTGGTAGTGTTCGTTCTTGTGGTACAGGTAGTATTGATTGTTGTGGTAGTGGTATTGTTGGTTGTTGTGGTAGTGGTAGTGTTGGTTGTTGTCGTAGTCGTAGTGTTGGTTATTGTGGTAGTGGTATTGTTGGTTGTTGTGGTAGTCATAGTGTTGGTTGTTGTGGTAGTGGTAGTATTGCTTGTTGTGGTAGTGGTAGTGTTGGTGGTTGTGGTAGTGGTAGTGTTGGTGGTAGTGTTGGTTATTGTGGTAGTGGTAGTGTTGTTTGTTGTGGTGGTGGTAGTGTTGGTTGTTTTTGTGGTGGTAGTGTTGGTTGTTGTGGTGGTGGTAGAGTTGGCTGTTGTGGTGGTGGTAGTATTGGTTGTTATGGTAGTGGTAGTGTTGGTTGTTGTGGTGGTGGTAGTGTTGGTTGTTGTGGTAGTGGTATTGTTGGTTGTTGTGGTAGTGGTAGTATTGGTTGCTGTGGTAGTGGTATTATTTGTTGTTGTGGTAGTGGTAGTGTTGGTTGTTGTGGTAGAGTTGGTGGTTGTGGTAGTGGTAGTGTTGGTTGTTGTGGTGGTGGTAGCGTTGGTGGTTGTGGTAGTGGTTGTGGTGATTATTGTGGTAGTGGTAGTATTGGTTGTTGTGGTGGTGGTAGTGTTGGTGGTTGTGGTAGTGGTAGTATTGGTTGTTGTGGTGGTGGTAGTATTCGTTGTTGTGGTAGTGTTGGTGGTTGTGGTAGTGGTATTATTGGTTGTTGTGGTAGTGGTAGTATTGGTTGTTGTGGTAGTGGTATTGTTGGTTATTGTGGTAGTGGTAGTATTGGTTGTTGTGGTAGTGGTAGTGTTGGTTGTTGTGGTGGTGGTAGTGTTGGTTGTTGTGATAGTGATAATGTTGGTGATTGTGGTAGCGGTAGTGTCGGGGGTTGTGATGGTGGTAGTGTTGGTTATTGTGGTGGTGGTAGTGTCGGCTGTTGAGGTAGTGGTAGTGTTGGTGGTTGTGGTAGTGGTTGTGTTGGCTGTTGTGGTAGAGGTAGTGTTGGTTGTTGTGGTAGTGGTAGTGTTGGCTGTTGTGGTGGTGGTAGTGTTGCTGGTTTTGGTGGTGGTAGTGTTGGCTGTTGTGGTAGAGTTGTTGGTTGTGGTAGTGTTAGTGTTGGTTGTTGTGGTGGTGGTAGTGTTGGTGGTTGTGGTAGTGGTTGTGTTGGTTGTTGTGGTAGTGGTAGTGTTGGTTGTTTTGGTGGTGGTAGTGTTGGTTGTTGTGGTAAAGGTAGTGTTGGCTGTTGTGGTAGTGGTAGTGTTGGTTGTTGTGGTAGTGTTGGTGGTAGTGGTAGTGGTAGTGTTGGTTGTTATGGTAGTGGTAGTGTTGGTGATTGTGGTAGTGGTAGTTTTGGTTGTTGTGGTAGTGGTAGTGTTGGCTGTTGTGGTAGCGGTAGTGTTGGCTGTTGTGGTGGTGGTAGTATTTGTTGTTGTGGTAGTGGTAGTGTTGGCTGTTGTGGTGGTGGTAGTGTTGGTTGTTGTGGTAGTGGTAGTGTTGGTTGTTGTGGGGGTGGTAGTGTTGGCTGTTGTGGTAGTGGTAGAGTTGGTGGTTGTGGTAGTGGTAGTGTTGGCTGTTGTAGTGGTGGTAGTGTTGGTTGTCGTGGTAGTGGTAATGTTGGTTGTTGTGGTGATGGTAGTGTTGGCGGTTGTGGTAGTAGTAGTATTGGTTGTTGTGGTGGTGGTAGTATTATTGTGATAGTCGTAGTGTTGGTTGTTGTGGTATTGTTTGTTGTTGTGTGGTGGTAGTATTGGCTGTTGTGGTAGTGGTTGTGGTTGTGGTAGTGTTGGCTGTTGTGGTAGAGTTGGTGGTTGTGGTAGTGGTAGTGTTGGTTGTTGTGGTGGTGGTAGTGTTGGTGGTTGTGGTAGTGGTTGAGGTGGTTATTGTGGTAGTGGTAGTGTTGTTTGTTGTGGTGGTGGAAGTGTTGGTTGTTGTGGTACTGGTAGTGTTGGCTGTTGTGGTAGTGGTAGTGTTGGTTGTTATGGTAGTGGTAGTGTTGGTTGTTGTGGTAGTGGTAGTGTTGGTGGTAGTGGTAGTATTGGTTGTTGTGGTAGTGGTAGTCTTGGTTTTTGTGGTGGTGGTAGTGTTGGTTGTTGTGGTAGTGGTAGTATTGGCTGTTGTGGTAGTGGTAGTGTTGGCTGTTGTGGTAGTGGTAGTGTTGGTTGTTATGGTAGTGGTAGTTTTGGCTGTTGTAGTGGTGGTAGTGTTGGTTGTCGTGGTAGTTGTAGTATTGGTTGTTGTGGTGTGGTAGTATTGGCTATTGTGATAGTGGTAGTGTTGGTTGTTGTGGTGGTGGTAGTATTGGCTGTTGTGGTAGTGGTAGTGTTGGTTATTGTGGTAGTGGTAGTATTGGTTGTTGTGGTAGTGGTAGTATTGGTTGTTGTGGTGGTGGTAGTGTTCGTTCTTGTGGTACAGGTAGTATTGATTGTTGTGGTAGTGGTATTGTTGGTTGTTGTGGTAGTGGTAGTGTTGGTTGTTGTCGTAGTCGTAGTGTTGGTTATTGTGGTAGTGGTATTGTTGGTTGTTGTGGTAGTCATAGTGTTGGTTGTTGTGGTAGTGGTAGTATTGCTTGTTGTGGTAGTGGTAGTGTTGGTGGTTGTGGTAGTGGTAGTGTTGGTGGTAGTGTTGGTTATTGTGGTAGTGGTAGTGTTGTTTGTTGTGGTGGTGGTAGTGTTGGTTGTTTTTGTGGTGGTAGTGTTGGTTGTTGTGGTGGTGGTAGAGTTGGCTGTTGTGGTGGTGGTAGTATTGGTTGTTATGGTAGTGGTAGTGTTGGTTGTTGTGGTGGTGGTAGTGTTGGTTGTTGTGGTAGTGGTATTGTTGGTTGTTGTGGTAGTGGTAGTATTGGTTGCTGTGGTAGTGGTATTATTTGTTGTTGTGGTAGTGGTAGTGTTGGTTGTTGTGGTAGAGTTGGTGGTTGTGGTAGTGGTAGTGTTGGTTGTTGTGGTGGTGGTAGCGTTGGTGGTTGTGGTAGTGGTTGTGGTGATTATTGTGGTAGTGGTAGTATTGGTTGTTGTGGTGGTGGTAGTGTTGGTGGTTGTGGTAGTGGTAGTATTGGTTGTTGTGGTGGTGGTAGTATTCGTTGTTGTGGTAGTGTTGGTGGTTGTGGTAGTGGTATTATTGGTTGTTGTGGTAGTGGTAGTATTGGTTGTTGTGGTAGTGGTATTGTTGGTTATTGTGGTAGTGGTAGTATTGGTTGTTGTGGTAGTGGTAGTGTTGGTTGTTGTGGTGGTGGTAGTGTTGGCTGTTGTGGTAGTGGTAGTATTGGTGGTTGTGGTAGTATTGGTGGTTGTGGTAGTGGTCGTGTTGGTTGTTGTGGTAGTGGTAGTGTTGGTTGTTGTGGTAGTGGTAGTATTGGTGGTTGTGGTAGTATTGGTGGTTGTGGTAGTGGTCGTGTTGGTTGTTGTGGTAGTGGTAGTGTTGGTTGTTGTGGTAGTGGTAGTATTGGTGGTTGTGGTAGTGGTAGTATTGGTGGTTGTGGTAGTGGTAGTATTGGTTGTTGTGGTAGTGGTATTGTTGGTTATTGTGGTAGTCGTAGTGTTGGTGGTGGTGGTGTTGGTGATCGTGGTAGTGGTTACAGTGGCGGTTTGCTGGTGGTGGTGTTGGTGATGGTGGTGACAGTGGTGGTGGTGGTGGTGGTGGTGACAGTGGTGGTTGTGGTGGTACAACATTCTAACGGTGGCGTTGGTGATAATGGTAGTAGTGATGGCGGCGGCGGTGGTGTTGGTGATAATGGTAGTAGTGATGGCGGCGGCGGCGGCTGTAGTGTTGGTTGATGGTTGTGATGATGATATGGGACATGGTGGCGGCGGTGGTGGTGTGTGTGTTATAGTGGCAGTAGTGATAGCAGCAGCGGCGTCGGGGCTGATGGTTTGATGGTTGTGATGAGATGTCTAGCAGAATGCGTTAAACATCAGCGATATGTCTTATTAGCAAATATGCATGCTGTGTGCCTCAGCAGGTATTGGAGTCTTTATAACATACGTAACATGCCTTTGTAGGAGGTCTTTTACAACACCGTAGAAAGAGAGAGGGGTGTGTGGGTGTGGGTGTGTGGGTGTGGGTGTGTGGATGTGAGTGTGTGAGACAGAGGGTGTGTGTGTGTGTGTGCGCGCGAGAGAGAGATAGTGTGTGTGTGTGTGTGTGAGAGAGAGAGGGTGTGTGTGTGCGTATGTGTGTGTGTGTGTAGTATATGTGTATCAGTGTTTGTGTGTGAATCTGAAAGAAATGAAGAGCATTGTCAGAAACACATTTACGAGTTAACCAACAGCTATTATCACATTGCCATACATGCATCGCTAGTTCGATAAATACACCATAGAGGCTTGTACACACACACACACACACACAGACTCTGACACACAGACTCTGACACACACACAAACTCACACATATGCACACGTTAATATTCAAAGAAATACACACTCATGTACATACGTGTGTGTATCAGATTTAGAGAGATAATTGTTTCTACTTTAGGCACAAGGCCAGCATTACTGGTACTTTATTTTATCGACCCCGTAAGCATGAAAGGCAAAGTCAACCTCGGCGGGATTTGAACTCAGATCGTAAAGGGACGTAACTATGCTGGAAAGCATGACGTCCGACCCTCTACCGATACTGCCAATCCACCACCCTATTTAGAGAGATAATATAATAATAATATATAGCGATGGCTCAAACGAATAGAAATTCTAAAATAAAGCATAAACATAGATGAGATAATAAATAGATGTAAGTAATTACGAGGCGTAATTAGTGTATTACAAGCATAGCACGTGCCATGGGCGTCACTTGGACTAACAACACTTGCTACTAAATTCAGATAAGCTATCGTCGGAGAGGGAAAAAAAGAAATTTCTTCAGATGTATGATCTGTCTTTTATTATCACGGGTGAGAAACACTATGGTGGCTGGATCATTATATAAATTATTAGGCCCATAGGTAGTAAAAAACTCACGCATTGTTTTCAAATAAAAAATTAACGAACGCAATTGATATTTCTGAGTTAGTTTTATAGTTATCTGAAAGATGGGTGTCAGATGTTTGATCTCCCGATTTGGAAAAGCAGCGGCTCTACATGGAGCGAAGCTCTGATCTCCGAGCTACGCACTCTACCGAGTAACGTTACTTCGAAGATCCTTCAGAGGAACCCAGTTTCGACCGCTTGTATTCATCATTGACGCTAAGGAGCAAAAATCGGAAAATACCGAAAGTAGCCGAAATATCGAGAATTCAATTACGCCCTTTCCGGTTCTAAAAAAATACATTTTCCTGAAAGTGTTCAAATCGCTGAAATTAATTGTAACAATGGTGGCAGTGCCCCAGCATGGCCTCAGCCTCACGGCTGGAACACGTAATAAAATAATAAAATAATGGAACTTAAAATCAAATTACAGAGATGAGCTGCTATTATAATAATAGAAATATCTAATTTAAATAACCTGCTTTTTAGTGTAATGTTGTAGCAAAGAGCTCAATAAAAATGAATGATTTCAGGTTTAGTGGGGTATAATATCTCGAAAATAAAACATGTTAAGTATTTTAAAAGATATTTGTTCCCCAGAAGAAAATATACGGAATATATTCGTCTATTTATATAAATATTTATATAATATCTATATCATGTCTATAATACTGAGTGTTTTTTTCGTCCTCTCTAAATACTATCACTGCACTAAACCTGGTTCGTTTTCGTTGATCCCTTTGTTTAAACACTTTATACAAAACATATTTGGGAAATATTTATTACATACAAATACTTGACTGTTTCAAGGTTAAAGTCCTTGGGGCAACAAGTATATGGATATTACTTTCGAGTGTTTGAAATTCACACGACAATCTAAAACACCGCATAGTTAAACAGAAGCCGAAAGGAACTAGAAATGAATAAATAACAATAATATAAAAACACAACAATGAACTACAGTAATAATAGCAATGTTTCTACGCATTAAAATATATATAAAAATAGTCCATGTTATGACGTGAAACAAGAGCAAAGCGTTAATAAATGAAGAAAAGGAAAAATAAATAGCAGGTTAATATTGTTTTATTTAAAAAGTTTTGACAACTAGGTTTGTCATCGTATCAAATTGTAAGTTGAAATTATTATATTTGAGAGAATGGGGTGTATAATGTAGTGCTAATATAGGGTGTTGAATATCTAGACACCGGATCCAATGTACAGTATGTATAGTGTGTATGAATGAATGTATGGAGTTATGTATATTTGTATGTGGACGGTTTGAATACTCCTGTTATTCCTGGGTCAAGCGAAATAAGAATATTACGTGTGCCGACAATGAAAGTCGTATTGTTTTTCCTCTCACATATCGTTTACCCTTTCATCAAGGTCTTTAGAGTTAAACTACTTTCATTCATAGATAATTGTTTCTACTTTTTGCACAAGGCCAGCAATTACCCAGTGCATTACTGGTACTTTATTTTATCGACCCCGTAAGGATGAGAGGCAAAGTTAACCTCGGCAGGATTTGAACTCAGATCAGAAAGAGGCGTAACTTTCATTCATAGATAATGAATATGAGAAAGAATGAATATGAAAACTTCTATATAAAAATTTGTTTTCATTACTTTAGAGAGAAAACATTAAGTTATTGAAAGATATGAATATGGTGTAAGAAACAAATCACACTTTTGGAGCTCTTTTGGGATGGAGGAAGCAAAAATACGAACTATTCTGAAACAAGTTGATGATAATAAGAAACAATAGTCAGAACAGAATTAATATTATTGAGAAAACTGCAATTAGAACAGAATTCTGTTATCAAAAGAAAAACTTTAAATCTTTTTCTCTTTTTGAAAGGAAACAATGAAATAGTAGGCGAAAAGGGTTTTATAGGTTGCTCTATCTGTATGAAAAGTTTAAATAGAAGATTGCATTACACAAAGCTAGAATTCAAAGGAAATCTGCAAGTTCTGTTCAAGAAGTTACAAAATATTCAAACAAACAAGAATTTTTAAAATGAAGAGGAAGGCTATGATGACAGGAAGATATTTAATGTTGAAGAAACTTCGTTATTTTAGAAGTGTATCGTGCAAAACATGCCCGAAACAGAAACAAACCTGCTTTTAGTTATAAAGACTTAGATATGAAATTTAACAAGATTTTAATGGGAGGGAAGGTTGGAAACGATTTTAAACTAGAATTATAAACCACGAAATGGTATAGTTCTCGAAGGTTACCGTGAAATGGTAGGGTTCTCGGAGGTTACCATGAAATAGTAGAGTTCTCGGAGGTTACTATGAAATGGTAGAGTTCTCGGAGTTACCATGAGATAGAGTTCTCGGAGATTACAGTCAGCAAACATCACCAGACATCTATCGCTCAAATAGAACATACCTAGCTAACGAAATTGTTTTTTGAAGATTGGTTCAATACCTAGTTGTGTCAATCAGTAAATGGATATTGTTGCTCCCTGGTCACCCTCCTGCTGTAGGTGACTCTCAGACTATATCCCTGGTCACCCTCCTGCTGCAGGTGACCAAAGAACAACTTACATCCCACATACGGTTTTTAATGTATTTATACACCAGTTATTACTTCAATTCATTGATATCAGTGGTTGATGTTACAGAATGATCACACAAAATACATGTGGTATTGTACCATATTGTAATACATGTGGTATTATACCATAGTCCGTGTCATACATAATACAAGTGGGATTACACCTTTGTGTCATACATGTGGTAATACACCACAGTCAGTGTCATACATGTAGTATTACACCACAGTGCCATACATGTGGTATTACACCATATTGTCATACATAATACATGTGATATTGCACCATAGTGCCATACATGTGGTATTACACCGTAGTCAGTGTCATACATGTGGTATTACACTATAGTCAGTGTCATACATGTGGTATTACACCATTGCCATACATGTGGTATTACACCATATTCCGTGTCATACATAATGCATGTGGTATTACACTATAGTCAGTGTCATTCATGTGGTATTACACCATGGTCAGTGTGATACAAGTGGTATTACACCATAGTCAGTGTCATACACAATACATGTGGTATTACACCATACTCAGTGTGATACAAGTGGTATCACACCATAGTCAGTGTCATACACAATACATGTGGTATTACACCATAGTCAGTGTCATACATAATACATGTGGTATTACACCATAGTCAGTGTCATACACAATACATGTGGTATTACACCATAATCAGTGTCATACACACTACATGTGGTATTACACCATAGTCAGTGTCATACACAATACATGTGGTATTACACCATAGTCAGTGTCATACACAATACATGTGGTGTTACACCATAATCAGTGTCATACACAATACATGTGATATTACACCATAGTCAGTGTCATACACAATACATGTGGTATTACACCATAATCAGTGTCATACACAATACATGTGGTATTACACCATAGTCAGTGTCATACACAATACATGTGGTATTACACCATAATCAGTGTCATACACAATACATGTGGTATTACAACCCAGTCCTTGTCATACATAATACATGTGGTATCACGGCATAGCCAGTGTCATACATGTGGTATCACACCACAGTCAGTGCTATACATAATGCATGTGGTATTACACTATGGGCTGTGTCATACATGTATTACACTATAGTCAGTGTTATACATGTGGCATTACACCATAGTCATTATCATACATGTGGCATTACACCATAGTCAGTATCATATATAATACATGTGAGTGAACTCACAAAGTTGCCTTAAAAACCATTGATAATTGTTGTTGTTGTTGTTGTTGTTGTTGTCACAGCTGACACCTATGCAGGTTTAGCTGGCCTCCTCCAAGGTATATCTCGTTGGAGGTGTCTTGGGTGATTTAATGATAGAGACTCCAGTCCTATCATCTCATTTCTACAGCTGAGTAAACTGGAGCAACGTGAAATAAAGTGTCTTGCTCAAGGAAACAACACATCACCCGGTCTGAGAATTGAACTCACAACCTTTCGATTGCAAGCCCAATGCTCTAACCACTAAGCCATGTGCCTTCACTTTGTAGATAAAAGTGGATAAACGGGAGTTCCGACTGTACCGGGCATATATCATTATTAATTTGGTGGATTTAGAGGGTCGGACGCCATGCTTTGACGCATAGAGTTACGGCCCTTGCCATTCTGAGTTCAAATCCCGCCGAGGTTAACTTTGCCTTTCATCCTAATGGGGTCGATAAAATAAAGTACCAGTAATACACTGGGTAATTGCTGGCCTTGTGCCGAAGGTAGAAACAATTATTAATTTGGTGGATTGGCAGTATCGGTAGAGGGTCGGACGCCATGCTTTCCAGCATAGTTACGTCCCTTTACGGTCTGAGTTCAAATCCCGCCGAGGTTCACTTTGCCTTTCATCCTTACGGGGTCGATAAAATAAAGTACCAGTAATGTACTGTGTAATTGCTGGCTCTTGTGCCAAAAAGTAGAAACAATTATTAATTTAAAATATCGTTTGTACACCTTTGTTGTTTCTTTCTGTTAACCAAATATGGTATTTCTGGCTGCTCTAAATATGTTTGTGTACCATTGTGGTTCCATGCGCCTTCATAAATATGAAACAGAAAGATGAAAACAAAATTAAGAAATAAGAAGAAAGGGAGAAGGGGTAAAGAAGGGGAGATCTGGCGGCATGAGAAAGTAGAGGAAAGTAGATGAAAGTAGAGGAAAGTAGAGGAAAGTAGAGGAAAGTAGAGAACAGGAGAGGAAAGGAGAGGAAAGTTAGAGGAAAGTAGAGAACAGAAGAGAAAAGGAGAGGACAGTAGAGGAAAGTAGAGGAAAGTAGAGGAAAGTAGAGAAAAGGAGAAAAAAGGAGAGGCAAGGACTTGTTCTCAGAAGAATCATAGTGGTTTCTTATATAGGCACAAGGCCAGCAATTTTGGGGGAGGGGTAAGTCGATTAAATCGACCTCAGTGCGTGACTGGTACTTTATTTTATCGACCCGGTAAGGATGAAAGGCAAAGTTAACTTCGGCGGGATTTGAACTCAGATCATAAAGGGCCGTAACTCTATGCTGCAAAGCATGGCGTCCGACCCTCTACCGATACAGCCAATCCATCGCCCTCTCTCAGAAGAATCATAGTGGTAGTGATCAGCATAGCTGCAATATAACGCTTTCTTAATTTCTAGAAAGTTTTCAAGAACATCCACAGAAATAAGATGAGAATTGAGAATTATTTGTGCTTATGGAATACAAGAGCAGTTTGTGACCCCTAAATGGGGACTTTTTTTCAATAGGTGAATAATGTGGCCTCTTATCTCTTCACAGTTATAATTCGTTTATATATACTTTAGATATGTTGTAGATTTATTTGTGTGTTTAAAAAATAAGCTACAGTGTGGTGAAATTCCAGCCAAACTACTGTAAATTCTTTGGATTGGCAGAATCGGTAGAGCGTCGAAAAAGATGCTTTGTTACATATAGTTACAGGCTTTTACGTTCTGAGTTAAAATTCCGCCGAGGTTAGCTTTAGCTTTCTTGCTTACAGGGTCGATAACATAAAGTACCAGTAACACACTGGGTCGATTTAATCGACTTTCCCTTCCCCCCAAAATTGTTGGCCTTGTGCCTAAATCTGAAATCATTATTATTGCTGCTATTTATGCTAGGAAAATTCTTGGAGTGTTTGTTTCGATATAAATCTTTTCTCTTTGTCTTTATTTAAAATAATGTTTGTCTTTTTGTAAACTGATTTCAGTATTTTTATCGAGTATTGCAGTGGTTTGTCTTGATTCAGCGTCTGTCACGCTACTTTCTCATTCGTTCATACCTTCCGCTGGACCTCGTCGCATCAACAGGTCAGATTTTTGTAATAATTGTTTCTACTTTTGGCACAAGGCCAGCAATAACCCAGTGTATTACTGGTACTTTATTTTATCGACCCGTAAGGATGAAAGGCAAAGTTAACCTCGGTGGGATTTGAACTCAGAATGGCAAGGGCCGTAACTCTATGCGCCAAAGCATGGCGTCCGACCCTCTACCGATACTGCCAATTCACAATAATAGTAATATAGAACCACAAAATTGAAAAACAAACGAAAGACCTACACTTACTTGGGGAACTAGAAAAAAACAAAAGACCAACACTTACTTGGGGGACTAGAAACAAAAAAAAAAGAAAGAAATAACGGATTCAACATGAAAAAATAAACGATCTAAATAGCAAAAATAAAACAAATAAAAAAGAGATCTTGGAAGCAAAACAACTCAGACGGATCATAGCAGAAAAAAGTCATGGTATCTTATGTATATATATATGTAAAAGGTAAACAGAAATATCAACACAATCGGTACTGTATATGGAAGGGATATATTAGGTTAACGCTTGATATAGTAGGAAGAGGGTCTTAACGTTTCGGACGCTAGTCCTTCATCAGAAAAAAGAATTATGAATAAGATAGATTGAGGGGGCGGGCGGGATGGAATTTGAAAAAATGTCTTTAGATAAAAATAACAGGTCCATTCATGTTGACATCTCTTGCAAAACTGTTGGTGCTGGCGTTTTGTGTATGATTTATTTTTTAGAAAAGTGGATGATGGATCGCGTCTACCTGAAATGGAAAAAAACTGTTTTGTGAAAAGAGCTATACATGCGTAAGCATGTGTGTGTGCGTGTGTGTGTGTGTATGTGTGCACGTGTGTGTTTATGTGTGTGTGTGCGCGCGTGTATGAGAGTCCGTGTTTTGTTTAAGTTTACTATTTGGTTATGTCCCCTTACTTAGTTGTTCGACGAAAAGAGTTTGATAAAATAAGTACGGCGTCAATATGATCAGCTAAACCATAGTCTAATGATTGGAGCCAGTAAAAGAATTATCTCTGTCTCTCACACACACACACACACACTCTCTCTCTCCCTCTCTCTCTCTCTCTCGCTCTCTCTCTCTCTCTCTCTCCCTCCCTCTCTCTCTCTCTCTCTCTCTCTATATATATATATATATATATATATATATATATACCTTGATTGAATCTTAACTATCTACTATGTCAGGGTATGTCATGTATCATTATATTTTATCTGATGAGGACGTACTGTTGAACTTAACTCAGTACCTCTGAAATATGTATAATAAAATATAATTGATCACAAGAATATCTATTTTGTTAATATTTTGAATTAATATTAATAACTCTGGAAAACATTTTCAATCTATTGTAAAACTCATTCTTTGATGTATTCATTGAACCTTGTTTAACTCTTATATATATATATATGTATATATATATATATATATAAATTATAAATTACACAATTATCAAAGTTATGTTCAAATCATTTAATTGCTGACAATCGTTTCTTCCAAACTGACTATTGGTAGCATGCCATAGTCTTAACTATTTACAAAAGGAAAGCTGATCATTCGGATTGAAACATCAGATGCCGAAAGAAAAAAATACTCGGTTGCTTCTTATTACGACATCTCCTCTACGGAATAGCTTCAAGAATATATTCTGAATCTCAAGTCAGCTTTCGGCCTCAGCATAGCACAATTGATATGATCTTTGCAAGGCCCATGGGAAACGCCAGTGACCCTCCCTCCTCCAAAAGTGATTGGATTTGACTTGTGTAAGGCTTCTGACATCTTCAGCTATGATCGGATATGGAATGTACTCTGTAAAAAATCATTGTGTCCCTAAATTCAGGTTATCGGCAGATGGATTAGTGGTACATTCAGAAGACTCTTTCTGGCATAATTATCCACTTCCCACCGACATTTCTACTGGAAACCAAATCTTAGGTACTCCTTCTTCTTTTGTGTATCTTGTATATCTCCTTCTGCCAATTCCTTGCCCTGGACTGCGGGACTTTATTTATTGACCCAAAAGTATAAAAAACACAATTAACCCCGACAGCATTGAGTATCTCAGGTAATGTGAGTTTAATTAAGATGTTTAATAACAGAATCAAACAAGTCTCCTCTACGTTTGGGCGTCATGACGAGTTTGTTTTCTGTAAACGGAGCATTCGCTATATATTTTTGTTTGTTTTTATAACATTCACAGTTTGCCAAGTTGTCTGTATTTCAACTGTGTTGTGTAGGTGCCAAGTGTAGACACTCTTCAGTAAAGCAAATCAGAACATTGGAATCCTCCCACATTTGATGTCTACAGCAACAACAAAAACAACAACGATGATGGTGACGACAACAACATGTAAATCCAATATTTTATTCTAAAAGTTTCAAAACTCTCTTGTTTGTTCCTTACAGTTGTTGTTGTCGCTGTTGTTTTTTTTTGTTTTCTGTTTACGCCTGAAATTATGCCGATATATGACATTTGAAAAGAGAAAACTTCTGATATTGTATTTGTAAGACTACATTATCCAATATGACCTTCTTTTTCTCTTCTAAGACTGCAAGATGTGATATGAGGTAAAATTTGTTGCTATTTCTTCTAGCAACCCGAGATCCTACATTGAGTGTCTGTCAGTTAGCTTGTTCCCAACAACGTTACAAATGTGTATGACGTGCGTGAGCTGTTTAGCCTCCAAGTCAACCCTGATTGAGTAGACCTTTGAATAATCGGATCATCCCACTCCTTTATTTTAGTATATCATACAGAGGTGACAATTGGCGAAGTGGTTAAAGCGTTGGGTACAAAACCTTGCAGCGTTTCTTCTAGTTTCTGTGTTCTGAGTTCAAATGTTCGAATGATGTCGAGGTGAACTTTGTCTTTCATCCTTTTATGTCGATAACTAATGTACCACAATTCAAAACGGCTGATTGCTGGATTTATCATAGCTTTGGATGAGATGCCTTGCGGTAGTTGTTCTGGTTCTTCGCATTCTGAATTCAAGTTCTGCCTAAGAACCAACTGACCAGTCTAGTCATCTAAACATAAGATCACATTGTTATTCTACCATTGGCTAACGTAGACAAACTTAGACAAGCGTAGACCTAGAGTCAGTATAAATAAACATGCCTAACCTTTTCTGCTGCAGTAATATATTGAACAAGACTCCCAAGTGAGGAGAGACTTGCTAATCAGGTCCTGTATGGGTACTGTCCATTGGAAATAGGTGAAGAGGACGTCCCAAGATGAACTGGCGGAGAGAATCGACAGAGACCTGAAACCCATCAACAAAATCTGGAATGATGTATTGATAGATGCAACTGACCGTGGTCATTGGAACACTTTGGCTGCCTCATGTGTCACAAGACATGGGATGTATTGATACATGGAACTGACCGCGGTCATTGAAGCACTTTGACTGCCTCTTGTATCTCAAGACACAGAAGTTTCTAAGTGTAAGTAAGATATATTGACAACAACTGAAAAGAATAGACGCCTATCTCGAGCAATAGTAAAACATATTACGTTTGTTTGGACATCATTATACAATGCCATCCTCGTTCTTCTCATATTCATGTTTAATGACAGCAAGATGTGATTCGAGCTTAAATTAGCTCCTATTTCTCTCATGTCGATCACATAACATCTCCCGTGTCTGGTGCCGACAAGGTATATCATCTGGCTCAAACTTCCTCTACGTCTTTCCGTTTTTCATTTACTAATTATTCTTCTCGTTCCTCCTCTCCATGTCATAACAAATAAATTCCCCTTTGTTCTTCTCTTCTTTATCCCTTCTCTCTTTCTTTCATTCATATTTTTCTATCTCCCTTTCTTTTTCTCCCTATTTTCCTTCCTTCTATATCACTGTTGCAATGTTCTCACTTCTTCTTCCTTTCGTTTTCTCCCTCATCAATTTCTCACTTTAGTGCTTTCTTTTTGTTTTTGTTTTTGTGTGGGAGGTTATATATATATGACCTCCCCACACCCTAATCACCACCTCCCCCACCACCATATCACATTCACAGTCGCCTTTCATGATGATTTCTTTCGAATGAAACAGTTCTAGTCCTGTAGAAGCCATTTCTCTCTCTCTCTCTCTCTCTCTCTCTCTCTCTCTCTCTCTCTATATATATATATATATATATATATATATATATATATATATATATATATATATATATATATATATATATATATAATGGTATATGTGAATATCTATATATGTGGTGTATCTGTGTGGCTTCATATTTGTAAAGATACTTGTATTTTTTTTCCTTTGGACACATGTGCACGTATATATATATATATATATATATATATATATATATATATATATAAAGAAATTAAAGAAATTATTTAGCCTGATAGTGGGGTTAAGAACCCTCGAATAAATGGAAAAAGATGAGTATTGATGTACATGAGTATTGATGTACATGAGTATTGATGTACGTCAATACTCATCTTTTTCCATTTCTCCGAGGGTTCTTAACCCCACTATCAGGCTAAATAATTTCTTTAATTTCTTTAGTCAAAATACGGCGATAGCTAACATTTCTAATAATTTCAAATCAACTCGCTGTTTCGAAAATATTCTTATATATATATATATATATATATATATATATATATATATATATATATATATATATATGTGTGTGTGTGTGTGTGTGTGTGTATATATTTATATATATATGTGTGTAGAGTACTAATTTGAATAATGGCCTTATTGGTCTTAAAAAATAACATATCTCGCTCTCTCCCCCCCCCCCTCTCTCTCTCTCTCTCTATATATATATATATATATATATATATATATTTATTAAAATAACAGATTAAAGTTCTGAAACTGTTTCAGAAGATCCCGTTAAGGGTGAAAGCAGCGATTCATTGCTTAAACTTTAATCTGTTATTTTAATAAATATTTGCTCTACGGTTCTTATGTATTTGATATAT
>OZ024740.1:424646742-424649242 GCA_964016885.1 Eledone cirrhosa
AACGACCCGACCATGAGACAGGTTGTACTGGGATACATGTTACCAGTAGCACCAACTGGTGACCTGACATATACATACATACATACATACATACATACATACATACATACATATGACACATACATATGACACATAGATACATATACACTTACATACATACATGATGATGGCTGCAACTCGATTTCGAGTATTAGCATCGCTTGATAATTAAGCATAAACATAATGGACGTGGCGTATGGCCAGCAATACCATGGGTCGTAAAAAATATGAGGAAACGCGTTGCACGGAGCCAATCCGACTTTTAGAACATCGAATGCATTTATGCAAAAAGAAGAACTGGTCTACATCATTGGATGCAAACGAAGTCGCTACTGGTACAACCTGTGCATGATCGGGTCGTCGGCGACTAAACCAGCAAACCCACCAAACTTGATTGGTGAGGAGGGTGATTTTGGACACCCTGCGGGATGACAAACAAAACCCGTCAAAGGGCGGAGTAACTGAGGAGGGTCAACGGTCATCCAATAAGGTTTTATTTTAGTCTTCATTGAGACATCTCTCTAGGAGAAGGTCACTCTGATATAAAACATATATATATACCTACATACATGACTACCGTGTCTGGTATGCGAATTTCCTCTCTAAACAACCCACATTTGGTCTCTACACGTCCGTCATCACTTAGGTCGATAGCATTTTATCAGATCACATGATCATGCCGTGTGCTGACGGCTCTCGCTCTCTCTCACGCCAAGCCACGTGTACATTGTTCTCCAATGGACGCATGATTTTATTAAAAGTAAAACTACAAACGCTGTTGAAGAAAACCTTATCGCAGTCCCTTAAGCATAAACAACACGTGACTAGAACCCTAATGATTAGTCCATATAGTTCTCACAATCACTGATGATTTCTCACGGAGGACACACTCTCACCCAACCTCTTGCCTTATTTTTCATAGTTTCACTGCCAGAAAATATATCAATTCTCAATAACTAATGATCCTCTAGAGGGCTCAGTTGAGGCCTTCAATGAAGCACTGCTCCCACATAAGGGACCTCGGTGATTTCACTCTAGAACCCCAGGTCACAACCAGAAGAAAGGTCAATCGGTTTATAGTCACACGTTGATATTCAACAACCTTTGACCCACGGTGGTTGTCTTCCCTCCCAGCCTATTTTACTGTTTTACAATGGCCTCTGAGGGCGGTGGATTGTCAGTAGACTCTCGGACACCATGCTACGCTGTATAGAGTTACGGCCCTTTATGTTCTGTGTTCAAATCCTGCCGTGGTTATCTTTGACTTTCATCCTTAAAATGTCAATAAAATAGAGTACCAGTAACGAACTAGGGGCGATTTCATCGGCTATCCCTCCTCCAAAATTGTTGGCCTCGAGCTTAAATCAGAAACCGTTATTTAAATGATCACCCCTATTTATCGTAACCCATTAGTTTCATGCCACCTCCACCCAGGTATTCTTGACACACTCGTACCTTCTTCTTTCGTCACTCGAGTTCTGTCCAAGTTCCCAGGCTCCGCCTTATATATTCATTTTATTATAGAAATGACTTCCACAGGAATAGAACTGTTTCATTCGTAAGAAATCATTTCTACAATAAAATGAATATACTTATATTCTACTAACGTATTGAGTACCCTTTTTAACGATGGTCACCCTTCGATACACAAGTTTATCCGGGTTCAATCGAGGGTAACCACAGTAAGTAAGGTACTCAATACAAAGCAGAGTATAAATATTTAATATAGAAAGGCTTCTACAGGACTAGAACTGTTTCATTCGGGAGAAATCATCAGGAAGCCCTGATGATTTCTCCCGAATGAAACAGTTCTAGTCCTGTAGAAGCCTTTCTATATATATATATATATATATATATATATATATATATATATATATATATATATATATATATATATACTATAAATTATGTCCTTAGAATCATTTGATAAGATATATACTCAATTTCATCTCCCAATTAGCATAATTAACCACACAAAAAGCCAATCAAACCAGGCTATAAGATCAAAAGGCACCTGTGAAGAAATAATAGATAAATAAACGATAGCCACCTATTCGCGATCAACAGCCATAGAATATTTACCCAGCATTTCAATAGCACGTGGAAATCGATTAAATATATCGTCAACCATACACAATCAGGTATAAAATCAAAGCTAGAAGAAAAAATGCATATACACACACACATATATATATATATATATATATATATATATATATATATATATATATATATATATATATATATATATATATATATATATATATATATATTTATATATATATAAATATATATATAGATATATATATGTGTGTGTGTGTGTGTGTGTGTGTGTGTGTGTGTGTGTGTTTCTGTGTACATGTGTTTAATTATTTGTATGTATGTGTATGTACATATGTGGGTACGAACGAAAGAAAAAAAAGCGATCAATGTGTGGAAGTTGTAATTATATTAACATTGT
>OZ024740.1:424664242-424676742 GCA_964016885.1 Eledone cirrhosa
ACTGGCTCGGGTATTCTCGTCCTCAATAGGATAAATTCCAGTTCATCAAACGTGTGTATGTGTGTATTTATTCATGTATGTGTGTACGTTTGTGTACTTATGGAAGTAGCTCGCTATCACCATATATGGAACTGAGTTGGCTGTCCGCAAGTGCCAGTCCCGTGAGGGTGGTGTGGATGTTCTAGCGCGTCTCCCTTGCTGTCATCCGGGGCAATGTCTTCTCCATCCTGTGGATCGAGACCACGAGGCGGCGGGTTAATTGTAAGAGAAACGTTTGAGGCCGGGTATTTTTCTTTCTGATAATTTCTTCGGTAAATTCTTCCACTCTCATTTGATATGTAAGGTGGATAGAGAGAGAGAGAGAGAAAGAAAGAAAGAAAGAGAGAGGGGGCATCTGATGCCCAGTAAGGTTTATGTAAAGCTTAAATTTCAACATTAATGATCAATCTATGATCAAAAGCATCTTAGTCAACGCTCTGGATATCTTTTCCATCTGATTGGGTGCGATTTGAGGGAGATTTGCTGCTTTTTCTAGCAAGGCAAGTGACCTCATAGAAACCTCCTCATTAACGTATATCGCCCTAGAATATCAAACAGACCTATGATTATAGATATTCCTGCATAACCAATCCGTATTTTCCCATGTGCAAACAACCTTGGATTATATTATGTAATCTATCCTATTTAAAACAGTGCGGACTGGTTTGTGAGAAATTTGGCTGCTATTTCTAACAGGTCCAGCTATCACGTAAAGGTTCGTTGGCTGGCCCCTTATTAGTAGTGAATGGAGTAGGTATATTGACAGAATCGATAGAGTAGCGAACATAATTCGTTGTTATATTTAGTGACAGCTCTTTTCGTTCTGAGTTCGAATCCTACCGGAGTCAACTTTGCTTTTCATTCTTCTGAGGTCGATAAAATATACAATTAGTGAATTATAAAATACATTCCAGAACCACATTATGAGACTTATGATTAACAAACGACTCAGCGACCAGATCTCTATCAATGAACTACTCAACATTACCAGACTTAAACCAATCACATCAGTTATCAAGTCAATAGTACTTAAACTGTATGGTCAGATCAAAAGATCAACTCGTGGTATAAGTACGTTATGCCTTGAAGGAAAGTTAGTTGGTAAGAGATACAGAGGTCGCCAGGGGATGCCATCCAGTGCAGCCTGACCTCAGACAGGCTCACGTGCCAGCTCGACCAGCACCGCCTTGCCTGTTTTCGCGCGGCCTCCAAACCCCACAGTGGTGCCTAGCTCCATGCCTTGCCATCCTTCTTCACTGGCACGCGGCTGGATAACGATATCCTGCGCATCTGCGGATCTGCGAGCCACATAAATGTCACTGTGGATCCACCGTGGACTCTTTCGGATTCCACCCGCTTTCTTGTCGCCACAGTGCCGGCTGCCTTCCGCGCCATGTTGCCCTCAACGAGGTCATTAAGCATGGCTTGGACCAGCTCGAGCCGGTGGCGCTGGACCAAGGTGATGGCAAAAGGCCAGACAGTATGACCATCTTCCCGTTCCGCGGTGGCAAACTCCTCGTCTGGGATGCCACTTGCAGCGACACTTTCTTCAGCTGCAACTTGGTGCAGTCTGCGGCTAACCCAGTTTCTGCTGCACGTCGGGCTGGGGAGCCAAACTCTTCAAATACCGGTCGCTCTCCGACAGGTTCGCTGTCGTACAGTTGGCAGTAGAGACTTCTGGTGTCATTTGGCCGTAGGGCTACCTCCCTATTTACCTCCATAGGCGCTGAGCTTGCCAGCCGCAGGTGTGAGCCTCGCGAGTTGGAATGGCTCTTCCAGCGCATCTCCCTTACCATCTTCCGGGGAAACGCCTTCTCTATTCTGTCCGTCGGTTCATTTATTGGCCGACATATAGGGGACAATACAAAAGACTGGGACAGTGGGGTTTTACAGAAAAATCGAGTAAACAATATGAATCAGAATAACAAAGTAACAATAAAATTACAACAAGAAAACATTCTACAATAGGGGGAATGACCACCCAGGGTTCGCCCTGGTACCCCACCAATCCTGAACGACCCGACGCTTCGAGAGCACTCTGGAAGAGCACCCCCTCTCCTCCTCAAATTTACCTACCTACAGCCGCATAAACAGAGTAGGCCCACTCAGACGGGCCATTCTCGGCACATTCATCCACCATTCAGCAAATGTACTGGGGGAGCACTTCTCTCTCCACCCTCACCTTCCTTTCCAAGTGAAACTTGAAAAAGTTGATGAGGGATTGCCGAAGAGAAAAGTGTCTGTCTTCAGTCCTTTCAACCTCTAATCGACCACTAATCCTCTATAGAACTCGAGAGTGGAAGTGCCACTGACCGCATTCCCGCCTGGTAGAGGGCAGTGAGTGCCTGGCAACATTCCAGATGCCAGTCACCCAGTCTCGGTCTGTCTTGACCCAGGACTGCAGCTCAGTCAAAGAAACGAGCTGCGGAAAGGCCCGTCTGACAAACGGCGACCACACCTGTTCACCATTTAGGCAGAATATCTAGAGATGACGCAGCCTCAGCGCGTGCCTGCGTATCATTAGCCACGGCATGCCCAGCCCTCCACGTAGAGGGTGCTGGCAGCAGATGGACCGCCTCACCAGCGGAACCTGACCCCTCCACAAGAATTTGAAGAGGAGCCGCTCCAAGATGGCGAGGCGCGAACGGGGGCAAAAGACGACGGTCAGACGGTAGTAGATGACGGACGCGATGTACGCGTTCACCACCTCCGCCCGACCTTTCAGTGATAGCTTCATCCCAGCCCATTTCTGGGTGAGACTGGCTACCCTGCCCGTCACCTCGTCCCAATTCTTATCCACCTGGAGGTCTGGCTCGAACCAAACCCCGAGCAACTTTACCGGTCCGTCCGTCCAGCGCCTAACGACGCTGTTGGACGGCATGGCTTTGCCTCTCTAGGTGCCGAGTTGCAAGCCCACCGACTTTTCCGGGTTAAGTTTTGCTCCCGTCAACCTTCCATATTCCTCCAATAAGTTACCGACGACCTCGATTTCAGAGGTGTCCGACACCATCACGGTGATGTCGTCCGCATAAGCCGACACAGCCTTTCCGCGTCCCGGTTGGAGCGGGATGCCCTGCAACAGCTCCAGCTTCCGCAGTAAAGGCTCGAGAGTCAATACGTACAGAAGGGAAGAGAGAGGGCACCTTTGACACACCGATCGGGAGACCTGAAACGGTTCCGAGAGGTGGCCATTTTGACCATCGAGCAGGTGCCGCTGTGCATTGCAGCGATCCAGCTTCTGAAGACGGGGCCGAAGCCAGCCGCCTTGAGGACAGCTTCCAGGTACCGATGGTCGACCCTATCGAATGCTTTCGATCGATCTAAATTGATCAGAGCCCCACCGAAACCAGGTTTACACCCTACCCTCTCTATGATGTATCGCATTAGATGGTGGTTGTCGTGTATGGACCTGGTTGGGATTGCGCAAGTTTGCGCCAACCTCTTCACTAACACCCTGGTCAAAATCTTAAACTCTGTGTTGAGCAGAGTTATGGGCCTGAAATTGTCTAATGTGTCCTTCTTGTTCTCGTCTTTCCTTATCAGCGTCACTACGCCCCGGCTCACAGAACTGGGAATACTCCCGTTTTGCTGCCAGTTTCAGTAGAAGGCTTCGAGGAGATTGGAGAACAAGTCTGGCATATTTACGTAAAGCTCGTAGGGCAGACCATCCAAACCGGGTGACTTGCGCCTCATGCAGCCGACAAGGGCATCCTGAATCTCGGCTGAAGTAATTGGCCTTTCGCAGCGCCCAGCGTCAGCCGTCGAGATTTGCAGCAAGCCATCGAGGTAGGGACTGAAGTCCGCCACCATCTCTGACCGGCCACTTCCCCCGAGCAACCGAACAAAATGTTGGCGAAAGGCCTCACACATCCGCTTGGAATCGCTCAGCTCGTGTCCGTCTCGGTCCGTCAAAGTCCGAATCGTGGTTTTATTACCACGCTGCGCCTCTGCCACGCGGGCCCATCGAACAGCTTTGGTTCCGTCGTTTCTCAGAGCACGCGCCTTAGCTCTGACAATGCAACCTTCGAGTTTCGCATTGAAGAAATGGTCTAATGCCATTCTCGCCGCTAACCAATAGTCTCGTCTAACTTACCTACCAACTTCCCCTCCTTTCTATTTTTCTCTAACGCTACTTCTTTGCTAAACTCTATCGAAGTTACTCTAATCTCTCTTTTGAGAGCCCCCCCCCCCCCACCATCTATTGTTGACGACTCCCCCTGTCAACTTTTTCTTAACTAAATTGTTGACCTGGTCCCTGAAAGCCTTACGTGCCGGAAATGACATGTTTAGCTTCCAGTAACCAGGTACTAACCTACGCGTCTTATCTAGGTCGACCATACAGATCACAAACTTGTGATCTGAATAGGCGACCGTTTCAAAACGTGGACAGCTTACACTATTTCTGTCTATTTTCCTAATGAATATCCTGTCTATATACGATCTAGATGACCTTATGCGGTTAGCCCAGGTCCACACAGGCGCATTAGGGAAATCTAGTCGGTACCTGTCAGACAGTTGGAACTGGCTGATCAGGTTCTTGAGGCTTTTGCACCCCCCGCTCCTATCGGATACTCCCACACAGTCCCAGCGTGCGTCTAAGATGCCGTTCCAGTCCTCTGCTAACAGTAAAAGGCGAGACGTACCCAGAAAGGCTTCCAGGCGTCTAAAGAAGTCCGGCCGTCCTGCCCCAGTAGGAGCATAGACGGCCACCAGTCTAAAGGCACCACCTTCGTTATTGTTCACGTCCAGGACCACCAACTTCCCGTCCGGGTCCCGGAAGATCGACCTTACCTCGAGATCCAGGCCTTTCCTAAACAGCACTTCCACCCCGCCTCCCATTCCCGGCCGGCTAACAGATGCAAAGATCTGATAGTCGTTGAAAATGGGGGCTAGTGCGCGCGTGTCGGAAATCCTGGTCTCGCTGACGGCAATTACATCCATTTCTAGAGACCTGAGGTCGTTGAGCAGGTGACCCTGCTTCCAGGAATATCCCAGGCCTTGAACATTTAAACATCCTACTCTTAATACGGCCATGTTGGCAGGTTGAAAAGAGAGAGAGGAAAGGTCTACTTACCTTCCGGTCTCTTGTGAAGGTCGGGTTGTTCGACCTCCATAGTTGGTGGGCTTTCTTTTGGGAACCCCTTTAAAAGTCTTCGAGTGGGTTTTACGTTCGGGGTTCCCACCTCCCGAGGAAAGCTGTCTCGTATTTCTTTGAATATGTCCAGCGACATTCGCACCAGAACCGAATCTTCCAGCACGCGAAATGTGCTCGATTTAAACATTTCCCCCTCTTTTTGTATATTTTCACTTCGTGCTACGAGGACCATCAGTTCCTTGTTGGCCCTCCTGACGAGAACGAAGTTTTGTATGTTTTGTTGGTGTGATTTTATTTGTTTGCGTAGCTGTGGTGGTGATGGTTTTGGTGGTGTTGTTTCGGTTGTGTCTGTGTTTGTTGTGAGTGCGGTGTCTGTGGTTTCAGATGTTTGTGTGTATATTTGTTCTTGCGTCTGTTTAGGTTGTTTGCGTTTCGGGGATTATGGTGATGGTGATGGTGATGGTGGTGTTGATGTTGGTGTTATTGGAGAGATGTTTGCGTGGGTGGTGTCTGAGTTTTTTTATTGTGGGTGATTTTGTGCTTTGTTGAGTTTTTTTTTTTCTTTTTGTGTTTCCTCTTTTGGGATTTTGGGGGATTTTGGTTTTCCCTCATCTTCACTACTGGTAGATGAGGGGTCTGTGTCTGTAAGTCTGTCTGTATGTATATTTATGGTTTTATTGGTGTGTATATTTTTGCGGGGAGGGGGAATTTGACAGCTTTCCTCATTTCCCCCCTGGGTGGTCAATGTTGGTGGTGGTCTTCTATTGGTGTTGTTGTTGGTGGTTTTGCCGGTGCTGGTGTTGGTTGTGGTCCTCGCCCCGGCGTCGGCAGCAGTGGAGCCTTTCGACCCCTTGCCTCTTTCAGCAGTTGAGGGCAGAAGGCTCGCAAATGGGTTTTTTCCCCACAAACAAAACACTGCGGCCTTTTGCCTTTGGTCATATTGTGAATGACCGTCTCATTCTGAAGGCGGATGTGGTCCGGGATTGTCTTCACATTCTCGGGCCTGATCTGGAGAAGGATCTCCAGGTCAACCCCGGACCAATTCTCTCTGGCCGTTCTGGTCACTTCTATAGGGACGGTATCCGTCCCTTCCACAATCACACATCCCAGAAGCCACCACATGTCAAGTCCTGGTGGGATTCTGGGAATGCGGAGACGGGCCGTCATTTTCCCATGTGGGAGGGGTACATTAAGACGTTGCTGGTTTTGCAAGGAGTCATAGCGTGTTTCATAGCGAGGGCTTCTGACTTGAACAACACCGAAATGGTGCCGTACTGTCTGCCCCTCTCTATGTATTCGGTGTTTTCTCTGATGAACCTCAGCGCGACTTCGACATCTTCTTGTGGGATTAAAGCTGCCCTTTTGGTTTTTGCTGAGATGCATCTATAATGCACCGTTCTGCGCTCCACTGCCTCAATAGCTTCTACCGGGACAGTTAAGTTGGCCCAGGTTTCCTCTTGCTTGGGCCAACTTTTCTCTGTTTGAGAGGTCCATGTTGAAGCATGGCCTCTTTTTTGCTGCTGCCGCAGCGAAAGTGTTCTTCTTGTTTTCGTTGGGGGTGTTGTTGTCGTTGTCGTTGTTCTTGTTGGTGTTGTTATCACTGTCGCTGTTATCATTGTTGTCTTTGTTGTCACCGTTGTTCTCGGTGCAGTTGGTATTGTTGCTGTTGGTGTTGTCGCTATTAGTTTTCATGTTAGTGTTGTTGATATTGTTGTTGCATTTGTCATTTTTTTTTTGTTATCTGTATTTTCGTTGTCGCTGTTACTGTCATTTTTTTCAAAACTAGAGTTCTCATTGGTATCATTGGTGTCTTTGTTTACCTTGTTTGTGGTGGTGTTTGTGTTATCAATGGGTGTTAATTTCGCTGTAGCGCTCCTCTCAACTTCTACGTCGTTGTGGCACAACAGCAGACATATCGGGGGGTGCTCAGCTTTTTTTTTTCTCCGTAAATTTTAAAAAATGTAATAAAAGTTCAAATATTTGGGCCAAAAGGCCCAAATATTATACTTTCCCCTTCACGGGGCAAAGTCTAAGGGCTTATATCCCTTACACAACAAGAAATATTTAACAACAAATAATTTAAACAGGCAAGTGAAGCGACTTACTGGGAGCCAGCAAAATACGTCCGATTAGACCAATAATAATAATAATAATATAATGATATAGATATATATAGATACACAATTATATAGAGAGATTATATATACATACACAATGATATAGATATATATAATGATACAGATAGATAGATATATATACATACACAATGATATAGATATAGATATATATAATGATATAGATAGATTTCTTTATTTACCATAAAGGCATAAAAAGAAGGGACAAATACAAAGGGGGAGTTTACATATAATCGAGTAAAAAGGGTGTAACATGAAAATAATCGAAAATAACCTCAAAAGGGAGGGGACGTGATGGGGGTTGCACACACCCCCGAAAAAGTGTGCAATCCTTTGCCCGGGGAGCACATGGAGAAGGTGTTCCCCTCTCCTTTACTTCTTTACCTACAGGATGGTATACAGAGAAGGCCCATTTACACGAGCCATTCTCGCCACTATCACCCACCTTTCATAAAACTGCCTGTGGCCAAGCACCTCTCTCTCCATTCTTATCCTTCTTCCGAAGTGATATCGGAAGAAGTAGACCAGACTATGGCCAGAGAGGAAGTTGCCTGACCTCAGACCTTTCAATCGTGTCCACCAAACAACCTCTTTCAACATGGCTATTACGCACAGAAAAACCGCCTTTGCTTCCTTTGTGAAGAGGGGAGGCGGTTTGATTGTCATCACGGACTCGGCGGTCAATTTAATCGGCGCCACCCGCGACAGCAGTTGTTCGGCGTAGCCCCACAGATCAGCCACGCCCGGACATTGCACCAATGCGTGCGCCACGGTTTCTTCGTGACGCACGCATCTAGGGCAAATCTTTTTTGAGGGATCCCTGCCCGGGCGCCCGTGTCTGTAGAGCCTCTCTCGAACGGGTAGAGCCCCTCGGTAGCACTGCCAGGCCAGTGACTTCTGGAAGTTGTCCATTGGTCCTGGGCCGAAAGTCCTACCGAACAGGCTGGCCAGTTCGTCTTCTTCCATGTCCAGCGACTCTCCAAGGGTGTCATCGCCCCTGCTAGCCACCAGCCCTCTATAGAATGATGAGGTGGATTCTCCACCGATGGCCCGGCCCGCTTGCCAGAGAGCCCTGAGCGCCTGAGCACACTCAGTGTGCCAGTCTCCCAGTTTTCCGGATCTTTGCTTGACCCAGGACTGTAGCTCGGTGAGTGAGACGAGTCTCGGAAAGGCTCGTTTCACGAACGGAGCCCACACCGGTTGACCAGTGAGGAATACCTGTAGGTGCCGTAGCCTTAATGCGTGCCTACGCATCATCAACCACGGCATCCCCAGCCCTCCTTTCGAAGGTTGTTGGCAGCAGATGGATCTTCTCACCATAGGAGGACGCTTCTTCCAAAGAAATTGGAAGAGCATGCGTTCCATGGTGGTGAGTGTTTCCTTAGGGCAAGGCACGACAGTCAGGCGGTAGTAAGTGACGGACGCTATGTAAATGTTCGCCACCTCCGCCCGGCCTTTTAGGGACAGCTTACACTTGGCCCATTTCTGGGTTAGTGCAAACACCTTGTTCGTAACCTCGTTCCAGTTCTTTTCCACCTGGAGGTCCGGTCCAAACCAGACCCCAAGCAACTTTACCGGGCCCTCCGTCCAGTGTCCGACGACACCGTCAGGAGGCATCGGTTTGCCTCTCCACGTTCCGAGTTGCAGCCCGATGGATTTTTCCCGGTTCAGTTTCGCTCCTGACAACCTTTCGTACTCCTCCAGTAAGGTACCGATCGCCTCGATCTCCGAGTCGGTTGATACCATTACTGTTACGTCATCGGCGTAGGCCGACACCGCTTTGCTCAATCCTGGTTCCAGGGGGATACCCTGCAACAACTCCAACTTCCTCAGTAAAGGCTCGAGAGTCAATACGTACAGAAGGGAGGAGAGAGGGCACCCCTGTCGAATGGATCGTGTGATTTCGAACGGCTTCGAAAGGTAGCCGTTCACCTTGATCCTAGAACAGATGTGGTTGCTATGTAGGGCAGTGATCCAGCCTCTGAAAACAGGACCGAATCCAGCCGCCGCTAGCACCGCATCCAGGTAACCATGGTCGACCCTATCGAAGGCCTTAGACTGATCCAAGTTGATCAGGGCCCCACCGAAGCCGGGTTTGTTGCCAACCCTCTCTATGATGTATCGCATGAGGTGGAGGTTATCGTGAATGGACCTGGATGGGATAGCACATGTCTGCGCATCTCCCACCAGGCCACCCACGACAAGCGCCAACCTCTTTGCTAACACCTTGGCCAAAATCTTTAACTCTGTGTTTAGCAGGGTTATGGGCCGAAAATTATTTATACTATCCCCCTTGTTCTCGTCCTTCCTCACCAGCGTGACTACGCCCTTGGCTACAGAACAAGGAATTCTCCCGTTCTGCTGCCAATTGCAGTAGACCGCTTCGAGGAGTTCGGAGAAGAAGACCGGCATTGCTAAATAAAGTTCGTAAGGTATACCATCGAGACCTGGAGATTTGCGTCTGCTGCATTGGCTCAGCGCATCTCCGATCTCATCAGCCGAGATTGGTCCCTCGCAGGACTCTGCCTCTTTGTTCGAGAGACGCGGCAGGCCGTCGAGGTATGGACCGAAATCCACGCCCCGGCCCGGACCCTCGCCTCCCCCGAACAATCGGGCAAAGTGCTTTTGAAAGGCCTCGCACATCTGCTTAGGCTCCCGGATCACTCGTCCATCTTCGTCTTGCAACGACCGGATGGTGGATCGATTTCCACTTTTAGCTTCTGTCACGCGGGCCCATCCAACGGCTTTGGCCCCCTCATTACCTAGAGCACGTATTTTACTTCGAATGACGCAGCCTTCATGCTTTGCATCGAAAAACTGGTTCAAGGCCGTCCTCGATGCCAGCACTCTGGCCACATCTTCGCTCTTGATTGCCTCTTCTAATTTACCTGTTAATTCTTTCTCGTTTCTATTCCTATTGGCAGCTAACATCTTGCTATAACTTATTGATTCTGTTCTAATCTCTCTTTTGAGAGATGCCCACCATCGGTTGTTGACGATTGCACCCGTCAACCTCTCCTTAACTAATCTGCTAATCCGGTTTCTGTAAGTCTCTTTTGCCGGTAAAGACAAATTAAGTTTCCAGTAACCGGGACCCTGTCTATGTGTTTTCTCGAGATTGACCACGCAGGTCACTAATTTGTGATCCGTGTAGCCAACCGTGCGCATTTCTGGACAGCTTAATATGTCCCTATCCTTACTTCTAACTAAGAATCTATCTAAGTACGATCTAGATTGACCACTGTGGTTTCTCCAAGTCCAGGTAGGCACAGTTGGAAAATCTAGTCGATATCTATCGACCAAGTTAAAACGGTCGAGTAACCCCTTGAGGCTGTTACACCCCCCTCTATTAGGACATGCTCCTGCATAGTCCCAACGTGCATCTAGGATGTCATTCCAATCCCCCGCTAGAAGCAGGGAACGCGACGTTCCCAGAAAAGTCTCCAAACGCTGGAAGAAGTCGGGCCGTTCAGCTCCGAAAGGGGAGTAGACGGCGACCAGTCTCAAGGCCGCACTTTCACTACTGCCAACGTCTAGCACCAACAAACGACCCTCCGGGTCCGAGTGCACAACCTGTACGGCAAGACCCAGGTGTTTTTGCAGTAGCACGACAACCCCACCCCCACCTCCAGGTTGACAGAGAGATGCATGCACCTCAAAGTCATCGAAGGTGGGGGCCAGCTGCCGCATGACGCTGATTCGAGTCTCACAGATAACCATTACATTTATACTACATGACCTGAGGTCATTTAGAAGCTTTGCTTGCTTCCAAGTTGAGCCCAGGCCACGTGCATTCAAACATCCTACTCTTAACACATCCATGTGGGCGGCAGAGCCAAAGGAGAGTGTAGAGACCTACCTTTCCGCTTCCCGGGGTTCGGGTTGCACGACTTCCATGGGGTCGGGGGTGTTGGGTGAAGGGGTGTCTTGTGGTGGTGTGGGGTCGTCGGTGTGTGGTGGGGTTGGGGTGTTTGGAGTTGTGTTGGGGAGGGGAAGGGGAGGGGGAAAGCTTTTTAGTAGGACGCGGTTTATGGGTTTGACAGAGGGTGGTCCTACGTCCTCCTTAAAATCCTTTTTTAGTTTTTGGTAGAGGTTCATTGGGATTTTTATTAGTTTTAAATGTGGGTGGTTTTCTGATGAAACAAAGTTTACACCTTCGGTTTGTACCGAAGGATTATTGTATATGAGTTCATTTAATTTATTATTGTTTCTGTTGATGTAAGTATAGTGTAATGTCTTTTTTTCCGATGGTGTGAGTGTTTCGAAGAGGGGAGGGGCAGGTTTGGTTTTGTTTGTTGCTGGAGGGGTGTTTTCTGTTTTGTTAGATTGTGTTGCGATTTGGGTGGGGGTTGTTTGTCCTTGTGTGTTTTGCACATGTTTTCTTTTTTTTCCTTTTAATCTGTCTGAAGGACTCCGTTTCTTCCTCCGAATTCGTTGGGTTATCTTCAGTGTTGGAGGGAAGAGGTATGTTTGCTGGTAATGTTTCCGTGTTGGTTTTCTTTGTGGGGGAGATGGATGTCACTATGTTAGACTGTGTTGTGTGTTGTGTCTGCGGTGGTTGTGTTGTTTTATTGAGTGAGAGGTTGGGTGGGCCTGTATTTTGTTTTGGGGTAATGTGTTGTGACTGTTTGTGTTGTGGTGGTGTTGTGGTGTTACTGAGGGACGGGTTGGGTGGGACTGAGTTTTGTTGTTTGTTTATCTGTTGTGGTGGTGGTGGTGGAGCTGGTGTTGGTAGCAGGGTTTTCTTTTTGTTGAGTTGGGGACAAGCGGCCTTCAGGTGCCCTCTGCCTGCACAGATATGGCAGGACGGCCTTCTCCCCTCCACGCTAATGTTTATATACCCGTGGTCCTCTAATAGGATTCTGTCGGGTATTTGGGCGATGCGTTCAGGCTTCATTTGTACTACCAGCTCTATACCTGTTCCACTGAACGCATTGCCTGTGGTTTTCCCAATGGAAATCACGTTGTCATTCACTGGATCGATGAAGCCAGCTATGAGCCAGCAGTAGTCCACATCTGGCATCATTGCATCCAGCCATATGCGTTGAGTTTTTTTCCCCATATAAGATGGATAAAAGGTGAAATTTTTCGAACGAATCGGTGACAAAGCACATTTTTTTGCCGCCGATTCGTTCTTCATGATAATTGCTAGGCTTCCATACAGTCTGTCTTTTCTTATGAAAGTTGTTTCATTCAGTACTTCTGCGAGTACTGTTTTGATATCTGCTTGA
>OZ024740.1:424681742-424691742 GCA_964016885.1 Eledone cirrhosa
ATGTATAGACAGTGACAATTGTTGGAAGGTGTAAATTTATATGACAGAAATAAGATCAATAAACGTTTCTACTTTTGGCACAAGGCCAGCAATTATCCAGTGCATTACTGGTACTTTATTTTATCGACCCCGTAAGGATGAAAGACAAAGTTTACCTCGGCTGGATTTGAACTCAGAATGGCAAGGGCCGTAACTCAATGCGTCAAAGCATGGTGTCCGACCCTCTACCGATAGTGCCAATCCACCGATCAATGATTGTTTCTACTTTTGGCACAAGGCCAACAATTATCTCAGTACATTACTGGTACTTTATTTTATCGACCCCGTAAGGATTAACGGCAAAGTTAACCTCGGCGGGAATCAATAATGACAACACCCCACACACACGATTCCAGTGGTGAGCAGTCAGTAAAAAGCGTGTTTTCCGGAACAAACACTAATAGTTTGAATGTCTTGTTAGTGATTCGTTAAGTAGTAACGACATTGACAACAACTTTGACATCTACGTACACGAATGTTAGCAATTAAGTGTACACATGGTGTTAGTACACGTGGTGTCCTTGGCCCTAGGACCACCTCCCTCCTCACCACCATTGACTCGGTATTGGCTACCTGTAGCAGTGGAGACATCTGGTGTCCTTGGCCCTAGGACCACCTCCCTCCTCACCACCATTGACTCGGTATTTGCTACCTGTAGCAGTGGAGACATCTGGTGTCCTTGGCCCTAGGACCACCTCCCTCCTCACCACCATTGACTCGGTATTGGCTACCTGTAGCAGTGGAGACATCTGGTGTCCTTGGCCCTAGGACCACCTCCCTCCTCACCACCACTGACTCGGTATTGGCTACCTGTAGCAGTGGAGACATCTGGTGTCCTTGGCCCTAGGACCACCTCCCTCCTCACCACCATTGACTCGGTATTGGCTACCTGTAGCAGTGGAGACATCTGGTGTCCTTGGCCCTAGGACCACCTCCCTCCTCACCACCACTGACTCGGTATTGGCTACCTGTAGCAGTGGAGACATCTGGTGTCCTTGGCCCTAGGACCACCTCCCTCCTCACCACCATTGACTCGGTGTTGGCTACCTGTAGCAGTGGAGACATCTGGTGTCCTTGGCCCTAGGACCACCTCCCTCCTCACCACCATTGACTCGGTATTGGCTACCTGTAGCAGTGGAGACATCTGGTGTCCTTGGCCCTAGGACCACCTCCCTCCTCACCACCATTGACTCGGTATTGGCTACCTGTAGCAGTGGAGACATCTGGTGTCCTTGGCCCTAGGACCACCTCCCTCCTCACCACCATTGACTCGGTGTTGGCTACCCGCAGGTGTCAGCCTCACGAGCTGGAATGGCCGGTCCAACACGTCTCCCTCACTATCCTCCGGCGAATCGCCTCCACCATTCTGTCCCCATGTACCACGGGACTGCCAGGGCGTGGGCTCCAATTTGTATGAGAGATGGGGAGAACGATAGAGACGGAGGCAGTGAGTGATAAAGGGTTAATTATACTTGACCAAACAATTTTATAATGGCACTCTGTGAGTTGTTCCTGTGAATAGTTATTTCACTAGTGGGTGTATTATATACATACATACATACATACATACATACATACATACATACACACATATATATATATATATATATATATATATATATATATATATATATATATAACCCACTCTACTACCCTAAGTATTGAGTACTCTGGTGCGTTATGGTCCATCTGGTTCCTTACCACAATTCCTTCGTTATATATATATGTATATATATATATATATATATATATATATATATATATATATATATATATATATATATATATATATATATGTATAACACCATCTCATTAACTAAATATATTAAGAAACGAGCATGGAGACTACTGATACATCTTCGTCTTACAGCGGGAGGGTGATTTTATGCCTTCAAAATATGAATTTAATGGAGCTCCGCTTGATGTCAGGACGTCTGGGCTAATATATTAAGTTTAAAAAAATGGAAAGTGTACGGGACTGTTTGTCTCATTTTCATTGTGAAGACGAAGCTCGCAGATAAGTAGAGTTAGTAGGCGAAACACTTGCTGGTAATTCAGTACGGTAGCCTTACTAAATAGGCTAGAATCAGAAGCATAGCTAGTGACATTACATTCTGGGTGATTGTCACATTTGTCAAGCAATATAAATGGGTGATAAACATCAAACTAATGAGAAGTGACATGTAGTCAGGAGAGTATAAGAATGGACAGGAAAAATAACCCAAACTGAGCAAGTTCCAACAATACCAATAGTCATATCATTAATTTCAGCTGGAAGGGGACTGGAAAATACACTTTTTTCCAATCCAGAGATGGCATATGAGCTTACTTTGTATGGTCTCTCGTAATAGTACTACACCATCCATTTGTAAGACTTAGACTTAGTAGCTCCCACGTCTTGAGACGGATGAGACAGCTAAAGTGTTCCAATGACCATGGTCAGTTACATCTATCAATACATCCCATGTCTTGAGACATGAGACAACCAAAGTGTTCCAATGACCAAGGTCAGTTACATCTATCAATATATCCCATGTTTTGAGACATGAGACAGCCAAAGTGTTCCAATGACCATGGTCAGTTACATCTATCAATACATCCCATGTCTTGAGACATGAGACAACCAAAGTGTTCCAATGACCATGGTCAGTTGTATCTATCAATACATCCCACGTCTTGAGACACATGAGACAACCAAAGTGTTCCAATGACCAAGGTCAGTTACATCTATCAATACATCCCATGTTTTGAGACATGAGACAGCCAAAGTGTTCCAATGACCACAGTGAGTTGTATCTATCAATACATCCCATGTCTTGAGACACATGAGGCAGCCAAAATGTTCCAATGACGACGGTCAGTTACATCTATCAATACATCCCATGTCTTGAGACACATGAGGCAGCCAAAGTGCTCCAATGACCATGGTCAGTTACATCTATCAATACATCCCATGTCTTGAGACACACGAGGCAGCCAAAGTGCTCCAATGACCACGGTCAATTACATCTATCAATACATCATTCTAACTTCTGTTAACGGGTTCCTGGTTTCAGTCGACTGACTACCACCAGTTCATTTTGGGAATCCTCTTTCCATGAGTTCCCAACAGAGGTTGAGAAGACCTGATAGACAGTTACAAGAAAAGAAATAAAATGAAAAAATAACATAAAACGATATCCCCCCCCCCCCCCCCATTTAGAAAATTTCTAAAAGACTGTGAACTGTAACATCAACAATGTTCTGGTTTAATGTATAGTTTGGAAAGACATAGCCAAACAATATGAGGACAGATCTGGAAATAGGCGAACATCTGCTTTTGCTTTTAACAACAATATATAAAAGGATAAAGTACATTTGTCCAGTCGATGTGGGTTCGTTTATCGATGAGCCACCGAAGAAATGTCTTTTTAACATTTTTCCTTATTCATCCTTTATCCTTTTCTTCTCTAACTCTACTTCGATAAAAGATTTAACCTAAAATGTCAGATCCTTTTATTCTCTTTCCATTTGGTATACATGTTTTCACTGTATACACATTGTTTAGGTTATGTTTTAAAAAATATATGTTTGTCTACCGCATGTCTTCTTTACCGACCCCAACTCTATCAATATTCTCTCATTACTTTGTTTTAAACTCACATGCTGATCAATCGTTTGCTCCCTTGGTCTGTATATGTCATTTACCCCCCCTCCCTCTTTCACCTTCCTTCAATATCCTTCTTTCTTTCTCTCTCTATATTTTTATCTAAAGACATTTTTCCAATTCCAACCCGTCCGTCCCTTCAATCTATCTTATTTCTCATTCTTTCTTCTGATGAAGGACTAGCGTCCGAAACGTCAAGACCCTCTTCCTGCTATTTCAAACGTTAACCTAATATATTCCTTCCATATACTGTACCGATTGTGTTGTTATTTCTGTTTACCTTTTACACACACACACACACACACATATATATGAAGATAAGTACGGATCAAATGTGTTTGTGTAAGATTGCTTACCAAAGTATTTTTCTCGACATGGTATTTGCATGAGGTACGGTAATTGTCCAACATATCTACTGCAAGATGAAGCGACCTCATTTCGAACTTTGAAAATCTTTCTGATGAAATGCAGTATTTTACGTATTGCTAGCGAACGGGCATAATATTAATTATAATATGCAACCAGCACTCATAGACTGATATTGTATTGAAACATGTGTTAAAGAAAGTACTTTGATTAAATTCTTCACTTCTAACCTATACTTCACGCCTATTCGTTTGTTTTTCCTATCCATTTAAATATATATATATAGGTAGAAGACTGGAAGGTAATATCCGTAGTGGTGGAGCACTTAGTCCATGGGACGAGTTAGGTAGAGGTGGTTACACAACAGTTAGTTCACCATACCGAGAACAATTGTTTCATTAGCGGATCCTATACACGAGGGTCGACTGGAAAGTTCAGAGGCTGACTAAAATACTCTCATGGAACGACCAAATGCAGTATATTTTTCAACAGTCCCCGGAAAGAAAGAATTCAGTTACTA
The DNA here is from genome assembly GCA_964016885.1 of Eledone cirrhosa. Taxonomy (NCBI): domain Eukaryota; kingdom Metazoa; phylum Mollusca; class Cephalopoda; order Octopoda; family Eledonidae; genus Eledone; species Eledone cirrhosa. Next base: position 424,686,314 of record OZ024740.1, read on the forward strand.
ATAAGAAGTTTTCTCAGCTCTAACATCACTTCTTCATAGCCAACCTATGAACTTTTCAGCTCGCCCTTATATACATGTATATATATATACATACGCGCGCACACACACACATAACTACATACATATGAATATATATATATATATATATATATATATATATATATATATATATATATATATATATGTGTGAGTGTGTGTTTGCGCACACACATATATGTATGTATACACACACATACGCATATATATATGTACACACACACACACACATATATATATATAAAACAAAGGAATTGTGGTAAGGAACCAGATGGGCCATAACGCACCAGAGTACTCAATACTTAGGGTAGTAGAGTGGGAAATAGGAAAAAGTATGACCCCGACGGCAGAGCTCAAGCCGTTTCGACGGCTATTTCTGGACTCAAATAGTCGTCGAAACGGCTTGAGCTCTGCCGTCGAGGTCATACTTTTTCCTATATATATATATATATATATATATATATATATATATATATATATATATATATATATATATATATACTGTATATATATATACCCAAGCCTATCTCTCTCTCTAAGTATGTACGTCCCTGATTGTGTCTCAACCATCAAATAAAATAATGTTTCAATAAGTTTTTTTTTAATCTTTGTTTTTCTTTTCTTTGTGTTCGTCTTTTTTCTCCACCCTGGCAACATTTCAAAGGGCGAAAATCTTCTCAACGGAACACGTGCAACATCGGCTGGCTTTATTATATTTTACTTGCTTTATTTACTATCTGTTTTGTTGTTACTATTTATATATTGTAAGATCTAGAAGTGGGAGCCGAGAAAGTCGTTATAATATTATATTCCACGTTGACGATAGTTCTGTAATATTTGAGTCTAAGTGTCAAATGACACTGCTATAAGACGATGTAACCCACATTTTCATACCTCCACCCTAATACAACATAACATATCAAAACAAAACAAATCCCAATCTGCCCTTTACGTTTCCCTTATGTGGCTGGCTGTAGTTAAGGAATGTAGTTGAAATATGTTGGAGATAAAGTGTGTGTATTCATGCATGCAAGTGTCATTGCTAGTGTTGTTATGACTTCTGTCGATTTTCTGATGAACACCCACGTTTGTTTTCATGTTTTGTCTTTTATTTGTTGTTGTTTTTTTTTGTTTGTTTAGCATTTCATTCTTCCATGGTCGATAACACAACGTATCAGTCATGAACTGAGGTCGATTTAATCAACTCTACCCCCTCCCCACACCCACCAAAATATACCAAGGCGTGTGTATTCATGCATGGAAGTGTCATTGCTACTTTTGTTATGACTTCTGTCGATTTTCTGATGAACAGTCAAGTCTGTTTTGTTCTTTTTTCGCTTTGCATCCTTCCATGGTTGACAACACAAAGTATCTGTCATATACTGGGGTCACTTTAATCGGCTTTCCCACAATCCTCACCACACTCACCAAAATCTATTGTGGTTTTATCTTAATTTTAGAGAGCAATATCATGTCCGGGGTGGATGGCAGAATCGGGACAAAAGAAAGAACCTGCCCAGTACTGGCGTCGATACTATTGACTATATCTATATAGTAATGAGGTTTTCTCTCATTGGTGTTAGAAATCAATATTTAGGAATAGTCAGTCGATGTTTTTATTATTCCAAATGACACCGATTAAAAGACATATATTAAAGACCATGATTAAAGAAAAGTCAGTTTAAATCTTTTAGTTAGTCCTTTAGTATTACTGTTATTGGTTTCTGATTTGGACAGAAGGCCAACAATTTGGGGGGAAGGGGAAAGTTGATTAAATCGACCCTAGTGTGTTACTGGTAATTTATTTTATTGACCTCGTAAGGATGAAAGTCAAAGCTAACCTCAGCGGGTTTTAAACTCAGAACGCAAAGGGACGTAACTCTAAGCCGTAAAGCTTGTTGTTAAAACACAATTATCGTACTATTAGTTGGTGAGTTTTTTCTTCATATTCTTCATACGACAGCGGTTTCAAATTTAGATGATTGAGGGAGTTTTAAGCCCTGATGTAGAAACATTAGTTATAAACAATGACAAATATTTTTATCGCTGTTTTCAGATGTAATATTTGAAGCTAGAGGGAAAATGTAGAACCTATTCATGAAGTATACTTCGTTAATTTTTACGGCTCTCAGCTGCATCGAATTAGCTAACCACTTATGAGGTTGCATCTTCGGTGTCTAAAAGTCTGAAGTCTGTTTTCATCTCGGAGGCACCTCGGGCTTGTACTATTTTCCGTGGCGTCAAGCGACAGAGAGTACAAGATTTCCCCATGGACAGGACGCTAGTCCATCGTAGGCTTAACACCCTAGCTACTGCTGTTACTTATTTTCAGCTGAGTATACTGGAGCAACGTGTAATGAAGTATTTTTGCTCAAGAATACAACACACAACTCAGTCCAGGAATCGAACCCACGATATTATGATCATAAATCCAACATCCTTAAAACTAGGTCTCCAAATCTTGGGAACTTCAACGATAAAGCCCCAATCTAAACATGTCGTGGATTGGCAGTATCGGTAGAGGGTCGAACGCCATGCTTCCCAGCGGAATTACGTCCCTTTACAGTCTGAGTTCAAATCCCTCCGAGGTTAACTTTGCATTTCATCCTTACGGGATCTATAAAATAAAGTACCAGTAATGTACTGGTTAATTGCTGGCCTTGTGCCAAAATTAGAAGCAATTATTTCTCCAGGTGACAGAAGAAGGAAATTTAATTCAGACTACACAGAGCCACAAGTGATATCGTCTGATGCTCTAACAATTCCGGCTTGACACCGAAAGGAGGAAAGACCTTGACCTTGACAGAGATTTAAATACAGAACAGAGAAGACCAGGACAAATACAAGGCATTTATGGTGCTGAAAGGACTCTGAGAACTTACACGGACTATAATAATTGTTTCTAGGCACAAGGCCAGCGATTTGAAAGGGGCTTTATTTTATTGACTCTATAAGGATTAAAGGCAAAGCTAACTTAGGCGGGATTTGAACTCAGCACGTAAAGGGCCGTAACTTTGTGTTACGATGCACGGTGCGCGATGTTCTACTGATACTGCCAACCCACCGCCCTCACACGAACTATAATAATAATAATAATAATAATAATAATAATAATTGTTTCTACTTTTGGCACGAGACCATAATTACCCAGTACATTACTGGTACTTTATTTTATCGACCCTATAAGGATGAAAGGCAAAGTTAACCTCGACGGGATTTGAACTCAGACCATAAAGGGACGTAACTATGCTGGAAAGCATGGCGTCCGACCCTCTACCGATACTGCCAAAAATTCTTTGTAATATTGGTAAAGAGCCATGAAAGGCAAAGCTAATCTCGATGGGATTTGAACACAGAACGTAAAAGGGACGAAACTCTATGCCGCAAAGCATGTTGTCCGATGTTCTATCATTAAGCAGCAGCAGAGTGGTACCAGCAGCGGCAGCGGCAGAAGAAGAAGAAGAAGAAGAAGAAGAAGAAGAAGAAGAAGAAGAAGAAGAAGATTGAAATATAACATATTCTAGAGTTGAAATGGTAAGAACCACCACCTCCACCCTCGGCTAACAACCCACAAGGGTTGAGAAAAAATAATTGTTTCTACTTTAGGCACAAGGCCAGCAATTACCCAGTACATTACTGGTACCCTATTTTATAGACCCCGTAAGGATGAAAGGCAAAGTTAACCTGGGCGGGATTTGAACTCAGAATGTAAAGGGACGTAACTATGCTAGAAAGCATGGCGTCCAACCCTCTACCGATACTGCCAATTCACCGCCCTTGAGAAAAAAATAATGGGTTCTGATTTAGGCACAAGGCCAACAATTTTGGGTGGGTGAGGGGTCAATTAAATTGACCCCAGTGCGTTACTTTACGGCGAGAACAAAATAATGAAAGAAAATTGTGACACCCAATAAAGACTGGAACTAGCACAACCAGATAGTTGATGACATCATTTTTAGTTGTCCAGTTCTTGCCAAGTCTGAATATATATACAGATATGGTCAAGTTGCTATCTATATTCACAAGGGCAATATATCACAAGTGCTGGTATAAACATGGACGATACAAACAGCTGTGATATGGCCGTCAAGACCGTTAAGAAGATCAAAGGTAAACTGCAAGACTGCTAAAAAGATCAAGGTAAACTAGAAGACTGCTAAAAAGATCAAGGTAAACCGCAAGACTGTTAAAAAGATCAAGGTAAATCACAAGACTGCTAAAAAGATCAAGGTAAACCGCAAACCTACTAAAAAGATCAAGGTAAACTGCAAGACTGCTAAGAAGATCAAAGGTAAATCGCAAGACTGCTAAGAAGATCAAGGTAAACCGCCGAAACATAGTTGAGGGTTAAAAAACATAACAAATACACAGTAATAGAAATGGAGACTCCACTGACTGAAATAATACCCAGATATGGGGCACGAAGGTAAAACCAGTGTCAATAAAACTTGGAGCTCTATGGTTTACTAAAGAAAAAAATGTATGAGTAAGAAAAGGAGAGAAAAGGGAAGGTTTCTTGGGCCATAGAAGAAAGGGAGAGGGAGGGAGTGGGATCTATGCCTACGGCAGGGTGGTGTTTCCGCTGCGCCCCACAGATAAAACTGCAAAAGCATTTTCGCGGACAAATACCGCTACAACAGCCATCCCACCTCGCGGAGTTCCTTCCTCAGACGGGCTGCTAACGTTCCGATTTTGGGAAGTTCGATAGTAAGGGGTCCGATGACGCCTGAGGTCTCTACGGTGACCAGTGCGAAAAGGAAGCGGCCAGACAATCCCCGGTATTTCGAGGAACGGACGCCATGCTTTGCAGCAAAGAGTTACGGCCCTTTATGGTCTAAGTTCAAATCCCGCCGAGGTTAACTTTGTCTTTCATCCTTACGGGGTCGATAAAATAAAGTACCAGTAATGTACTGGAATAATTGCTGGCATTGTACCAAAATTAGAAACAATTATTATAGTATATTATAGAATATTATTATATTATATTGTAAACTATTATTGCAACTAATTTATGTTTTGGTGGAATAAATTTTATGTTATGTTTTATCTATATATATAAAACTGAGGATGTCTGTGTGTGTGTCTCTGTGAGTTTGAATCCCTAAAACTCGAGAAGTACCCAACCGATTTTTTTCAAACTTTACATGTGTATTACCTTTTGATCTCCTAGGGTGAAAAATTACGTTTTTTCAGCTTTTTGTGGGTTTTTTAGGCGTTACGTCAGACCGATTTCCTTGAAATTGTAACTATGTAATAGTCAGTCTCTCCTTCATACCGTGAGCAAAGAAAATCCAACTTTTTTATGGCCTAGAGTCCGCATTAGGTGAAAAACTTTTCAGCTTTTTAGGGCCTTTTTGAGGCGTTATGTCTAGCCGATTTTCCCGAAAGTTCAA
>OZ024740.1:424699242-424704242 GCA_964016885.1 Eledone cirrhosa
ATGGTCTTTTGTCTCTTGTTCACGATTTCACAGAGTTTATATTCATAGAGATCTGGGACTTGTCTATTTCTACTCACTTTCCGTTGCTAAAACTGTTTGTTGTTACTCTGGCGTCCCCCTTTATTTACGTGTCCCAACGACTTTTTTTAGCCGTTGTTCGCACCAACCCGAGGCATATGGCCCTTAAAGCGATGAAATGCCCAGGACGGTTGGAGGGTCACTGATGAAGGACTCACTTTTTCATATATATATATATATATATATATATATAGGAACGAGTAGGACCGCGACGGCTGATCTCAAGCCGTTTCGACGGCTAGTCCAGAATTAGCCGTCGAAACGGCTCGAGCTCAGCCGTCGGGGTCCTACTCGTTCCTATTATCCACTCTACTACCCTAATTATTAAGTACTTTGGTGCGTTATGGTCCACCTGGTTCCTTACCAAGTTTCCTTCGTTATATATATATATATATATATATGTATGTATATATACATGTGTGTGTATATATATATATATATATATAGTCTGTAACTAGCTGTTGAAACCAAAAGGGCTCAGCCGAAGGGTCCCGACACTTTCTAATATATATATATATATATGTGTTTTTTTCAGTTTGTCAGTTCTGGTATATATACATACACACACACATATATATGTATGTATAAATAGATATAAATATATATATATATATATATATATATATATATATATATATATATATATATATATATACACATGTATGTATCTATATATATATATATATATACACATGTATGTATGTATATATATATATATATATGCGACAATATGGTGAAATTTGAAGAAAGTGAAAAATACCCGAGAGACTAAGAAAAGAGTCGGGTTTTGGCAAAATCTCTTGGGAGACTTGGTTCATTTAGCGAGGCGACATCTTGTCTCATTCTCAGCATGTGTGTGTGTATGTGTGTCTATATGTGTGTTTGTGTATCTGTGTGTGTGTGTGTATGTGTTTGTGTGTGTCTATATGTGTGTACATATGACTATGTATGTGTATGTGCGCGCTCGTGTGTGTTTGTGTATGTGTGCGCGTGTGAACGCGCGTGCGTGTATGTGTTTCCATGTGCGTATGTGTGTATATTTGTACATGTGTCTGTATAATGTGTGTATGTTTATGAATGTGTGTGTGTGTGTACGTGTATGTATGTATGTATGTGTATGTGCGTGCTTGTGTGTGTACGTGTATGTATGTATGTATGTATGTGTATGTGCGTGCTTGTGTGTGTTTTATGTGTGTCTGCGTGCGAACGCGCGTGCGTGCATGTGTGTGTGTCTGTGTTTATGTATGTATATGAATGTATGTGTGTATGTGATGTGTATCTCTGTATGTGTGTGTGTGTGTGTATATGCACGCGTGCCTCTATGTGTGTGTGTATGTGTCTGTGCATGCGTGCGTGCCTCTGTGTGCGTATGTGTATATATCTATATATGCGTGCGTGCCTCTGTGTGTATATATATATATATATATATATATATATATATATATATATATATATATATATATATATATATATATGCGTGCGTGCCTCTGTATGTGTTTATCTGTATTTCCAGAGGCTAAACTAGGTTCTAATTTAAAATCTTTTTTATTAAATCTTTTCCATATTTCTCCATTAGTTATTTACAGTTCGGAGCTCCCTTTAATGGTGTAGGAATAATTGTTTCTACTTTTGGAACCAGACCAGCAAAACCCAGTACATTACTGGTACTTTATTTTATCGACCCCGTAAGGATGAAAGGCAAAGTTAACCTCGGAAGAATTTGAACTCAGATCAGAAAGGGGCGTAACTCTGTGCTACAAAGCATGTTATCCAACACTCTACCGATACTGCCAAACCAACACCAATACTGTATAAATTGGTATAAACAGCTTTGTAAAATAATACTTTTATCACTAACAAAAACCAAATTAGATTAAATTGATTGATTGTAAAGCAAATATATATATATATTGCTTTATATATATATATATATATATATATATATATATATATTGCTTTATATATATATATATATATATATATATAGCTTTATATATATATATATATAGCTTTATATATATATATATATATATATATAGCTTTATATATATATATATATAGCTTTATATATATATATATATATATATAATAGGAACCAGTAAGACCCCGACAGCTGAGCTCAAGCCGTTTCGACGGCTAATTCTGCGTCCAGAATTAGCCGTCGAAACGGCTTGAGCTCAGCTGTCGGGGTCTTACTGGTTCCTATTACCCACTCTACTACCTCAAGTATTGAGTACTTTGGTGCGTTATGGTCCACCTGGTTCCTTACCACATTTCCTTCGTTATATATATATATATATATATATATATATTGCTTTATATATATATACATATATACATATATATATATATATGCTTTATATATATATATATATATATATATATATATATATATATATAATTCAAGTTAATATAATCTATTAAATTTCGTGGCAAGTTAATATAGTTTCGTTGACAAATATATCAATATACCCAGACATGCTAACACTGTTAGTTAATAAAACAATGTATTTCTAAGCACTCTTTGGTTATTCCTATATATATATATATATATATATATATATATATATATATATATATATATATATATATATATATATATATATATATATAGAGAGAGAGAGAGAGAGAGAGAGAGAGAGAGAGCATTCCTACATCCGTTAACGTTTCAACATGTCGGGCTCGTCGGTGAAATGAAGTGATATTGAGTGGTGTGTTGTTGTGGTGTATAGTAGACAACAACGTATCATGGTTATGAGGTAACTGATAAAATCGTCATTTAATATCTTAATCATAATATCTCTTCTCCTCTAGGTCCCGTAACTCCCGTTGGATTCACAGGAGCGTCGTAATGACATACGGCGTTCTATGGCATTTTAAAAACCTGGCGGAGACTTTCTTCATTCCGGGTCTGAATACAGCAGATTTCTTCCAGAGAATCTAAACTATAATAAAGTAAGGAGTGTGGGACAGCGTCCATATATATTTTTTTTATCCCCTTTGTGAAATAAGTTGGATTACTTTGAATAAATAATTGTTTCTACTTTTGGCACAAGGCCAGCAATTACCCAGTGTATTACTGGTACTTTATTTTATCGACCCCGTAAGGATGAAAGGCAAAGTTAACCTCGACGGGATTTGAACTCAGATCGTAAAGGGACTACGCTGGAAAGCATGTCTGACCCTCTACCAATACTGCCAACCAATACTCACCACCCTACTTTGAATAAATAATGAATGAATATTACATAATTTATCTATTAAATTTCGTGGCTGTTCATTAAACATATTTTATTACTTATTTAAAGATTCACTTCTTGAAAATTTTCAAATATCAACACTTCCGGTTAGCGATCGCTTAAATAAATATATTTCCATCAATGGATTACGTTACTGATTACATAAGAGAGTGTAACGCAGTCTTCATTCAATTTCTGTGTATAATGTCAATTACCGTTTTATTTGATGTATCATATCCACATGCATATATACTTGCGTATAATATCAATATGCACACTACACAGGCTAGCAGAAAACCACCCGAGTGTGGTTTTCTGCTAGTGATTGATAGTGAGAGAACAGAGAAAGAGATATAGAGGAAAAAATAGACCTCACTACTAGACGAGTATTTTTATCATTGACCTCGGACGGAAGAAAGGCACAGTTGACCTCGGTGAGATTTGAACTTAGAGATGAGAGAACCAGAACGAACACTGTAACATTCTAACAACTCTGTCAATTCACAGCCTTATCAGAATATAAATTGTTTAAAGATTAACTCATGGTTACTTCTACAGTTTATATCGCATCTGTTGTATGTTTATATTTATTGTTATTATTAATTATATTCTTATATATTTATCTCTGATGTACTCTGAGATTCCTTTGTTTTTTCATAACCTGTTTTTATTTATTTTTATTTATTTTTCCTTTACTTATTTTTGTTGGTTTCATATCTATATTTGATTTTCTGAACACTAGAGAAGAATGAAAGAAAGAACAGAAAGAAAGACTGAGAGAGAGGCAGGCACTGAAATAGGGATAGATAGATAGATAGATAGATAGATAGATAGATAGATAGATAGATAGATAGATAGATAGATAGATAGATAGATAGAGTAAGAGAGAGAAAGAGAGAGTAACAGAGAAAGTTATATATATATATATATAGTTGTATAAGAGTGTTGTATACCTTTGTTGTTACGTGATAACTTCCTGATGATAAGCAGATCCTAGCGGGCCAAAGCACTACACGTCAGTAGTTTGCCCCAGGTAGGTGATATTGAGTCATATTGCTTCAGAAACATCCGATGATGTTGACCAGTTCTACGTTTCGGGTAGTATTTTCGATGCTCAGAGAGTGGGATTGGTCGAGTGCAAGGCCTTTCCCCTCTTAGAAAACCTTCAAAGCACAGGCCTGCTTGATCTGTTACAAGCGATTGCAATACTCTTAGCAGAGTTTCCAGCCATTAGGTGGATTGGCAGTATCGGTAGAGAGTCGGACCCCATGCTTTGAAGCATAGAGTTACGCCCCTTTATGATCTGAGTTCAAATCCCGCCGTCTATAACTTTGCCTTTCATCCTTACGAGGTCGATAAAATAAAGTACCAGTAATGCACTGTGTAATTGCTGGCCTTGTGCCAAAAGTAGAAACAATTATATAATTACTTATGTATAGATGAATGTGTATGTCAGTGCGTATATATTTTTGCGTGGGTGTATTTGTTTGCGAACCTTTGTTTCTGTGGGTATATGTACATGTATATATATATGTATATATATATGTACATATATATATGAAGGCCCCACTCGGTCACGAATGACCATGGCTTTTCACCTAGAAAGTTTCCCTCCGAGGCACAAGCTTGGGCAAGGTTTGTTTTGAGGAAGACCAGCAGTCGCCCATGTGTACCAGTCTCCCC
>OZ024740.1:424706742-424709242 GCA_964016885.1 Eledone cirrhosa
TCACAGACACACACAGACACACAAACACACATACACACATATATGTGTGTTAGGTGCATAACTACAGTTACAGGCGGCGCGCCGTTCGATTCTACTTGATCTCTCTCTCTCTCTCTCTCTCTCTCTCTCTCTCTCTCTACACACACACACACATATATATAGATACAGTGGGTTTGCCACTCAGATGCGGGGCATCTTGGTCAAATTTCCTTTACCATGGACCCAGATACACTGAAGTCATGTGAGTGTAATACGGTAGGCAGAGACTGTGCGGAAACCTATGACCTGAATATATAACTGTGTTAGGCTAATTTCAGTTGAGAATCTCGTTAAAGGGTCACGTGTGTGAGGAATGTTTGGCCACTTCTCATAGTAATACGTTGAATGGGATAAATTGATCGAACAAATGGAAGTTCCTACAATGTTCTCGGTATAGAGGTTTATTATTATTATATAAGAATATATAAAGTATAATATATATATAATATATAATTGTTTCTACTTTAGGCACAAGGCCAGCAATTACCCAGTACATTACTGGTACTTTATTTTATCGACCCCGTAAGGATGAAAGGAAAAGTTAACCTCGGCGGGATTATAATATATATATATATATATATATATATATATATATATATATATATATATATATGTAATGAAGGAGTTGTGGTAAGGAACCAGGTGGACCATAACGCACCAGAGTACTCAATACTTAGGGTAGTAGAGTCTGTAATGGGAAAATGTATGACCCCGACGGCAGAGCTCAAGCCATTTCGACGGCTATTTCTGGACTATTTCAGAAATAGCCGTCGAAACGGCTTGAGCTCTGCCGTCGGGGTCATACATTTTCCTATATATATATATATATATATATACATACATGCACACATATATATACCGAACATTTATTATAATATTCGGTTTGTTTGTAAACAAACAGCCCAAATTAAGCCGTACAGTGCTCGACAACCATCGTCGCCCTTTAGTTCAACACTGACACAGGAACGATGTACTAGTTTCACGCTTATTAGTTATCGTCAGCATCGTATACCTTCCTGTCAGATGATTGAACGTCTGTAAGTATATACTTTCCTTATGTATATTAACGGCTGAGTAGCCCAATTTGCATATCGAGTGGGTTAATCGGCCGGGCGTACCGAAAAAGATAAATGGAAAAGAATGAAGCGAAATTTCATTTCTCACTCTTAGTACGGCTGATACCTAAATATAAGTATGTATACGTACATATATTTGTACAAACGCACAGTAGTATGTATATATATACATACATGCACACACATATATATATATATATGTACGTATGGGTTTACCGAACATTTATTATAATGTACGGCGTAATTGGGGTTGTTTGTTTACAAACAAACCGAACATTATAATAAACGTTCGGTAAACCCATACGTACATATATATATGTGTGCATGTATGTATATATATACATACTACTGTGCGTCTGTACACATATATGTATGTACATATACATACTTATATTTAGGTATCAGCCGTACTAAGAGTGAGAAATGAAATTTCGCTTCATTCTTTTCCATTTATCGTTTTCGGTATGCCCGGCCGACTAACTCACTCGATATGCAAATTAGGCTGCTCAGCCGTTAATATGCATAATGAAAATATATATTTTTAGACGTTCAATCATCTGACAGAAAGGTATTCGATGCTGACGATAGCTAATAAGCTTGAAACTAGTACATCGTTCCTGTGTCAGTGTTGAACAATAGGGCGACGATGGTTGCCGAGCACTGTACGGCGTAATTCGGGCTGTTTGTTTACAAACAAACCGAACATTATAATAAATGTTCGGTAAACCCATACGTACATATATATATGTGTGCATGTATGTATGTATATACATACTACTGTACGTCTGTACACATATATGTATGTACGTATACATACTTATATTTAGGTATCAGCCGTACTAAGAGTGAGAAATGAAATTTCGTTTCATTCTTTTCCATATATATATATATATATATATATATATATATATATATATATATATATATATATATATATATATATATATATATGTATATATATATATATATATATATATATATATATATGTATATATATATATATATATATATATATATATATATATATATATATATATATATATGTATATATATATATAAGTATGTACACGTGCATACATATATGTATACAGACGTGCAGTAGTATGTATATATATATACATACATGCACACATATATATATGTACGTATGGATTCACCGAACATTTATTATAATGCTCGGTGTGTTTGTAAACAAACATCCCGAATTACGCCGTACAGTGCTCGGCAACCATCGTTGCTCGTTTGTTCAACACTGACAAAGGAACGCTGTACTAGTTTCAAGCTTATTAGCTATCGTCAGCAACGTATACCTTCCTGCCAGATTGTTGAACGTATATACTTACCTTATGCATATTAACGGCTGAGTAGCCCAATTTGCATATCAA
>OZ024740.1:424714242-424719242 GCA_964016885.1 Eledone cirrhosa
AACAACAGAGCTGCGATGGAGTTGTTCTGCATGGTTGTCTAATGTGTGTTTTCTAAATTTAAGACAGTAGGGAGGGGTGTGATATGGGGGAGAGTTAAGTTCTCTTTGTCATTGAAGTAAATAAATGTTTGACCGTTCCACACTCAAAAACAAACGTTCTCTCTCTCTCCCTCTCACTTTCTTCTCTCTCTCTCTTCGGCGTTCTTAAAGGAAGTTTGTAAGCATGTATGTAGTTTTATCGATTTGAAGGGGAGTAGAGAGAGGTAGGCAGATTCTATTAGAGGGGTAAAGCGTCATGTATTTAGTTTTATCGATTATTTCCATAATTCTGGGTGAGTTTGAATGGAATAAATAGTCGTTGACGTAAGTTAGACCATTTACAACATTCTCACAGACTTTGAGTCGAATCGGTTTGAAATTGTGCAAATGTATAAACATGGAACATGTGCACACACACACAACAACAACAATCTGCCTTTTATAGATAATGATATATATATAAATATACATATATATATATATATATATATATATATATATATATATATATATATATATATATATATATATATATACACACACATATATATATATACAAGTATCTATAAGCAGAAGGGATATTCAATTTGTTGGTAATTCAACAAATATAAATGTTAATAACTGATTCAGAGCACTCGACAGTGTTCTGGAGTAAATATGCAATGATATTAAATAAATGGAAACTATATTTACTATATTTATAAAACCATATTTATTCTATTAAATATATATATATATATATATATATATATATATATATATATATATATATATTTATTAAAATAACAGATTAAAGTTTATATATATATATATATATATATATATAAAGCTTATATATATAGTAATAATAATAAATTTGAAGACTAAAAATCCAAAGAGGGCTCGATAAGGATAAATATATATCAAATATATAAGAACCGTAGAGCAAATATTTATTAAATTAACAGATTAAAGTTTAAGCAAAGAATCGCTAAAGCCGAATGATACGCTTAATTACATAAGTAAGCATTCTAACCACCCTGCCAGCATAACCAAGAACCTGGTAAGAAACGCTTCTTTAAGGCTTTCCCGTCTATCTACATACGAGCATATTTTCAACGACCATTCCACATATTACAATGAAGCTTTTGCTCGGAGTGGATTTGTCGATAAGTTAGCATATACAGAGTACGAGAATAGACCTAAGAAAAACAGATCCCGACGCATTATATGGTATAACCCACCATATAATATGGAGGTGGCCACACCATTAGCTAAGATCTTTCTCTCCCTTATTATGAAGCATTTACCCCCAGCACATAAATATAGTAACATTTTTAATAGAAATACCATTAAAATTTCTTACTCTACAACTCCTAACCTTGCATATAACATCACAGCTTCAAATTTAGCTAAGTTACTTAGCCGTAGGAACACGCGCAACCCTGTAGCTAGTACTAGGAATCGGGTTGACTGCCCCTATCCGGGAAATGCCTCTCTAGTAACATTGTCTACAAATGCAAGGTTGAAACACCCACGTCCCGTAGGGCTTACATAGGGTTAACCGCCAATAGATTCAAGCAGCGTCTTTACATGCATACCCATTCTTTTCTTACCCCTTTAAGAAGGAATATGACGTCACTTTCAGCTTATATCTGGAGTCTAAAAGAGAACCACACCCAATATAAGTTGCGCTGGGAGATCCTAGCTAAGGCTAGATCGTATAACGGAAATAAAAGACCATGTGACCTCTGCGCCGCTGAGGCCCTGGGAATACTCTACGCCAAAGACCACATCTTAAATAAAAAATCTGAGGCAATTTCGGCTTGTAAACATAAATTGCACAAAACTTTCCTGTATTACAGCCCTACATTATACCCTAACGGATAATACGAACGATACGCGGATATTTTACGTCTTGATGTGGTAGCTAAGTATATGTTATGTTTATACCATTACTTATTTGTATAAGTAAGTATTTATTACCTGTATGTTTTGTGAAGGTACGTATACTTTCTCGTACGTATATTTCCTTGTATATGTCATGGCGTATATATTATATATGGGTTCTGTATGTGCGTGCGTGTTTTTTTTGTGTGTACGTGCTTGTATTTGCATACCCATGGTGAGTGTTTTCGCGCATGCTTGTGTTTGTACGTATAGGGATGCGTGTTTGTATATATTTAATTTCAATTACCTCTGTATTTTATTTACTTTATTCTTAACTCTGAAGCCGAGAATCATTCGGTTTCCTAAATAGAATTTTCGTCTACGACTTCAGTTATACCATTTACGTGGTTTTGTCTTTGCGTGTAATTCTTCTCACGCTCCACATATGACGTATTATCTTCGTTTTTCCGTTCATTACCAGAGAACGTCTCCATGAACCACCTAATAGAATATTAGTCTTAGACTTCATTTATACCATAAACGTGGTTTTGTCTTTGCGTGTAATTGTTTGTCACCGCTCCTAATAATTGTTTCTACGTTAGGCACAAGGCCAGCAATACACCAGTGCATTACTGGTACTTTATTTTATCGACCCCGTAAAGATGAAAGGCAAAGTTAACCTCGGCGGGATTTGAACTCAGATCGTAAAGGGACGTAACTCTTCACCGCTCCTAATGATGACGTATTATCTTCTTTTTTTTCTTTCTTTGCCAGGGAACGTTTCCACGAACCAAAGTATCGTCTTCCTGTCTTCCTTCGGTTGCAACGTTTTTTGAAATATTTACTTCTGCGTTCACAGATTGACTTTTTTAGTTTCAGAAGATCCCGTTAAGAGTGACAGCAGCGATTCTTTGCTTAAACTTTAATCTGTTATTTTAATAAATATATATATAATTATACAAGGATCGGAATTAGAGTATTCCGCAGTTCACAGTAATAATATTAGCTCAAAGAAGAACAGAGAATTTTCAACTGAGCTCAAATACAAATATATTACACAGAGAGAAATGTGTTACACAGTGAGATGTGTAACACACTTCTCTCTGTGTAATATATTTGTATATATATATATATATATATATAAGCTTATTTTTCATTGGCCCTTATCTTTTTTCCACAAGGGAGAGAACTTGTTGGAAATACCCGGCTGTTTTAATTACTTTTTATAAAGAGCCATATTACAATTTTCTTTTTCTTTTTATACTAAATTGAAATTCAAAGTTCTGTTAGGTTTTGGTTGTAATATTGTAATATTCCTTTACTAATTGTTGTTTCCGCTTCCTTCAGAAATAATCAGATTTCATTAAATTAAATTCATGTCACGTTTATTAAATGACATTATCCAAGGTTGCTGAAATGAGTACAGATCGTGTGAGACAGATAAACCAGGTAAACATACGTGATAAATTAATATGGTGTTTTTTCTTTCTTTTTTTCTTAGGGAGACAGAGAAGAATAAATATTAAAAACTTGGTAAACTTAATACAGAGATTTTAGATTTCTTCAAAACATTCTCAGTTTTCTCCTCAGACCAATTTATTCTATAAACCTTCCTCTGTTGAGCTGAGATTTGCGGTGAAGATTATTGTATTTCATATTTTCTGTGTGTAACATTTCTCGCCCCCAGCCCTCCTCTGTCGGTCTTCTTATGTCACCACTCGCCCCCAGCCCTCCTCTGTCGGTCTTCTTATGTTACCACTCGCCCCCAGCCCTCCTCTGTCGGTCTTCTTATGTCACCACTCGCCCCCAGCCCTCCTCTGTCGGTCTTCTTATGTTACCACTCGCCCCCAGCCCTCCTCTGTCGGTCTTCTTATGTCACTAATCGTAGTAACCGTCGCCACAATAACAATGGTTTATGATTTATGACAAAGGTAACACATTTTTAGGAGAGGAAAGTCGATTAAATCAACCCCAGTGCATTACTGGTTTTAATTTTACCTTTAAAATGCCACAAAGCATGTTGTACCGTGACACAAATAATGGAAGAATTTACAGTACTTTGGTTGGAATCTATAAATGCATGCATTCACATAGAAACACTTAATATGGAGGGGGAATGTACCGTAGTGGGTGGGAGTATATAGTGAGGGGGAATGTACCGTGGTGGGTGGGGTATATAGTGAGAGGGAATGTACCGTGGTGGGTGGGGTATATAGTGAGGGGGAATGTACCGTGGTGGGGTGGGTGGGTATATAGTGAGGGGGAATGTACCGTGGTGGTGGTGGTGGGGTATATAGTGAGGGGGAATGTGCCGTGGTGGTGGTGGTGGTGGGGGTATATAGTGAGGGGGAATGTACCGTGGTGGGTGGGGTATATAGTGAGGGGGAATGTACCGTTGTGGGTGGGGTATATAGTGAGGGGTAATGTACCGTGGTGGGTGGGGTATATAGTGAGGGGGAATGTACCGTGGTGGGTGGGGTATATAGTGAGGGGGAATGTACCGTGGTGGTGGTGGTGGTGGTGGGGGGGGGGGTATATAGTGAGGGGGAATGTACCGTGGTGGGTGGGGGTATATATGGAGGGGGAATGTACCGTGGTTTGGTGGGGATATATAGTGAGGGGGAATGTGCCGTGGTGGTGGTGGTGGTGGGGGTGGGTGGGGGTATATAGTGAGGGGGAATGTACCGTGGTGTGTGGGGTATATAGTGAGGGGGAATGTACCGTGGTGGTGGGGGCATATAGTGAGGGGGAATGTACCGTGGTGGGTGGGTGGGGTTATATAGTGAGGGGGAATGTACCTTGGTGGGTGGAGGTATATAGTGAGGGGGAATGTACCTTGGTGGGTGGAGGTATATAGTGAGGGGGTATATAGTGAGGGGGAATGTACCGTGGTGGGTGGGTGAGGGTATATAGTGAGGGGGAATGTACCGTGGTTGGTGTGGGTATATAGTGAGGGGGAATGTACCGTGGTGGGTGGGTGGGGGTATATAGTGAGGGGGAATGTACCGTGGTGGGTGTGGGTATATAGTGAGGGGGAATGTACCGTGGTGGGTGTGGGTATATAGTGAGGGGGAATGTACCGCGGTGAGTGG
>OZ024740.1:424724242-424741742 GCA_964016885.1 Eledone cirrhosa
GGTATATTTTGGTAGTACTTGTTACCATGTGGTCAATCCACGTCAAAACTATTTTGGTAGGTATTTACTCATACACACTGTCATACACACTCTCACACACTCTCACATACACACACTCTCACACATACACTCTCACACACACGCACATAGACTCACATACACACTCTCACAGACATATTTAGTCAGGGAGTAAGAGAATTGTTTATGAAGCATTAAAATGTAGTAAAATTACATTGATAGGCTTATGGCGAACATTTAAATAGCGTCATATAAATGCATACATATATATATATATATATACATTATATATATATATATATTAATATATATATATATATATATATATATATATATATATATATATATATATATATATATATATATATATATATATATATTTATTGATTAAAATAACAGATTAAAGTTTAAGCAAAGAATCGCTGCTTTCACCCTTAACGGGATCTTCTCAAGATCCCGTTAAGAGTGAAAGCAGCGATTCTTTGCTTAAACTTTAATCTGTTATTTTAATAAATATTTGCTCTACGGTTCTTATATATCTGATATATATTTATCCTTATCGAGCCCTCTTTGGATTTTAGTCTTCTAATTTATTATTACTATATATATATATATATATAATATAAGGTCAAAAGATGGTTAAAAGTGTTCCATGTATTTTATTATGCGCATCTCAAAAACTTCGCGGTGGAATTTAACTGTAACTTAGTTAACCTTAATATTATTAAGAATAATATACTTGATCTCTCTCTCTCTCTCTCTCTCTCTCTCTCTCTCTCTCTCTCTCTATATATATATATATATATATATATATATATAGAGAGAGAGAGAGAGAGAGATCAAGTATATTATTCTTAATAATATTAAGGTTAACTAAGTTACAATTAAATTCTACCGCAAAATTTTTGAGATGCCCATAATAAAATACATGGAACACTTTTAACCATATTTTGACCTTATATTATATATATATATATATATATATATATATATATATATATATATATATATATATATATAGTAATGATAAATTTGAAGACTAAAATCCCAAGAGGGCTCGATAAGGATAAATATATATCAGATATATAAGAACCGTAGAGCAAATATTTATTAAAATAACAGAGTAATGTATATATATATATATATATATACATTATATATATATATATATATATATGTATGACCAGTGGCAGTGAGAATTTTCAGTACCTGGAATCCAGTCCTCGATAGCTGTTCCATTTACCGAATTATTATTATTTTTATATGAGTCCCCAGTGTCCGCGCATTGCCTGGAGACTTGGCTGAGAATGACCTCCCTGATGACGCAATGAAATTCTCAACAGTTCATTACGTAACTGTCTTTATCCCATTGCAGAAACTAATTAGTTGGAGTGAAAATTTAAGTAAGTAAGTTAATTTTTAAAAAAAAATTTTTTTTTTATTTTCTTATTTTACGTCTTTTATATTATTGTTCTGCATCCTCCTGCATTGAACCACCTAGGTACTATGACATAACCTGTGTATTTGCTGGCATTAGCGTACATCTGTGCGCTTATGTTAGTAGATATATTAAATTATCTCTATATATATATATGTATGTATATATGGTGGCTGCCAACTCGATTTCGAGTACGGCCACTGCTTTATATCCATGTAGGAGAACCCCTACCAATGCGCTGAACGAGTGTGACTTTTGAGTCCAGCCAGCGACTTGAAAACTCTGGAACAAACACTACACTTGTGACAATTATTGACACATAGTGCTGGGCCCATGGTGCCATGTGACGACAAGTGCAGAGAGATCTCCAGATATAAAGCAATGCCTGTGCCGTGAAGCTTTTATAGTGAGCAAAGGCTCTGCACAAATCCAGTCCCACTCTCTTAACCAAGATGATATTTACCAAGAAGAAGAACAAGTCAACATCATTGGATACCATCAGGGTTGTAGGTGTTATATCAGAATTTTCCTTCTCCTAGAATTCTGCCTTGACAAAGGCTAAGGGGTCATCTCTCCCGGTGATTTTGGATAGCCATTGACTCTTAAGAGCTGCTTTGCCCTTTGACAGGTTTTGTTTTTAGTCCTGCAGGATGTCCAAAGTCACTCTCCTCACCAAGAAACCTTGGTAGGGTTGCCAGTTTAGTCGCCAACGACCCAACCATGAGACAGGTTGTACTGGGATACATGTTACCAGTAGCACCAACTGGTGACCTGACCTGACGTATGTATATATAGATACATATATACATACATATATGATGGCTGCCCCCTCGTTATCGAGTATGGCCATTGCACGTTATACCATTATTAATAATTATTAATTAATTCTATCGTGCAATGCCTGTGCGTGAAGATATTTTTTAAAGTGAGGAAAGACTGTGCACTGAACCAATCCCACTCTCTGAGCGACAGTAGCTATAACCTGAAAAGAAGAAAAGATCAACATCATCGGTAACTACTGCGCCGCAGGTTTTATGTCGGAGTTATCCCAGTTTCCTGAGTTGCCTTCTCCTAGAAGAATGCCCTGACAAAGGCTAGGGGTCCTTCACTCCCAGTAGTTTAACCGCGCGATCGGGTGTCCAGCCCGACTATTTCTATGTCCCCACGCATATACATACTCATGCACCCGTGTATATACACATATACATATACATACATATGTACATGTGTATATTTACACTTTTTCGAATGGCCGTTGACTCATGAGTTCTTCCGCCCTTTGTCAGGTTTTGTTTTTTGTCCTGCAGGGTGTCCAAAATCACCCTCCTCACCAAGTAAACTTGGTGGGGTTGCCGTTCGTGTAAGAACCTGGTCACATCTTCAGGTGTAAATTGCGTAAAAGATATATATATACCAACGGAAAGAAGGCAAACTTTAAGGAAACAAGCAAAGAAAAAGAAGAAAAAATGTATTTGTTTTTATTTCTGACTCAGAGACGAAGGAGGCAGCATTTTCTTATCATGCTTCGTCGTCTATATATATATATATATATATATATATGAAAAAGTATGACCCCGACGGCAGAGCTCAAGCCGTTTCGACGGCTAATTCAGTCCAGAAATAGCCGTCGAAACGGCTTGAACTCTGCCGTCGGGGTCATACAGTTTCCTATATATATATATATGTATGTAAAAGTATGACCCCGACGGCAGAGCTCAAGCCGTTTCGAAGGCTAATTCAGTCAAGAAATAGCCGGCGAAACGGCTGAGCTCTGCCGTCGGGGGTCATACTTTTTCCTATTTCCCACTCTACCTTAAGTATTGAGTACTCTGGTGCGTTATGGTCCATCTGGTTCCTTACCACAATTCCTTTGTTATATATATATATATAACCAAAAGTTAAACTGCCAAGACTGGAATTGAACCATCAGCACATTTGAGGTATGTCAGACATCAATTTATTTTATCTGATGAGGACGTACTGAGGAAACAGCTCAGTACCTCTGAAATATATATAATAAAATATATTTGATCACATGAATGTCTATATTTATTACTATTTTGAATTAATATATATATATATATATATATATATATATATATATATATATATATATATATATATATATATATAAATATATATATATACACATATAGATAGATAGATAGATAGATAGATAGATAGATAGATAGATATGTATTCGTGGACTGGGTCTAAAAATATTGGTTGCCAGGAGACAAAGGGGCCCACACACAACTACAATACTATTATTTAATTTTTATATCGAACAAATAAAAATGTTTAAACTCCTCTCTATTCCTGTGTATGTAATTGAGCGTAAAATTGTAAAGTAAAAATACGGATTATAGAACATATTAAACATTTCTTAAACATATATGTATATATGTGTGTGTGTGCATATATATATATATATATATATATATATATATATATATATATATATATATATATATACATGATCATGATGATGGCTGCAACAAAATTTCGAGTAACACCATCGCTTGATACTTAAGCATGAGCATCATGGAAGTGGGTTTTTAGTCCTGCTGGGGACTTGCCTATGGCCAACAATGCCATATATAGGAAGCGATGCCTGTGCTTGAAGCTTTTTAAGTGAGGAAAGGCTTTGCACGGGGTCAATTCCACTCTCTCATCATCGAATGCATTTACCCCAAAAGAAGAACTGGTCTACATCATTGAATGCAACCGAAGTCGCAGGTTTTATATCAGAGTGACCTTCTCCTAGAGAGATGTTTCAATGAAGACTTGCAGTCTCTCGCTACACAAAAAGAAAAAAAAAATTTTTTTTATATGACCGTTGACTCTTCTGAGTTCCTCCGTCCTCTGACGGGTTTTCTTTTTCATCCAGTAGGGTATCCAAAATCACCCGCCTCACCTGTTAAGTTATATTACTGTTGTTGTTGGACGTTCGTCTGCTCTGATGATGAGTGTTCCATTTATTTGGAACAGCCCGGCCGTGAAATTAATATGTCTGGCTAAACATTCAATAACCCGTTAATGTAATTCTTAAGGATATTCAGCATGACAAAGTGACAAACCTGACCCTCGGAATCCAGTTGAGTGGACAAGAGCAACATAAAATAAAGTCTCTTGGTCAAGGTAAAAAAATGAACCCTAAACACAAATTCCACTCTTTCATTTATAATACATTACTACATCTCTCCTTCAAATTAGAAATATGGTAACAAAAAAGACTAAACTATCATACTTGTTTAAATATTCTGCCCCAGAGATATCATACACACATACACACACACCCGAGGCGAGCGGGGTACGGTCCAGCGAAGCCAAAGGACTTTCGAGTTAGACAAAATCAACGCCGAGGCGAGCGGGGTACGAACAATGATTAGCAAAATGAGAAACACAATTCTTCTTCTTTCGGGCGAGATTGAACTCTGAATAGTGTTTGCTATTTAAAACTAGCAGTTATAGAATTATATCAACACCGATATTCTAAGCATTCATCTTTGAAACATTTATCGTCTTTGCTGCTTTACTGATTCCTTAAATATCTATATAACACCCTTCCATACCAGCTTCTTTTATCCTATCAATTACCAGACACTACTTTTAAATTATTTATTTTCATACTTTCTCCTACAAACAACTAAGGAAGCTATAGCCCAGACACACAGCTAGAACTTCCGAGGTGAGCGGGGCTGTGTCTTCTACATTCGAAGAAGAAGAAGAAGAAGAAGAAGAAGAAGAAGAAGAAGAAGAAGAAGAAGAAGAAGAAGAAGAATAAGAAAGAGAAGAAGAAGAAAGAGAAGAAGAAGAAGACGAAGAAGAAGAAGAAGAAGAAGAAGAAGAAGAAGAAGAAAGAGAAGAAGAAAGAGAAGAAAAAGAAGAAGAAGAAGAAGAAGAAGAAGAAGAAGAAGAAGAAGAAGAAGAAAGAGAAGAAGAAGAAAGAGAAGAAGAAGAAAGAGAAGAAGAAGAAGAAAGAGAAGAAGAAGAAGAAGAAGAAGAAGAAGAAGAAGAAGAAAAAGAAGAAGAAGAAGAAGAAGAAGAAGAAGAAGAAAGAGAAGAAGAAGAAAGAGAAGAAGAAGAAGAAGAAGAAGAAGAAGAAAGAGAAGAAAAAGAAGAAGGAGAAGAAGAAGAAGAAGAAGAAGAAGAAGAAGAAGAAGAAGAAGGAGAAGAAGAAGAAAGAGAAGAAAAAGAAGAAAGAGAAGAAGAAGAAGAAGAAGAAGAAGAAGGAGAAGAAGAAGAAAGAGAAGAAAAAGAAGAAGGAGAAGAAGAAGAAGAAGAAGAAGAAAGAGAAGAAGAAGAAAGAGAAGAAAAAGAAGAAAAAGAAGAAGGAGAAGAAGAAGAAGAAGAAGAAGAAAGAGAAGAAGAAGAAAGAGAAGAAGAAGAAGAAGAAGAAGAAGAAGAAGAAGAAGAAGAAGAAGAAGAAGAAGAAGATAGAGCGATATCAAACTTAGTACATGATTTCTAATCTATTTATCGACTCGGCAAGATGAAAGGCACAGCATGGGTGTGAAAGTTTTAGACAGGTTGTAAATAACGCCAGGTATTCTATTGGACGCTCTACCGACTTGTTAACAGACTTATTATATCTAGGATTATATTATCTTAGTTGTATCTTCAACTTTTATTTGTTTTAAAGATAAATAATCTAAGGGAATTTGATTGTATATGTAGCTAGATTGATGTGTGTGTATATGTGTGTGTGTATGTGTGAGTGTGTATATGTGTGTGTGTGCGCGCATGTGTTTTTGAGTGCATGTGTGTGTATGTCTGTATGGCTGTATGCGTGTGTGTATATATGTGTGTGTGTGTATATATGTGTATATATGTGTATACATATATATGTGTGTATGTATGTGTATATATATGTATATGTACATATATACGTGTGTGTATGTGTATATATGTGTATATGTCTATATGTGTGTGTATGTATGTGCATATATATATATGTGTGTATGTATGTGTATGTGTATATATGTGTATATATATATGTGTGTATGTATGTGTATATATATATGTGTGTATGTATGTGTGTATATATACGTGTGTGCATGTGTATATATATATATGTGTGTGTATGTATGTCTATATATATATATATGTGTATGTATGTGTATATATATACGTGTGTGTATGTATGTGTATATATATGTGTGTGTGTATTTATGTGTATATATATATGTGTGTGTATGTATGTGTATATATATACGTGTGTGTTTGTATGTGTGTATATATATGTGTGTGTATGTATGTGTATATATATACGTGTGTATGTATGTGTATATATATACGTGTGTGTACGTGTATATATGTGTATATATATACGTTGTGTATGTGTATATATGTATATGTATGTCTATGTACCTAGGTAAACTATCTCAACTGGCTGCACTCCCCAGGAGGTGTCATCTACGTCAAAACATATTTCACAGTTAGATTTGTATTGAATGAGATGAAACACTGATGCTTGTCAATGTTGTGACTAGCGTTTATAAATTTACCCAAAACTATTGCCCTCAACAATTGGTGCACCACACTGCACTTACACACCTCTACCTCATGTACAGGTGTGTGTGTGTGCTTCTGTACATGTGGGCCTGTTTATATGTGTGTATGTATGTATGTGTGCATGTGTATATGTGTGCATGTGTGTATGTGTGTATGTGTGTATGTCTGTAAGTGTGCATGTGTGTCTGTGTGTATGTGTGTATGTGTGCATGTGTGTATGTGTGTATGTGTGTATGTGTGTATGTGTGTATGTGTGCATCTGTGCATGTGTGTATGTGTGTATGTGTGCATGTGTGTATGGGTGTATGTGTGTATGTGTGTATGTGTGCATGTGTGTATGTGTATGTGTATATGTATATGTGTGCATGTGTGTGTCTGCATGTGTGTATGTGTGTATGTGTGCATGTGTGCATGTGTGCATGTGTGTATGTGTGTATGTGTGCATGTTTGTATGTGTGTATGTGTGCATGTGTGTATGTGTGTATGTGTGTATGTGTGCATGTGTGTATGTGTGCATGTGTGTATTGTGTATATGTGCATGTATGCATGTGTGCATGTGTGTATCTGTTTATGTGTGTATGTGTGTATGTGTGCATGTGTGCATGTGTGTATGTGTTTATGTGTGTATATGTGTATGTGTGCATGTGTGCATGTGTGCACGTGTATATGTGTGCATGTGTGTATGTGTGCATATCTGCATGTGTGTATGTGTGTATGTGTGCCGGTGTGTATGTGTGCATGTGTGCATATGTGCATGTGTGTATATGTGCATGTGTATATGTTTGTATGTGTGCATGTGTGTATGTGTGTATGTGTGCATGTTTGTATGTGCATGTGTGCATGTGTGTATGTATGCATGTGTGCTTGTGTGCAAGTGTGATTTCAACTCGACGTTGAAACCGATACTCCCACATACACACAAACACATACGCACACATACACACATACACACATACACACATACACACATACACACATACACACAAACACATACGCAAACATACGCACACACACACATATACACACACACACACACGTGATATACACATGTTCTAAACTATTTGTATGTCTCTAGATTATAACGATTACACCCTTCATATGTAGAGAGCAGAAGTTCTCAGAGTGGGAGCTACCGGCCCCCGGGGGCGTTGAGAGTCCAGGGGGCGTTAAGAGGGCCCAGGCGGGAGCTACCAGCCACCCGGGGGGGGGGGGGGTTCAAGGGGTCGTTGAGAGGGTTCAGTAGGGTGTTGGGGCCTAAGGGGCGGTGGGGGGATGCTATGAATTTATTATTTATAATATTATTATAGTATTGTATAGAGAAGATATAATAGTATATTAGATATCAAATGATACATATATGTTTATATATATATAGTAAAATAAAAAATATATAATATTTATTTATACATAGTATATATTATATTATTTATTATATATAAGTTATGATTTTATTTATTATATATTATTTACAGTTTGAGTGTAGACAAGTCTCTCTGGAGATAGGGTGGGGTGGCGAGTCCCTGGGGTATTACGTGGCTGTGAGGGGGGGAGGGCAAAGTTTGAGAACCTCTGGTATAGAGCTTGGAAATGTGTGGTGCTACTTGCACAGACACACACACACACACATATATATATATGTGTGTTTAGGTGTATTATATATAAATATATGTTATACATATATATATATATATATATATATATATATATATATATATATATATACAGAGAGAGAGAGAGAGAGAGAGAGAGAGAGAGAGAGAGAGAGAGAAAGAGAGAGAAAGAGAGAGAAAGAGAGAGAAAGAGAGAGAGAGAGAAGTTGGAAATAGCACGGAAAATATATTTAAAGGTCTTTTTTCCTTTCTTTGTTTCGTCAAAGTGACATTATTGAAAAAATGAGTTGGGCAATTCTTTTAAAAAAGAGTTTTATAATGTATATAAAGTATATAAAGTATATAAAGTATATAAAATATATAAAATATAACCGGTTTCGATGTATTAGTAAAATCTCATCAAATATTGAGTATTACAATTAAAAAGAATTAATAGGAATTAAAAACTAAAAATTAAAGAT
Source organism: Eledone cirrhosa (assembly GCA_964016885.1). Classification (NCBI taxonomy): domain Eukaryota; kingdom Metazoa; phylum Mollusca; class Cephalopoda; order Octopoda; family Eledonidae; genus Eledone; species Eledone cirrhosa. The sequence goes on from OZ024740.1 coordinate 424,733,287, forward strand.
TTACAATTAAGTTTTGAGGTACGCTTTTTTCATGGAAAATGAACTTTTTGTTTATATAGAGAGAGGTGTAGTCATGGTAGTAGTAGCAGCAGTGGTGGTAGGTGTGTTTTCTCACATAGAACAATATATATATATATTGAAAACATGACTATGTTCCAGTTTAGTTAATTTTAGGGAGTTTCCGAGTTACCTTATTAGTTCCTGATGCTTAGTTTGAACCAATAGCTTTGCTATATCCATGCATATAACAATACTGCGAAGCTTTAACAACTCAACTTCAGAATCAGATTGGTTATACTAGCGGAGAATTGGTCACGTGCTAAGCAATGGTCGTAAAGTATGGTGGTATAGTAGGAGATAGTGGACACCTCATTTAGAATTTCTCAACGGTTCCAAAATGGCGGTTATTCTAATTAAATCAGGTATCCGCCATCTCCTTCTGTTTCCATCATACTTTACGATCACTGGTGGCTACGTGACCAATAGGATTCTGAAGATGGAGCCGTGAAAGCTTGGAAATGTTTATATACACATTAGCTAGGATATACACACATACAGACTATTAATAAGGGTCTCGAAACACCCTTACTTGAGATGATCAAACAGGAGCAAAGTTGGGTTTTCAATATAACATGTTTGAAATAAAGTTGTTTCCTGTATATACACACACACACACACACACACACACACACACACACACACACACACACACACACACACACACACACACACACACACACACACACACACACACACACACACACACACACACACACACACTCTCAAGGAAGCAAAAATACAAAGTCTCATTAGGATGCCTATGTAGTGAGCCTTGTTACCTGAAGTTTCCCCGTGCACACTCAGTATCATCAAACAAGATAATCCTGTGTGCACAGGTGAAAATCCAGAGAAACAAGACTCTACTTAGCCATAATATATGAATATTTAAACTCTCCTTCGGTGTTGAGTACTCTTTTCCGTCAACCACACACACACGCACACAGACACACACTCACACACACACATATATATGATGGATTCTCTCGTCGATTTCGACGTATGAGGATCCAAACAAGAAATTCGTTTCATTCCGCCTGGATGTTTACACCTGACTTAACATTTTAGACTTGCCAAGGTTTTGCAAGCAAGTCCACGTGCAAGGGTGAGGTTTACTGTATAATGTTGCTGGTATGTTTGATAATGCTTTTCTCCTCTCTCATGCTAATTAAAGCCTATGGATACAACCATTTGTAGTCAGGTTAACACTAGATTCAAAATGCGCCTGGATTGGCCCGTTATTTTCCAGTAACCCCCGAAGGAATTATAAGGGTACCATAGTGAAATACGGCATTTCTTGGGCATTTTAAAGCCTGGAAGAGCCCATCCATCTCCAGGTTTGAACATAGAAGATTTCTTCCAAAGAAGGATAGAGAATAACGGAGAGAAAGTGAGAAATAGTTATAGAGGAAGAATTGATCCCAGTACTAGACTGGTACTTTCTTTATCAACCTCGAATTGATAAAGGGCAACGTTGAACTCTTGATTACTCGGCTTTATATATGATTCCCTAACGATCATTACACAAGTGAGACGACGTTTCAGTTTAAATTTACTTGGACATTAAATATTTTGCTGGAGAACTTGACGACGGGATATATATCGTTTTACACAAGTGTTTTAATACATATAGTAATAGACCTAATTAACATACCTACAGCAGAGCTAACATTTATGGACACACAGACACATACAACCCCCCCCCCCCCCCCACACACACACACAGATATATATATATAAACACACACACATGGAAGTACACATTAACTATACCAGATTACGTAACATACACATGCATGCATAGACACACGCTCTACTACACTCACACTCACACACACATATATATACATAAGTATATGTATATGTTTATGCATATTACATACTTAGTAGAATAGGTTATTTGGTGTGATATCTCTATATATAAGACTGTAGTTGTCTGTGTGTGTGTCCTCATTTATACAAAGTCTATACAAATCCACATTTCTACTCCGAGTGTCTTCAAACTTGCATTTATATATTCCTTGCGGTCTAAAGATACTAACTGCAGATTTATTTTTCAATTTTCTGTTGTTAAAGAGGAGTTAGGCGCCGGTTATCGATCTCCGCCGAGCCCTTATAATATCTGTCTGTATGTCTGGCTGTCTGCATAACGACATTATGACGAACACGTCATTGCTGACGTATTATCTTCGCTACATTTACACACACACGCACGCACGCGCGCACACACACATACACACACATATACTTATATATACTTATATATACATATATATATATATATACACACATATATACATATACACACACATATATACACATATACATATATATATATACATATACAAACACATACATATATATATATACACATACATATATATAAATATACACATACAAATATATGTATACACAGACACATACACATACACACACATATACTTATATATATATATACACATATATACATATACACACACATATATACACATACATATATATATATATATACATATACAAACACATATACATATATATATATATACACATATACATATATATAAATATACACATACAAATATATGTATACACAGACACATACACACACACACACATATTTATATATATATATATATATATATATATATATATATATATATGCACATACATACATACACACACACATATATATATATGCATACATACACACACATATATATATATGTATCTGTGTTTATATATACTTATATATATATATACATTGTAGGTCGCTTTAACCCGTCTTTTTTTATTCAAAAAACTTCTTGCCAATAAACATTAACCCTTTGTGCGCCATTCATCTAACTGTAGACCAACAAATACCAACTAAACGGGACGTTGACAAGAACGATGGCGAATGAATCTTCGAGGAAGCAGTTTTCTCCCGAGCTGTTAGTTCACGCGGGATTCTCTGCTACACCTTTTCGTAATAATACCGAACAACGTACTGCTGGTCACTCCTTCCTCCAAAACCCGTACAAAGCGGACATGTGCATCGGGTAGATGGATCGGGTGCAAATCTACACCAGACCTACGCGAGAAATTGACAAGGGACTGCACCGAGAAGGATAGAGAGAAAGAGTAACTTAGTGGAAAGAGTGCGAATGAACTTTTAAGGTAAGTAGCCTAGGCCTTACTGCTATGACACTGGAACCTTCTGCCAACTGAACCTGTGACTTTCTCTTTCACATTTACTCCAAAAGGCCAAAACAGAGTACTGTGAAAAGAAGGGACTCAACAATATTTCTTTGAACAATGCACGTAGACAGCTAAACTGTACTTTTAACTTCTTAATTTCTCCAAATAAAAGGTACTCACAAATAAACGTTTCTCATTGGAGGTGCTATTACAAATGTTCTTACCCGTGCAACGCCGGGATACACTGCTAGTATATATATATATATATATATATATATATATATATATATATATATATATATATCGTTCAAAATGACAAACAAACAAACGCAGGAATCATATATATATATATATACACAGGTTATGTCATAGTACCTAGGTGGTTCAATGCAGGAGGATGCAGAACAATAATATAAAAAACGTTAAATAATTTAAAAAAAAAAAAAAAAAAAAAAAAAATTTAATTTAACTTACTTAAATTTTCACTCCAACTAATTAGTTTCTGCAATGGGATAAAGACAGTTACGTAATGAACTGTTGAGAATTTCATTGCGTCATCTGAAGACAGCATATATATGTGTAGGTATGTATATTTTCTCTGATAGTTTGTAATATTTTTACATATATCTATATGATATACATACTAACACACATATATATCCTAGAAACGATCGTAAAATTATGAATTGTTTAATATAAGGAACTTGTTCTTTGTTTTTATTCATTGTTTTTATTAATTTATCTTGACTGTTTTTCCTATGATTTTCATCGAAAATTTTTGAATGCATCTTCTCTTTTCATGATATTTGGATTACATTGAGTTCTTCATACGGATTGGACACTACCGTATATTTTGGTAGATTTATCTACATATATATACATGCATTTATATATATATATATATATATATATATATATATATATATATATATATATATATAAACGGAAAAAATGAAACGAAATTTCATTTCCCACTCTTAGTACGGCTGTTACTTAAATATAAGTATGTACACGCACATACATATATGTATACAGACGTACAGTAGTATGTATATATATAAACATATATGCACACATATATATATGTACGTATGGATTCACAGAACATTTATTATAATGCTCGGTGTGTTTGTAAACAAACATCCCGTATTAAGCCGTAGTGTCTAGCAACCATCGTTGCTCTTTTGTTCAACACTGACAAAGGAACGCTGTACTAGTTTCAAGCTTATTAGCTATCGTCAGCAACGTATACCTTCCTGCCAGATTGTTGAACGTATATACTTACCTTATGCATATTAACGGCTGAGTAGCCCAATTTGCATATCGAGTGGGTTAATCGGCCGGGTGCACCGAAAACGATAAACGGAAAAAAATGAAACGAAATTTCATTTCCCACTCTTAGTACGGCTGTTACTTAAATATAATAAATGTTCGGTGAATCCATACGTACATATATATGGTTAAACCATTAACCGCAGAGCCATATATATATATATATATATACACACACATATATATATATATATATATATATATATATATATATATATATATATATATATATATATATATATATATATATATATATGTATACATATTTATATATATATATATATGTATGTGTTGCTCGAGAAAGAACTGACTCGGTGGAGAATTTCTTGGAAAAGTTTATGGTTAATGCTGGACAGAAAGATTATTTTGAAATACGACATTTATATACTTTGTGTGAGCATGTGTGTGTGTGAGCATGTGTGTGTGTGTGAGTATGTATGTGGTGTGTGTGAGCATGTGTGTGTGTGTGTGAGCATGTGTGTGTGTGAGCATGTGTGTGTGTGTGAGAGCATGTGTATGTGTGAGCATGTGTGTGTGAGCATGTGTGTGTGAGCATGTGTGTGTGTGTGAGAACATCTTTGTCTATGTGATCATGTGTGTATGTATGTATGTGAGCGCATGTGTGTGTATGTGGGGGGGGGGGGGGTATTTGTGTGCCTGTGTCCGTATACGTATTTTTTGTCAGTAACGTAGCGGTTCGGCAATTAGAGAACGATAAAATAAATGCTTTGATTCATATCTTTTGATTTCCTGATTCTATGTTTATGAAAATAAATGAAAGAGAATTAAAGGTGATTGAAAAAATATGTAAAATGTGAATAGTTTGGTCGTCAGTCGTTTCTAACGAATGATTTTGTTGGTTCGATCAACGTAACAACCAACTCATGGAATTAAGTGGTTAAGTATTCGACAGACACTCGTAACTTTAACCTAGTTCTTGGACAGATTCGGTGTGTAAGAATGCTGACCATTTGAATAACAGGTACAGTCTAACAGACTGGATTGGAGCAACATGAAATAAAGTGTTTTGCTGGAGGACACAACTCTATGGAGTTATGTCGAGTAGGTGATATCACGTGTTGGATAGATCCACCTATTAGCTGAGTCCATTATGGAGAGCACCCCCACCATCTTCATTTATCAAGAGAATGTAAGTAGTTGTTATCGCTATGGTGGCCATAGCGATCCCAAAGCATTACTAGTACTGCTAAAATCCTACACGATATATTGAGGCTCTGAGATCAGGGACTGGTCTAAGGTCAAGCAACATGCTGCACCTAGCACCCGATTACTAGAGAACCCTTACAAAGGGAAACACTAGTATTATTTATATTATTGTTATTATTGTTATTATTATTGTTACTACTATTATTATATTTTTCCCAGTTCAATCTGTAATATTATGATAACAAACGATGTTATGTTTATTTTATGACACTCACTTATATGTTTGATAAAGTTTAATTCGGTGCATTCTACTGTTATTCTAGAAGGTATTGTGTGTGGGTGGGTTGGGGGTGGAGGTGGGTGTTCTAACGGTGGGGGTGGTGTAGTAGTGGTGATGGTAGATTTAATAGTAAATCATTCAAACACACACACGCATTTTATCTTGGTCTGATATTTTATTGTAAAATCAACAATAAATATTTTTAACCTTTAACCAGTAATCCCGCCGAGGTTAGCTTTGCCTTTCATCCTTATGGGGTCGATAAAGTAATGTACCAGTAATGTACTGGGGTACTTAATCGACTTCCCCTCCCCCCAAAATTGTTGGTCTTGGGCCTAAATCAGAAACCATTATTTATCGTATTACCAATTTTAGACAGTGGCTGACTCATTAGAACGTCGGATAGGAAGATTTGCGGTATTAGTTTGAGTTCTCTGTTGTCTGGGTTCAAATCCCGCCGAGATCAACTTTGCCTTTCTTCCATTCGAGGTCGATAAAAATGTACCAGTCACGTACTGTGGTCAATTCTTCTTCTATATCTCTTTCTCACTTCCATTCTCTCTCCCACTTTCTATTCTTCTCTGGAAGAAATATGTTGTATTACGGGACAATGCATGTTTACCTTTCATCCATTCGAAGTCGATAAAAAAGTATCAGTACTGGGTCGATTTTTCCTCTAATATCTTTTTCTCGCTTCCTTTCTCTCACTCTGGAAGAAATCTGCTGAATTCAGCCCTGGAGAAGAGATAGGCTACATGCCGTTTAAAACTGCTCTAGAAAAGCCGTATGTTAATATGGCGTCCCTACGGCTCCACCAAGAGTTAAGGGACCATACATGTATCCATTATGTTACAAATTTCTATTATTTTATGTTTATGTATTTTACAGAGTAAATAACATTGTGAATTCTCTCTCGTATTTGTGTTTTATCGCATCTGATACACTATACAGGAGTTGACAGAAAGGTTCATAGGCTGACGTAGATACTCTCATGGAATGACCAAATGAGGTTTATTTTTCAACACAGTCGCTGGAAAGAGACAAGACAGTTATTAGTAAGAAGTATCAAAATTAATGCATAAAAGATTTCACAGCTCTAGCATCATTTTTTCATAGTCAGCCTATAAACCTTTCAACCCGCCCTCGCATATGTTATCACATCAAATACACTCTATATTATATTCTATAAACAATATTATATTTTTTATCGCATGCCCAAATGATGTTAGCATCACCTTTAATGCACACCCAAGATTTGGGCCCTGTGCTATCCGCCCACGACTAAAATCTCACTCGCATCTCATAACAACAATACGGCACAATTATTTCACCTCAATTGGCCCGGCTCTCTTTAACATTACACCAAAACACATCAAAGCAGAGACAGACCCCATCAAGTTCAAAAAGTCTTTGGATAAATTCCTTCAAGAAATCCCGGATAAGCCTCCTACACCCGGATATACCTCCGTAAACAATAACTCTCTGCTCCAGTGGGCCATGGTGCCCAAACCCTGATTTGTAAGACTTTGCCAGGTGGTGCTATTAAGTTAGACATGGCCTGGGCCAATACTGGCCGAAACCTATCAAAGTTATCAAAGCTAACAAACATTATGTATATTCCTCTTAGAACAAACATTGTGTATTGTTGTCGTATTACCTATATTGAATATATATTATCAATATTGGAAAGACGGTATCTTTGATTTGATGTAGCAATCGGTCCCTATATATACAGATATATATATATGCATACATATGTACACACATACAGACACATATATATATATAAAGAGAGAGAGAAGGAGAGAGAGCGAAAGAGAGCTATGGGTGGATTATAAATGAGTATCGGTAGGTGACAACAATAAAATAAAAAGGTAGTAGAATACAGGCCTCTTTATTTAATATTGAAACCACTTCTACGGGACTAAAACTGTTTCATTCGGTATGAAATCCTCAGGAAAATCTGACGATTTCATACGAATGAAACAGTTCTCGTCCCGTAGAAGTGATTTCTATATAAAACACATTTTTTTCCTGTTTCCATCCGATTCTTACTCTCGTCTATCTCTTTTTCTCTCTTTTTCTATTTTCCGATAAAGGACTAATATCCAAATTGTTCAAACTCTTTCCCTTTATCAAACGTTTCAACTAATATATATATATATATATATATATATATATATCCAGGGCATATTATAGCATTTTAAAGGGTCCGTCGAGCTGCCTATCATTGAGTCGGGTAGTATCGATACAGATCGAACCTTGGACGAAACGTGCATCACCTACCAATAAATGTAATGAAGGAGTAACCAATCGTCCTTGTTATCCTTTCAATATATATATATATATGTATATATGTATATATATATATATATGTATATATATATATATATATATATATAAAGAATTAATATCTAGTAACATATATATACATACAGATGCA
>OZ024740.1:424744242-424749242 GCA_964016885.1 Eledone cirrhosa
AGTCTGCCGAGCAAAAGACTCAGGGTTTTTTTATTTTTATTTATTTTATTTATTATTTATTTTTCACTGCGGTGCTGGACGTTGTTGTCTAGGTGGCGGTGGTGTTGTGGTAAGATGGGCTCGGTGTGTAGATGATGGGTTTTAAAGCAGTGATAGGTGAAGTGTGGAGGTGGAGGAGAAGGCCCCTAAGCCTCATTAAACCATATGCCCGGCTTACATCAACTTCCGATCCTACAAAAATCAACCCCAAATACGTTTGATGATAAAATAATGATCTCAACATTAGTGTATATCAATCCTGATATATATATATATATATATATATATATATATATATATATATATATATATATATATGCGTATGTATCTATATGTGTATGTATGTATTTATGCATGCATGCATGTGTGTATATATATGTATGTATGTATTTACGTGTGTATGCGTTTATATATGCAGTTATGTATATTTGTACATATGTACCTATATACATATGCACATACATACATACATACCCACCTAAATACATGCATGTACATATCTGAGATAAAATGTATCCACCACCCCACATAAAAAACCCCAACAAAATACTAGAAGAAATAAATAAAAAAGCCAGCAGACACAGAATATGCAATGTCATTTATATACGTTTTCCGAGTATCAACGAAATATACCGAAAACACACGATATGAGGTAAGAAAAATAAATAAATAATAGAGACGGATTTATATGAAATATCAGAAAAAAATGACAGAGAGAGAAAAAACTGACAGTTGCGCTTTTGTGATGTTTTCAGGATTATCAATGAAATTTATATTCACTTAGTATACTGAGAGGCTGGAAAACAGAGCAAACTGATGTGGATACCGTATTAGAGAAGATATGATGTTATTTTCCCGGCTAGCTAGATATCAGTATCATTATATATATATGTATAATGATACTATACTATATATATATATATATATATATATATATGTGTGTGGGTGTTTATAATATATATATATATATGTATATATATGCGTGTGTGGGGGTGTTTATAATATATATGTGTGTGTGTGTTTCTATATATATATATATATGTATAGAAATTTCGTATTTCTAAAGAAATACGGTGTTAGGAAGCCGTAGCTATGCAAATACTGGGGGACTAACGCCCTCTGGTGATGTCCAGCAGAAGCAAGGGGGACAACCATCTATGCATTTCAGGAGGACCCTCACACCGCTTGCGACTGCTGGACTTGAAAACACCCGAGAATATATAGTTTTCTCGTTTGTGTAAATGAGGTGATTAATCTCATTTGCATATGAAACTGCATAAGTTGGCTCAACTTATGATAGAAAAGAAATAAGATTTCGCTTCAAGCATAGCTTTATACATATATGTTCTGTTATTATTTCTGGCAATATTATTACAACAATATGACCCTCCCCAAGTATAACAATATATATACACACTATATACACAATATATATACACACACACACACACACACACACACACACACACACACACACACACACACACACACACACATATATATATATATATATATATATATATGTGTGTGTGTGTGTGTGTGTGTGTGTGTGTGTGTGTGTGTGTGTGTGTGTGTGTGTGTGTGTGTGCGTGTGTATATATATATATATATATTGTTATACTTGGGGAGGGTCATATTGTTGTAATAATATCGTCCCCTTGATAGAGTCATAGGGACGCCGCATTGACATACGATGTTTCTTCGGTAACCTGGTGGGGCCCATGCTTCTCCAGGTCTGATTACAGCAGATTTCTTCCAGAGAAAGATAGAGTATGAGAGAGGGGATATGAGAAAGAGATATAGAGGAAGAATCCACTCCAGTAGTGAAAGGATGATATATATATATATATATATATGGGATAACAAGTTATCGCTTTAGGTAATCCAGTTGTGAGTACTCTGTACTGAGGATAGTTTTAACGTACGGCGTTGTTTGACTCAACAAGAGGTTTCCTTAGTTAGGTGGCGAGTTTGCGAGAATTCCCATGTAGGTTATTCTTGTAGTAATGGTGGTGAAAGTGTGAAGAATAACATGGTCGGCTGTACAAAAAGGCTTTTATTTACAGTATTAACAATTGTTTCATTGATCAAGTGAGTCTATTCCGATGATTTGATCAGAGACGCCCCCTGTATTTAAGGTCGAGTGACGCAATTTCGATTGATCAGCAGCCTTTAGACTCACCTGATCAATGAAACAATTGTTAATACTTGAAATAAAACCATTTTTGTACAGCCGACCATCTTATTCTTCACTCTTTCACTATATATATATATATATATAGTGATAATTTGTGTGTGAGACATGTTGGCTGAGAGCTTCTGACAGGAACTAAAAGATTGATTCTTTTTAGCTTCCCGTCCCCACATAAAATTTGTAAATCGGTGGCTGGTTGAGAGATAGAGTCCTCTCGGTTGCCAGTTGCTAATCGCTTTACCGTGGCGGTTGTCACAAACAATCATGACCGGCACGGGCCGGTGTTTGGATTCTGTCGATCGATTGGTTATTGATTAGGCGATACCCGCTGATGAAGCCGCATAAGCCGATTGTGCATTGTTGCATAATATATGCAGACAGATGGTGCAGTGCACCTTACTGGTGCATTAGTGCGGCAGAAACTCGAGTCCGGGAACCTTATAGGCACCCGTTTTACGTGTGTTGTGCTGAGGCAAATAACTATGTGTATACTCTGGTAATGTATCTTACATTGCCCATTGAGTGCGCTGAGATACAACCGGTACTGGCATTGTTAAATATGCTGGGTCCGTCAACCCTTATTATATATATATATATATATGACCAAAAGTTCATATGGTTCGTTGATTATTCAACGAATTCAAATTTGCAATAATTATAAACTTCTAATTAATGAAAGTGTAATCCAATGCAAGCGGCATTCATTGATAAATAATAAGAATAATTTTTGAATTTTCTGTTTAGGATTTGAATATAACGGTTTTTTTTATCCTCTCCTTTTCTTTATCCTTTCCTTTTCCTTTTCCTTTTCTTCTTTTCTTTATTTCCCTTCTTTTCTCTTCGCATCTTCCCTTTCAACTTCCCTTCTATATTTATTTGTTGCTTTACGTCTTCTTCTCTAAGTTTATCATATTATTTGTGGTATATAAATGTTGAGTGTTGGGGAAATAACTTACTACCACTACAGGATTTGAAATTTTCTCTCCTACATTTTATACCAATACAAATTCCCCCCTTTTTTCTCTCCCACTCACATAATTTTATAATGCATAAAATGCTGAAACCGGTAATTGACAATTATTAAATAAATAAATTAATAAATCAATAAATCAATGCTATTGTTAATTAATAAATAAATTAGCTAATACCTTAACACTTCACACAAAGTAAAATATTTTGTTTTAAACATTTTCTAACCCAGAAAAAAGAGAAACAAATAAAGGAAAACATTTTTTTTTTTCCTAATAATCGTTTTTTTCTCCCTGTTTACACATACACACACACACACACACACACACACACACACACACACACACACACACACACACACACACACACATATATATATATATATATATGTTTATCCCGGGTCAATCGGGGGTAACCACAGTAAGTAATGTACTCAATACATAGCAGAATATAAATATTTAATATAGAAATGGCTTCTGCAGGAGTAGAACTTTTGAATTCGGAGGAAATCATCAGGAAATCCGACTGTCAATGTAATATGGTGGTATTTATACATTTTCTGGTGGTAGGGGAGGGTGGTGAATGGGATGGAGTGGAGGTCATTAGTTGATGGATTTAAAGAATGGGGATTCTTTAAAAAAACAATATTTAGAGAAAAAATCATAGTGATACAAAGGCAAAAGTAAATTCGCACTAAGTACCTATAGACAAACACATACGCACTGACAGGTACTCCTAATTTTCAAGGTTCATTTATTCCAAGCAAACAAAGGGTTTTCATTGAGTGGCCACATTAATATATATATATATATATATATATATATAAAATGATAAGAAACGAAAGGAGCTGTGTGGTTACTAAAAACAAGGTTTAGGATGGTGGTTTGGACGGAACAAGAGGAGAAAAGAAGAAAGAACCCTTCGTCAGCTGTAATCCGCGATTCAGATGTGTTGGTGCTTATTTACAGGACATCTATAGCGATCCGCGGCGTGCCCAAGGCCTTTTCTCAATCAAAAGGCTAAGAGGAAAACAAGAGAAAAAGGAAGGAAAAAGAAGGAAAAGCGGAAGAAGAACAAAGGGGGAAAGGTGGTGAAGAGAGAGGAAGAAAGAGAAAAAGGAGAAAAAGGAGAAAAAGGAGAAAAAGGAGAAAAAGGAGAAAAAGGAGAAAAAACAGGTGAACAGAACCCATCGTGGGGAGACACAGGACAAAGGAACATGCAAGTGAGTAACCGGGAAAATATAGGATATTACTCTTTTACTCTTTTACCTGTTCCAGCCATCCGGCTGAGGTCATATATATATATGATAGCTGCAACTCGATTTTCGAGTAAAGCCATCGCCTGATACTTACGTGGCTTTTTAGGCTAGCAATACCATGCATCGCAAAGAATGTCACATATCAAGCAATGCCTGTGCTTGAAGCATTTTTAAGTGAGGAAAGACTTTGCACAGGGCTATTCCCACTCTTTGAACACGAATTCATTTGCTCTAAAAGAAGAACTGGTCTACATTATTGGGTGCAAACGAAGTCGAAGCTTTTATATCAGAGAGACGGTCTCCTAGAGAGATGTCTTAAAGAAGACTAGGAGTCTTCAACACAGTCTTCAACTTATCTTCAACACAGTCTCCTTACTATCATTGCTTTCCAATCCCGTATTTGGCTAACTTCGTGCGTTTGCACTTCCGCTTGCGTGTGTGTGTTTGTATATGTACGCGTATGATTGTCTGTCTGTGTGTGTGTGTGTGCATGTGTGTATGTGTGCATGTGCGTATATATATTTGTATGTGTCTATATCT
>OZ024740.1:424751742-424796742 GCA_964016885.1 Eledone cirrhosa
AGAACGTCGGAATATTACTTAGTAGCCTTGTCACAACTTTCTATGTTCAGAGTTCAAATCCCGGTAACGTCAACTTTACTTTTCGTCTTTTCTCGGTCGATAAAATACAGTTCCAGTCAGGAACATCGACCCCCCCCCCCCATTCCCCTGAATAGGCCTTGTGCCTATGACAGAAAGAACTATTATTATTCGGTGGACTGGCAGAATCGTTAGAGTATCAAACAACATGCTTTGTGCCATATACTTACGGCCGTTTACATTCTGAGTTCAAATCCCACTGAGGTTTTGCCTTCCACCCTTACAGGGTCGATAATATAAAGTACTAGTAATACACTGGAGTCGATTTAATCAACCTTTCCACTCCCACAAAATAGTTAGACTTGTGCCTAAATCAGAAACCATTATCGGTAGAGAGTCGGACGCCATGCTTTGAAGCATAGAGTTCAAATCCCGATTTGCCTTTCATCCTTACGGGTTCAATAAAATAAAGTACCAGTAATGTACTGGGTAATTGCTGGCCGTGTGCTAAAAGAAGAAACATTTATTATTCAGGAATCTTTAAACATATAACGCTAAACAATGAGATTCCCTGAACTACACTCTCGTCAGATCCAGCAACACTTGTTTAACTTAATGTATGAATTGGAAGAGAAGAACCGACACAGTATGATGATGGACTCGGAGATAAAGGATTGCTACCAAGAGTTCCCGGGCGATAGACTTTTACTTTTAACATCAAAAGAAGTTATTTGAAGAGATAAAATATTTCTTTACAGATAAAGGATGTTTTTATTTACGAAGTAAACGATGAAATGCTTACGGAGAATTTCTGTGTTACCCAGAAAGTCTATAATGCATGGTGGGTAAGCAGGAATGCTGGGGGTTCTGACTTCACTTCACTATTGGATTCCCACCTGTGTTTTCATATCATGCGTTAATTATTCTGTGTTTTATAATGCTATAGCATTATATTTATTTCATGTTTTTATCAAAGTAATCTATTATATAATGTCTTTACTCACTTGCCTCGTTTTTATATAACTTTCTCTAACCCACATTTATATGTAACTCCTATGTTGATAATATTTACTCTATTTCTATGTGCAAGCTCTTGTGGCTAGTAAAGATATTATTCTTACTATTATTACTTGTGTTTTTCTTCTTCCTTCAGTTTTGTTTCCGTTTCTTGCCGATGTTTTCCCGAAACCTAGAGCAATGAATCTCACTGTATATTTTGGTAAGTCACAAAATAAACACTCCAGATTTTTCATGCCATGCTCTTTAACCCTTTAGAATGTACATTACTCTATATATACTGTAGTATTTTCGTGGTAAAACCTTTATCTCACGTAATTATATCAGATAATATTGAATCTATGAGAATTTGTTGTCATTCATTTTGAGAACAATACTTTAACATCAATATGAGTGGTCAGTTACAGCAGGTTTGAATAGAAAAAGGTGAGAGAATTCTGGCTAAAGGGTTAAACAGTTACAAGTATATAATTTGCTTTATATATGTGTCGTGAAGACATCATACTTCGTGGCATAGTTACGTCTCTTTACGTTTTGAGCTCAAATCCCGTCTAGGTTATATTTGCCTTTCATCCAAAGTACCAGTAACATACTGGAGTCGATTTAATCGACTTTCCCCTGACCTTCAAATTCTTGGCCTTGTGCCTACATCAGACACAGTATCGGTAGAGGGTTGGACGCCATGCTTTCTAGCATAGTTACGTCCCTTTACGGTCTGAGTTCAAATCCCGCCGAGGTTAACTTTGCCTTTCATCCTTATGGGGTCGATAAAATAAAGTACCAGTAATACACTGGGATAATTGCTGGCATTGTGCCTAAATCAGGCACCATTATTATTATTATTGTCAGTATCATGTGGCAATGGAAGAAAGAATTATTATTAGCTGAACCATGTTGAATTGTAACAGTGTGCAATTGTTCAGGGATGCAATTGTTAAAATGATTAAACAAGTGTGACAAAAGCAAAAATAAGCGCAAACACATCGAAACTTTATTAGTCATCATCTATAATTAGTTGCGTCATCTCAACTAAAACTGTAAAAAATGCCAGAGACACGTGGTTTTTCATTCTATTTGTGTGTGAAAACACAATATTTTCATCACTTTCTTAAGAAATATACACCGAAGCCGATTAAGCCAGGCTTGCCAGTAAATGTTTAGTGTTTGATAAATGAATGTTTTTAAAATTTGGTGAGTCTGATGTTGAAACATTCTTTATAGTTATTTGCACTGTTTTGGTCAGAGTTATTTTCTTAATATTGAGTTCATGGATTAAAGTAATGGTTGTTAATATGTAATAGCATTGTGTTGTATACATAGCAATGTTTTTCTCATTATATATACTTAGGAAATCAGTATGGTGAGCTGATTAACGGGATTCGATATAAAGAAAAAAACATTTAAAGAAACATTTTTCTAACATGTCTTGATTTTATTTATAACATGTCTTTATTTTATTTATTTAGGCGGTGGATTGGCAGTATCGGTAGCAGGTCGGATGCCATGCTTTGCAGCAAAGAGTTACGGCCCTTTATGGTCTGAGCTCAAATCCCGCCGAGGTTAACTTTGCCTTTCATCCTTACGAGGTCGATAAAATAAAGTACCAGTAATACACAGTAGTAGTAGTAGTAGTAGTAGTAGAGATTTCCAACAGGTTGTGTGACCAAGTATTTCTCCCCTCTGTTTTTTCTGTCAATCCAGTGGACTCTCTTATTCAGAAGTTTTAAGTCCTAAGTTGAAATTCTGGCGGATTTGATCTGGGTTTCATTAATTCATGATCATTACAGTACAACACAAATATCGTTGCTGTTGTTATGGTTTACGTCTGCTTAGGTTTAACATGCTTCCTATGAGATTGTGTGCTCTAATGTTAGGGGCTTTAGTTGAAAATGTTACCACATAACATCATGTCTGCCATTCCAACAGCTTACCAAATCCACTATCTTCTATTGATACTTTATTAATCGACCCCGACAGATGAAAAACAAAGGTGATCACGGTAGGAACTCAGAATCATGAAATCTGGAACAAATACGGCATGACATTTATTTCAACGTTCTAACTTCTCTGCCAATTCGCTGCCTAATCAAGTACTTGGTGTTGTAGAAATCCACTAGACCGTTTTCCCCAAAGCATGTCGCCTTGTCACTGTCAGAAATCGATATATGAACTACTTTGAAGAAATAGATCTTGTATGAAGATTTTCACCATGAATTATTGACAAGCTACCTTGAGATGTTTCGGTGGGTACGTTTGTTTCTTTGCTATAAATTTCCTCCTCGATCGGTTGGCATTCCAAGAATTAAGTTCTACTGAAACGAATGCAATTTCAATAAAAATTATCAAAAGTCACTGAACTGAATGGGAGAACAATTCGAGATTCGAGTTTAATACATGTAATGTGATGTGACAGTTGTTATTCAATGTTATACAAGGTTTTGTAGCCATTATCTGGTACCACGTTGCAATCAGTAATGGACGCCATGGAGGAATTGTTATAAATTCGGACTTCTCAAACGAAAGTTGGATGGAAAATGGCTGTTGAGAAAAGGTCTTTCACTCGGCTGTCAAAACAAAATGGAAACTTCCATAGAATGATTTCAACGTGTAAGCCATAAGGAGAATGAAGAAACATGCAGATTTTCTGACCGCATTACACTAAACAACTTTCGGAGAAATATTAAAGTTTCTTACAACAATGTCTCCATTAAAATAATTACAAATACACGATTTCTTTCATAAATGGGAGTATATAGATATCATCATCATCATCATCGGCAGCAGCAGTAGCGGCAGTAGCAGCAGCAGTAGTAGTAATAACAGGTGCAGCAGTAACAGTATATATATATATATATATATATGTGTGTGTGTGTGTGTGTGTGTATCCCGGGTTCATCGGGAGTAACCTCAGTAAGTAAGGTACTCAATACATAGCAGAGTATACATTTTTTATGTAGAAATGGTTTCTACTGGACTAGAACTTTCATTGGAAGGAAATCATCCTTCGAATGAATCAGTTCTAGTCCTGTAGAAGCCATTTCTATATAAATATCAATATATATATATATATATATATATATCAACTTGATCACCTTCACCGACCAGTGTGTCGGGCGCCAATCGGCGCCGCTGGTCACAGCACGTCGTGTTGTTTTAGCCATAAGATAACGCCACCCCACTGGCTGGGCGGGCAGACTGGTACTCATTTCTACAGCTGAGTAAACTGGAGCAACGTGAAGGAAACAACACATCACCCGGTCCGAGAATTGAACTCACAACCTTTCGATTGCAAGCCCAATGCTCTAACCACTAAGCCATGCGCCTTCACATATATAAGAAACGAAAGGAACTGTGTGGTTACTGTAAAAAAGCCTTGGGCTAGATGTGGTGTATTAAGCGCCGAAACATCTTGATCTCGGTTTTACAGCTGATGAAGGATTTCTTTTCTTCTCTTGTTTCGTCCATACTAACATCTTAAAGTATATATATATATATATATATATATATATATATACAGATCAGAGCAAACAACACGGACACTCTATCTCAAAATTATTTTTGAAAAGCATTTAGAAATGCGCAACCGGTAAAAACTTAAAAACTTAAAACCACAACTGAATACTAACCCATACAATTACTAATACTCTTTTATTCCTAATTAAAACATTTTTCAACTGTGAACAATTTGTCACCATTTTCTATTCCGTTTACCAATATATATATATATATATATACATATATAAACATATATATATACATATATATATACATATATATATACTTATATATATATATATATATATATATATATATATATATATATATATATATACATATATATATATATATATATATATATATATATATATACATATATATATACATATATATATACATATATATATATATATATATATATATATATACATATATATATACATATATACATATATATATACATATATATATATATATATATATATATATATATATATATATATATATATATATATATATATATATATATATATATACATAGGAACGAGTAGGACCCCGACATCTGAGCTCAAGCCGTTTCGACGGCTAATTCTGGACTCGTCCAGAATTAGCCGTCGAAACGGCTTGAGCTGAGCCGTCGGGGTCCTACTCGTTCCTATTACCCACTCTACTACCCTAACTATTGAGTACTTTGGTGCCTTATGGTCCACCTGGTTCCTTACCACATTTCCTCCGTTATATATATACATATATATATACATATATAGCTTTATGGTATTGTAGGTTCACCAACTTGAGGACTCGATGCATAAGTGGGTCCGTTGAAGTCTAGTGCTTGGTGTAGGAATTTGCTTTCAAACTTTGGTTGCTTTTCCTATATAGAGTGTAATATAAAAATATATTGGAACGAGGTTTCAGAGAAATCGTCATTTAGTTTATTCAGGTGTGGCCGGCGTTTCGCCATTGATCAACTCAATATATATATTTATATATATAGTTATGTACAAATAAAGATTCAGCGAGAATCGCATTTTCGGCGGGCAGGAAAAGCGAAGCGAAACGCAAAAATCAGAAATGATACTGGCAAAGTGCTCAATAGTTAAAAACCATAGCTAAACAATGTTAAGAAGCCATACAAAACTGAAAAGGTGCTCAAGAAGGCATTAACCACCCAAGCCAAAAACCAAATCTAGCTAAACAGGTCAAAACAAAATAAATGATAACAAATAAGTGATAACCAGGTATATATTTGTGTGTGTATTATGTATAATTGATTATATGTATGTTTTGTGTGAGTGTGTGACTGAAGAGGTCTACAGATTTAGTTGTGTTTTCGACTTATGTAACTGTTTTAGTGTGAGGTATATTTGTTGATACTATATATATATAATGAGAGAGAGAGAGAGAGAGGGAGAGAGAGGGAGAGGGAGAGAGAGGGAGACGTAGATAGAACTAATGATGTATATATATACTTTTCTGTTTTAACTATATATATATATATATATATATATACGTTATTCCGGGTTGAATCGGAGGTAACCACAGTAAGTAAGGTACTCAATACATAGCAGAGTATAAAAGTTTTAATATAGATGAGATTCTACAGGACTAGAACTGTTTCATTCATTAGAAATCATCAGGAATCACAGAGATTCCTGATGATTTCTAATGAATGAAACAGTTCTAGTCCTGTAGAATCTCATCTATATTAAAACTTATATATATATATATATATATATATATATATATATATAACGAAGGAAATGTGGCAAGGAACCAGATGGACCATAACGCACCAAAGTACTCAATACTTAGGGTAGTAGAGTGGGTAATAGGAACAAATATGACCCCGACGGCAGAGCTCAAGCCGTTTCGACGGCTAATTCTGGACTAAACTAGCCGTTGAAACGATGAGCTCTGCCGCCAGGGTCAATCTTGTTCCTATATATATATATATATATATATATATATATATATATATATATATATATATATATATATATATACATATACATACATACACATTTACATATGCACATACACATATGCATATATATATATATATATATATATATATATATATATATATATATAAGTATGTACACGTAGAGTATGAGAGTGGGAAATGAGAATTCGTTTCATTTTTTCCGTTTATCGTATTCGGTGCACCCGGCCGCTTAACTCACTCGATATGCAAATTGGGCTACTCAGCCGTTAATATGCATAAGGTAAGTATATACGTTCAACAATCTGGCAGGAAGGTATACGTTGCTGACGATAGCTAATAAGCTTGAAACTAGTACAGCGTTCCTTTGTCAGTGTTGAACAAACGAGCAACGATGGTTGCTAGACACTACGGCTTAATACGGGTTGTTTGTTTACAAACACACCGGGCATTATAATAAATGTTCGGTGAATCCATACGTACATATATATATGTGTGCATGTATGTATATATATATACATACTACTGTACATCTGTATACATATATGTATGTACGTGTACATACTTATATTTAAGTAACAGCCGTACTAAGAGTGGGAAATGAGATTTCGTTTCATTTTTTTCGTTTATATATATATATATATATGTATATATATATATATATGTATATATATATGTGTGTGTGCTGGTGTGTGTGAAAAATTATATACATATATATATATATATATATATATATATATATATATATATATATTATGTATATATATATATATATATATTATGTATATAATATAATATAATTTTCACCCACACCAGCACACACATACACACACATATATACGTATATATATATATATCACACGCTTGATAACCTCTATGATATAAGTGTTATGCCAATAGAACGCGGGGATAAAATTTAACTACCTCGTCTGTTCTGTCAACAGAGTCTTCTGTCTTGGGAGGTCTTTCCTCTAATACAATTTCTTCAATCCCAACCCCCTCTCTCTATGTCTCCCTCTCTTTCTCTCCTCCCCCTCTCTCTGTCTCTTTCTCTCCTCCCTCTCTCTCTCTGTCTCTGTCTCTCCTCCCGCTCTCTCTGTCTCTATCTCTCGTCCCCCTCTCTCTCTCTTTCTCTCTGTCTGTCTCTTTCTCCCCCCCTTCTCTCTGTCTTGGAAGGTCTTTCCTCTAATACAATTTCTTCAACCACCTACCTCCCGTCTCTATGTCTCTCTCTCTTTCTCTCCTGCCTCTATGTCTCTCTCTCTCTTTCTCTCCTGTCTCTCTGTCTCTCTCTTTCTCTCCTCCCTCTCTCTGTCACCCCCCTCTCTCTGTCTCTTTCTCTCCAGTCCCCTCACGGTCTCATGTGTCCGCCTATTTTCCTTTTTCTCGGAAAGGAGTCTTTCTAATCGGTGTGTAGACGCAAAACCTCGGGTGTAATCAATATTCATTTAAGTGAACGATGGCCCTTCAGACGCACAGACGCCATATAAAGGTAGCGAAAGGCCACTTCCACACACCTCTATTTACCCATGGCATATATCTAATGAGACTGATTTACCTACACACACATACAATAACACACACACACACACACCCATACAATGACACAGATACTCACACGTAGTCACACACATACAATGACACACGTACTCACACGTAGTCACACACACACACACATACAATGACACACGTACTCACACCTGCACGCACACACACACAGACACACACACATACATATACACACATACACACTTACACACACACATATATATATATGTAGGTGTTTGTATATGTATATATATATATATGTGTGTGCTTATGTGTGTAAATATATCTATATATTTTGTATATATTTGTATATATACGAATATATGTGAGTGTGTGCAGAGAGAGAGAGTCAGATATATATATATATATAGAGAGAGAGAGCAGTCAGTCTTTGATGGCAAATGAAGTGAAAGTCACAATGAAAAACAAACAAAAACAAAATAGATAAACAATAAATAGTTGATTGGGGGAGAGAGAGAGAGAGGGAGAGGGGGGAGAGAAAGAGAGAGAGAGATGGAACGTGAGGGGGAGGCGAGGAGGGAGGAGGAAAGAAAGGGTGGGGGGTGGGGGAGTGTAAAAGAGAGAAAAGTAATGAAAACAGGAAGATTGTGATAGTAACGTAGAGAGAGACAGAATAGCGTGTGTGTGTATGTAGGTATATATGTATATATGTACAACCTGTCGCATGGTCGGGTCATCGGCGACTAAACCGGCAACCCCACCAAGTTTACTTGGTGAGGGGGGTGACTATGGACACCCTGCAGGACAAAAACAAAACCTGACAAAGGGCGGAAGAACTTATAAGAGCCAACGGCCATCCAAAAGTGTGTAAATATGTATATATATATACACATGAACATATGTATGTATATGTGTATATACATGGGTGCATGTGTATGTATATACGCGGGGACATAGAAATAGTTAAACCACTGGGAGTGAAGGATCCCTAGCCTTTGTCAGGGCATTCTTCTAGGAGAAGGCAACTCAGGAAACTGGGATAACTCAGATATAAAACCTGCGGCTCAGTAGTTACCGATGATGTTGATCTTTTCTTCTTTCCGAGTTATAGCTACTGTCACTCAGAGAGTGGGATTGGCTCAGTGCACAGTCTTTCTTCACTTTAAAACATATCTTCACGCACAAGCATTGCATGATAGAATTAATTAATAATTATTAATAATGGTATATCGTGCAATAGCAATACTCGATAACGAGGGGGCAGCCATCATGTATATATGTATGTGTGTATGTATGTATGTATGTGGAAAGCTCTATGTGTGACAGTATAGAAGCTCTTGTGCTTAAGCAACGACTCCGTTGAAGTGGTCACCTTGCGAGGATGAAGGATTCTAGAATACCAAAACAACTCTTTTATGGAGAGTTGGTTAAAGGAAAACGACCTCCACATAAACCAAAAAAGAGGTATAAGGATTCCTTGAAAGCCTCTCTGAAAGACGCTGATACATGGGAAAATATTGCTGTTGATCGTAATAAATGGAGAAAGACTGTATATGAGGGAAAAGTTGCCTTTGAGGCATCTCGAATCGCATACGAGAAAGTAAAGCGGGATGTGAGGAAGGGCATTGCTGTTGCACTTCCAGACGGAGAGGGGTCCTCCTATGGTGCTGACATGCAGCGTCTGTGCGAGACTCTGCCTAAGCAAAGCTGGACTCGAAAGTCATCTTGGCAGTCATAAAGTAAGACAAGTGGTTGACTACCAGGCTGCTGTTGGAGATGCTACTCATCATGCTTGCCAAACATGTGGTAGTGAATGTAAATCAGCTGGAGGGCTCAAACGACATGCAAAAGTACACGAACTCCAACCACAGCCGGTTATTCCAAGTGAATGTTTTGGTTGCCAACTCTGTGAAAGACATTTTAGATCATTGGCTGGGCTAAAAAGCCACATTCGATCGCAGCACTGTTAGTTGCTATCGTGTGTGTGTATAGATATGTTTATGTGTGTGCGTGTGTGTGTATATATATATATGTATATTATTATTGTTGTTGTTGTCGTTATTTTTATTGTTGTTATTATTATTATTATTGTTATTAATATATATATATATATATATATATTTTTTTTTTTTCTCGTGCAATGGCCATACTCGATAACGAGGGGCCATCATATGTATGTATGTATGTATGTATGTATGTATGTATGTATGTATGTATGTTATGTCAGGTCACCAGTTGGTGCTACTGGTAACATGTATCCCAGTACAACCTGTCTCATGGTCGGGTCGTTGGCGACTAAACTTACAACCCCACCAAGGTTTCTTGGTGAGGAGGGTGACTTTGGACATCCTGCAGGACTAAAAACAAAACCTGTCAAAGGGCAAAGGAGCTCTTAAGAGTCAATGGCCATCCAAAATCACCGGGAGAGATGACCCCTTAGCCTTTGTCAAGGCAGAATTCTAGGAGAAGGAAAACTCTGATATAACACCTGCAACCCTGATGGTATCCAATGATGTTGACTTGTTCTTCTTTTTGGTAAATATCATCTTGGTTAAGAGAGTGGGACTGGCTTTGTGCAGTGCCTTTGCTCACTATAAAAGCTTCACGGCACAGGCATTGCTTTATATCTGGAGATCTCTCTGCACTTGTCGTCACATGGTACCATGGGCCCAGCACTATGTGTCAATAATTGTCACAAGTGTAGTGTTTGTACCAGAGTTTTCAAGTCGCTGGCTGGACTAAAAAGTCACACTCGTTCAGCGTATCGGTAGGAGTTCTCCTACATGGATATAAAGTAGTGGCCGTACTCGAAAACGAGTTGGCAGCCACCATGTATGTATGAATGTATGTATGTATGTATGTATGTATGTATGTATGTATGTATGTATGTGTGTATGTATGTATGTATGTATATATGTGTACAACAAACGCAGTACCCGTCAAAGCGACGGGGTTTGTTTCTTCCCACTTTCTGTAATCTTTCATATTTGTTTCTTCCCAAAGTAGATTCTATCTGTCTTTCTACTCCTGTCTCTCTGATTCTCTCCATTGTGGAACAGTTCTATATATTTTCTTCTTCGCATTTCTCGTTTAATTACACTTCTGCCTCTCCCCCATTGTCTCACCTCTCCATATATCTGCCTCGCCCCCATTGTCTCACCTCTCCATATATCTGCCTCTTCCCCATCGTCTCACCTCTCCATATATCTGCCTCGCCCCCATTGTCTCACCTCTCCATATATCTGCCTCTCCCCCATTGTCTCATCTCTCCATATATCTGCCTCTTCCCCATTGTCTCACCTCTCCATATATCTGCCTCTTCCCCATTGTCTCACCTCTCCATATATCTGCCTCTCCCCCATTGTCTCACCTCTCCATATATCTGCCTCTCCCCCATTGTCTCATCTCTCCATATATCTGCCTCTTCCCCATTGTCTCATCTCGCCATATATCTGCCTCTTCCCCATTGTCTCACCTCTCCATATATCTGCCTCTCCCCCATTGTCTCATCTCTCCATATATCTGCCTCTCCCCCATTGTCTCATCTCTCCATATATCTGCCTCTTCCCCATTGTCTCATCTCTCCATATATCTGCCTCTCCCCCATTGTCTCATCTCTCCATATATCTGCCTCTCCCCCATTGTCTCATCTCTCCATATATCTGCCTCTCCCCCATTGTCTCATCTCTCCATATATCTGCCTCTTCCCCATTGTCTCATCTCTCCATATATCTGCCTCTTCCCCATTGTCTCACCTCTCCATATATTTCACAGTTTTCAATGTTTCTCTGACACACAACCTCAGAAATCCCTGATGTCTTTTTCAATCATCCGTCAATTCAATCTATCACCTCTATATTTCTATTAATCTAATCTACCTCTCTTTATAAAACATTTTTCACTCTTCCACAACTCTCACCACAGCCAGTGCTTTCTCTCTCTCTCTCTCTCTCTCTCTCTCTCTCTCTCTCTCTCTCTCTCTCTCTCTCTCTCTCTCCTCTCTCTCTCTCTCTCTCTCTCTCTCTCTCGCTCTCTCTCTCTCTCTCCAACGTCATTGAGAGATGGAACGCAACAAAAATCCTAACTACAGACATATATGTACGATGATAACTGAACTAGGAGGCATAACATATCTATGTGCTATGGTGGCTGAAGTTTGAAATCATAGGTAGCATACATTTGTGTAGAGATCTTATTTATATATATTTTAGCTCTGAACATAGGGCTTTATTTTCCTTTATCGATTTATTCGGAAACTCTTGGCACTATATATATATATACACACATCTTGTATGGTGACCCTGTGATACATAAGCGAAACTCCAGAGTAACATGATTATTTATACGTGATAAAATGAATATTAAAACTCTACTTCGGTATTGAGTACACTTTTCTCTCAGCCGTCAACCACATACGGACATATATACATATATATATAAACTTTAATCTGTTATTTTAATATATATATATATATATATATATATTAAAATAACAGATTAAAGTTTACGCAAACAATCGCTGCTTTCACCCTTTGATATATATTTATCCTCTTTGGATTTTAGTCTTTAAATTTATTATTGTTGGATTGGCAGTATCGGTAGAGGGTCGGACGCCATGCTTTCCAGCATAGTTACGTCCCTTTACGGTCTGAGTTCAAATCCCACCGAGGTTAACTTTGCCTTTCTTCCTTACGGGGTCAATAAAATAAAGTACCAGTAATGCACTGGGTAATTGCTGGCCTTGTGCCTAAAGTAGAAACAATTATTATTACTATATATATATATATATATAAATATAAGTATGAAATTTCGTTTCATTTTTTCCATTTATATATATATACGTATATATATATATATATATATACACACATATATACATATATACATATATATATATATATACATATATATACATATATATATATATACATACATATAGATATACATACATATATACATATATATATATGTATATATGTATATATATACATATATATATATATACATATATATAGATATACATACATATATACATATATATATATGTATATATATCTATATATACATATATGTATGTGTGTGTGCGTGTGTGTATGTGTGCATGTGCGTGTATAGCCAGCGGTGCAATAGTCGAGCAGGAGGAGTATGTATATAAAACATATATTTGCCATTCATAGTTCTCTCTCAACTGGCAGCCGTGCATGTAATGAAGAAATCATAAGGCTGTTTATTTTCCTATTGACATTGGTACTAGTTATAATTTGGGAGTAACCATAAGTAGGGATAAGTAAGATTAATGGTTTCGTTAATTGATTTTACAGGTTAGTCTTTGATTGACTTAAGTCTAAGAATGTTAAAGAAAAATGTTCTCACATACATATTTCTCTCTTCCATATTGAAATCCTCTTTGTAAACGACCCATGCAATACAATCTAAAGCACTCAATATATTAACAAATCAAAGATACTTATAAACACCAAAGTTTTTAAACTCTACTTACCATATGACAAGTATACCACACCTACATGCCAGTACCAAGGATATCAATTGAAATACCATAGAATAACTGCAGCATTGCAGCCGATCTCTCTCTCTCTCTCTGTATATATATATATATATATATATATATATATATATATATATATATATATATTATAAAACTTTGTTCGTACTGCCTCTCTGTTTTGTTCCCGTTCCATTTTTCACTATACATACATACATACATACATACATACATACATACATACATACATACATACATACATACATACATACATACATACATATATATATAAATTTATAAATTTATATATATATATATATATATATATATATATATATATATATATATATATATATATATATATATATATATATATACGTTATTCCGGGTTGAATCGGAGGTAACCACAGTAAGTAAGGTACTCAATACATAGCAGAGTATAAAAGTTTTAATGTAGATGAGATTCTACAGGACTAGAACTGTTTCATTCTTTAGAAATCATTAGGAAATGGTAAATTACCAGTTGTGTTACTACTACCAAACTCGTACGTGGACTGAGTGCTCTACTACTACGGATATTACCTTCCTGTGTTCTACCTATATATATATATATATATATATATATATATATATATATATATATATATATATATATATATATATATGTATATATATATATATATATATATATATGTATATATATATATATATATATATATATATATATAGTCTATGATTTCACCGAACTTAAGTTCAGAGATATCACGGACTTCCTATCTCTCCGTTGCATTACCATCTCTGTTTGTTTCCATGTCTCGCTCGCTTCACCCTATTTTACGTGTCCCAATAACTTTCTTTAGTTATTGCTCGCACCAACCAGAGGTTTATGATCTTTAAAGCGAAGAAATACCAATGAAGGCTGGAAGATCACTGATGAAGGACTACTTTTATTCATATGTAACCCATGTGCAACCACAAAGCACGCCATCTTTCATTTTATATATATATATATATATATATACATTTCTCTCTCTCTCCCTTCTTCTTCTTCTTCTTCTTCTTCTTCTTCTTCTTCTTCTTCTTCTTCTTCTTCTTCTTCTTCTTCTTCGTCCTGAATGGGTCGTGGGAGAAGAGTCCTCAAATGCTCCTTCCAGCGAGTCCTGTCAAAACTGAAGCTTGGTTTTACCCGTAAACATCTGTCCAGCGGTTCTTTCCTGAGACATTCTAACCCCATGACCATTGTATCAGAGTTGAGATCTCTCAATTCGGAGAAGTAGCGGCTTTACCTGAATTGACTGTCTGATCTCCGAGCTACGCAACAGTCTATCGAGTAATGTTACTCCAAAGACCCTTCAGAGGAACCCTATTTCGGCCGATGTAAATTTACATACGAGAGAGAAAAAATGGGGAAAGATGTTGAGTTTAAATAATTGTTTCTACTTTTGGCACAAAGTCAGCAATTAACCAGTACATTACTGGTGCTTTATTTTATCGACCCCGTAAGGATGAAAGGCAAAGTCAACCTCGGCGGGATTTGAAATCAGACCGTAAAGGGGCGTAACACTATGCTGCAAAGCATGGCGTCCGACCTTCTACCAATACTGCCAAATGGTTATAGTGCTGCATTTACTTTCTCTGTGACTCCGAGTTCCACAAATCGTCGCTAAATATTCAAAGGACAACACCTGTATAACACATTTGTTTATTAACTCAGTAAAACATAATCAATCTAACATGCTAATATCGAAACAACATAATTTTACATGTGTCAAATTATACCAGAGGTTCCACTCTTGAAGATGTCCTATCAATTCCTTGATGTTTAACCCTTTAGCATTTAAACCGGCCATATCCGGCCAGAATCATCTCATATCTCTTTGTTCAAATCAGCGGTACCTGGCCGTTCATACTGATGTTAAGGTATTGTTCTCAAAATAAATAACATCAAAATCTCGTAGATTTGATATTATTTGAGATAATTACGTGAGGTAAAGCCTTTACTGTGAAAATACAATAATAAATATAGAGCAATTTAAATGCTAAAGGGTTAAATACAGTCCTGCGTTATGTAACTATCCACCTGGTTATTAGAGATCAAACTATTTGCTGCAAGTAAATAGTAAATACTTTTTAATGCCAATATGTTGTTAGTTTTTTTAAATTCAGTTTTCATATGTATGGGCATCAGCTGGTGGTGGTGGTTGAGTGGTTGTGGTAGTGGTGGTGTTGGTGGTAGTATTGATGGTAGTGGTAGAGTGTTTGTGGTGGTGGTGGTGGTAGTGGTGTTGTAGGTAGTGTTGGTGGTAGTGTTGTTGGTATAGTTGGTGGTAGTGATGGTGGTAGTGTTGGTAGTAGTGTTGGTGGTAGTGGTGGAGGTAGTAGTGGAGTGGTTGTGGTGGTGGTGGTGTTGGAGGTAGTAGTTGAGTAGTGGTGGTGTTGGAGGTAGTGGTGGAGTGGTTATGGTGGTGATGGCAGTGGTGGTGTTGGTGGTGGTGGTAGTGGTGGAATTATTGAGGTGGTGATGGCAGTGGTAGTGGTGGAGTGGTTGTGGTGGTGATGGCGGTGGTGGGGTGTGGTTGTGGTAGTGATGGTGTTGGTGGTAGTGGTGGAGTGGTTGTGGTGGTGATGGCAGTGGTGGTGGTGGTGGTGGTGGTAGTGGTGGAATTATTGAGGTGGTGATGGTAGTGGTAGTGGTGGAGTGGTTGTGATGGTGATGGCAGTGGTGGTGTTGGAGGTAGTATTGGTGGTAGTGTTGTTGTTATTGTTGGAGGTAGTGTTGGAGGTAGTGTTGGTGGTGGTGTTTTTGGTATGTTGGTGGCAGTGTTGGTGGCGGTGTTTGTGGTATGTTGGTGGCAGTGTTGGTGGTGGTGTTTGTGGTAGTATTGGTGGTAGTGTTGTTGTTATTGTTGGAGGTAGTGTTGGTGGTAGTGTTGGTGGTGGTGTTTTTGGTAGTGTTGGTGGTGGTGTTTGTGGGTTAGTAATGGTGGTGGCGGTGTTTGGGGTTTAGTAATAGTGGTGGTGATGATGTTTGGGGGTTAGTATGGCGGTGGTGGTGTTTGGGGTTAGTATGGTGGTGGTGGTGGTGGGGTTGTTTAGGGGTTAGTATGGGGGTGGTGGTGTTTGGGGGTTAGGGTTAGGGTTAGGGTTAGGATTAGGGTTAGGGTTAGGGTTAGGGTTAGGGTGGTGGTGGTGCTGCTGGTGGTGTTTGGGGATAGTAATGGTGGTGGCGGTGTTTGGAGTTTACTAATGGTGGTGATGGTGGTATTTGGGGGTTAGTATGGTGGTGGTGGTTGGCGTTAGTATGGTGGCGGTGGTGGTGGTGGTGGTGCTTGTGTGTTAGTGTGGTGGTGGTAGTGGTGCTTGGGGGTTAGTGTGGTGGTGGTAGTGGTGCTTGGGGGTTAGTGTGGTGGTGGTAGTGGTGCTTGGGTGTTAGTGTGGTGGTGGTAGTGGTGCTTGGGGGTTAGTGTGGTGGTGGTAGTGGTGCTTGGAGGTTAGTGTGGTGGTGGTAGTGGTGCTTGGGGGTTAGTGTGGTGGTGGTAGTGGTGCTTGGGTGTTAGTGTGGTGGAGGTAGTGGTGCTTGGGGGTTAGTGTGGTGGTGGTAGTGGTGCTTGGGGGTTAGTGTGGTGGTGGTAGTGGTGCTTGGGGGTTAGTGTGGTGGTGGTAGTGGTGCTTGGGTGTTAGTGTGGTGGTGGTAGTGGTGCTTGGGTGTGAGTGTGGTGGTGGTAGTGGTGCTTGGGTGTTAGTGTGGTGGTGGTAGTGGTGCTTGGGTGTTAGTGTGGTGGTGGTAGTGGTGCTTGGGTGTTAGTGTGGTGGTGGTAGTGGTGCTTGGGTGTTAGTGTGGTGGTGGTAGTGGTGCTTGGGTGTTAGTGTGGTGGTGGTTGTGGTGTTTGGGGGTTAGTGTGGTGGTGGTAGTGGTGCTTGGGGGTTACTGTGGTGGTGGTTGTGGTGTTTGGGGGTTAGTGTGGTGGTGGTAGTGGTGCTTGGGTGTTAGTGTGGTGGTAGTGGTGCTTGGGGGTTAGTGTGGTGGTAGTGGTGCTTGGGTGTTAGTGTGGTGGTGGTAGTGGTGCTTGGGTGTTAGTGTGGTGGTGGTAGTGGTGCTTGGGGGTTAGTGTGGTGGTGGTAGTGGTGCTTGGGTGTTAGTGTGGTGGTGGTTGTGGTGTTTGGGGGTTAGTGTGGTGGTGGTAGTGGTGCTTGGGGGTTACTGTGGTGGTGGTTGTGGTGTTTGGGGTTTAGTGTGGTGGTGGTAGTGGTGCTTGGGTGTTAGTGTGGTGGTAGTGGTTCTTGGGGGTTAGTGTGGTGGTAGTGGTGCTTGGGTGTTAGTGTGGTGGTGGTAGTGGTGCTTGGGTGTTAGTGTGGTGGTGGTAGTGGTGCTTGGGGGTTAGTGTGGTGGTGGTAGTGGTGCTTGGGGGTTAGTGTGGTGGTGGTAGTGGTGCTTGGGTGTTAGTGTGGTGGTGGTAGTGGTGCTTGGGGGTTAGTGTGGTGGTGGTAGTGGTGCTGGGGGTTAGTGTGGTGGTGGTAGTGGTGCTTGGGGGTTAGTGTGGTGGTGGTAGTGGTGCTTGGGTGTTAGTGTGGTGGTGGTAGTGGTGCTTGGGTGTTAGTGTGGTGGTGGTAGTGGTGCTTGGGGGTTAGTGTGGTGGTGGTAGTGGTGCTTGGGTGTTAGTGTGGTGGTGGTAGTGGTGCTTGGGGGTTAGTGTGGTGGTGGTGGTGCTTGGGTGTTAGTGTGGTGGTGGTAGTGGTGCTTGGGGGTTAGTGTGGTGGTGGTAGTGGTGCTTGGGGGTTAGTGTAGTGGTGGTAGTGGTGCTTGGGGGTTAGTGTGGTGGTGGTAGTGGTGCTTGGGTGTTAGTGTGGCGGTGGTAGTGGTGCTTGGGTGTTAGTGTGGTGGTGGTAGTGGTGCTTGGGGGTTAGTGTGGTGGTGGTAGTGGTGCTTGGGCGTTAGTGTGGTGGTGGTAGTGGTGCTTGGGGGTTAGTGTGGTGGTGGTAGTGGTGCTTGGGTGTTAGTATGGTGGTGGTGGTGGTGCTTGGGTGTTAGTGTGGTGGTGGTAGTGGTGCTTGGGGGTTAGTGTGGTGGTGGTAGTGGTGCTTGGGGGTTAGTGTGGTGGTGGTAGTGGTGGTAGTGGTGCTTGGGTGTTAGTGTGGTGGTGGTAGTGGTGCTTGGGGGTTAGTGTGGTGGTGGTAGTGGTGCTTGGGGGTTAGTGTGGTGGTGGTAGTGGTGCTTGGGTGTTAGTGTGGTGGTGGTAGTGGTGCTTGGGTGGTAGTGTGGTGGTGGTAGTGGTGCTTGGGTGTTAGTGTGGTGGTGGTAGTGGTGCTTGGGGGTTAGTATGGTGGTGGTAGTGGTGCTTGGGGGTTAGTGTGGTGGTGGTAGTGGTGCTTGGGGGTTAGTGTGGTGGTACCTGTGTTCCAGTAAGTTCTTGGGTTGCATATATAGCCGTTTGGTGAGCAAGATTCGTCTGGGAAGGTGAAGTGCTGGGGAGAGTGAAATAATGCGAAAGAGAAATGCAGTGGGCCTGTGTGTGTGCGTGTATGTACATGTGTGTGTGTGTGTGTGTGTGTGTGTGTGTGTGTGTGTGTGTGTGTGTGTGTGTGTGTGTGTGTGTGTGTGTGTGTGTGTGTGTGTGTGTGTGTGTGTGTGTGTGTGTGTGTATGTATGAGTGGGTGTGCTGGGAGTAGTGGTTTAACTAACCACGGTATTATTGAAATTAATAAGAAAAGCGATTAAGAAAATTCGTTAAGTTTGTCATTGTAGGGTGGTTGGGTGGTAGGCTGTTGTCTTGTTTTAGCGGCAAATTTGGAGAGAGAGAGAGATAGAGTTAGTGTGTGTGCGAGAGAGAGAGAGAGAGAGAGAGAGAGAGAGAGAGAGAGAGAGAGACTGAGAAAGGGAGACGAAGAGAAAGAAGGTGAGAGAGAAAGAAGAAAGAGGAGTGAAAGAACAGAAGAATGAAGAAGAGAGAGAGAGAGAGAGAGAGAGAGAGACAGAGATAGATAGAGAGAGAGAGAGAGACAGAGAGAGAGAGAGAGAGAGAGAGAGAGAGAGAGAGAGAGAGAGAGAGAGAGAGAGAGTCAGGACAAACTCATTTATAAGGATGTCGGGAAGAAAACGATAGTATTGAAGGTGATAAAGTGAAGTCGTGATAGGGAGGTGAGGAGGATAAAGATAAATATATAGAGAAAGGTAATGGGGGAGACCTTTTTTGTGGAGACAAATTTCATAAGGGGAGAGGGGGAGGAGGAGGGGGTGATGGTGTCGATAATGATGATGATGAGTGAGTGTAGCGTTGATAAATAGGCTTTCGGTTTGCCAAGTTTGATAAGGTGGGCAGTCCACGTTCAGTTTGCCAAATTTGGAGGGTGGGTCACGAGTTGGTTTAGCAGGAAACATGAGTGCAAGCTAATGTTCGGTTTAGGTTGTTTGCTCAGTGTTTTCTGGACTGATTGGAGGAATAACGTTCTTGTTTGAGTGTATATATATATATATAAGTTAAAACAATGAGATAAAAATCAAGTCATTAGAGATATACTTCACTGCTTTACGATCGTTTCTAGGTGATGATAATACATTGTAGCTAAACTCCGTTATTGATCTATGTAAGGTTAGTTACAAAATATCAGATAAAGAGAATATTTACTTACATGCATATCACCAGCTGTTTTCAAAAGCAATCGAGTTCTTCATGCTGAATAGACCCCACAACTTACTGTGGATTCTGTATATATATATATATATATATATATATATATATATATATATATATATATATATATACATATATACATATATATATATATATATATATATATATATATATAATAATGCTGTGATATATATTTCAATGACGACACTGGCCACACTGTTCTGTGTGCGAGTGTCGTGTCATCATCAGACAGCTTGTTACATAATAAGGTTCTTTCCGAGGCAATCCAAATTGAATCGACATGGGAACGGATGAAGTTCGTGCTTTTGGGTTTTTCATCCGTTTCCTTGAAAAACCCAAAAGCACGAACTTCATCCGTTCCCATGTCGATTCAATTTGGATTGCCTCGGAAACAACCTTATTATGTAACAAGCTGTCTGATGATGACACGACACTCGCACACAGAACAGTGTGGCCAGTGTCGTCATTGAAATATATATCACAGCATTATTATTAAAGGACTTGAAAATCTGAAACTACTTCGCTTTTCCTTATTCAATATTTACTCCGTCACTCCTATGTGGAAAAAGTACGTTGAGTGCTTGAATTGAATTGCATCAATGTTTACCCTAATATATATATATATATATATATATATATATATATATATATATATATATATATATATATATATATAATTAGTTCCACAACAGTTAGTTCACCATACCCTTTCTTTCGTTCTTTTACACTCTCTACGTCTCTTTCTATATATATATATATCCGGGTAACAAAATCAGGTGGTATTGAGCTGAGAGAGAGAAGTAGAAGGAAGCGTAGAAAGAGACGTAGAGAGTGATAAAAGAACGTAAGAAAGATATAAAAAGATAAGAGATAGAGTTACCTTGGTAGCTATTTATGAGTCCTTATATTTCGGATTTCACATACATCAACAGAGAGGTTTTCCGAGGGGAAAGAGTTACGTTGTTTATCGTGTCGGTATATATATATATAAACACATATATCATCATCATCATCATCATTTTACATCCGCCTTTCCCTGCTTGCAAGGGTAGGACGGATCCTATTCAGCATCTCTCCACTTGTCACGGTCGTTCGTCATCTCCTCCGCGAGCCTCAGCGATCTGAGGTCTGCTCAACCACCTCCGCCCATGTTTTTCGTGGACTTCCTCTACTGCGTCTTCCTTCTACTGAAATTTCTTAGCGGTGATCCTCCATGCCCATCACATGTCCATACCATCTCAGTCTTTTCTCCTGCACTCCACAACGTATCCCTCTTATACCCAGTTTCTCTCTCAACTCATCTATGCTTGGTCGTTCACGCACATATATATCTATATATGTAAAACATTGAAAGGATAAGAGAAAGTAAATGTGGTATTAATCCATTAATCCATTAATCCATGTAGCTAATCAAGACATACGTGTTAGTTGAGTTTCATTTCTGTCGTGTCATTAGTTTAGGAAGTAGGGCGAGTGAAGAACCCCTAGCCCTTGTCAGGGCATTCTTCTAGGAGAAGGCATCTCAGGAAACTGGGTTAATTCCGACATAAAACCTGCGGCTCAGTAGTTACCGATGATGTTGTAACCGCCGAGGTCAACTTTGCCTTTCATCCTTACGGGGTCGATAAAATAAAGTACCAGTAATGTACTGGGTAATTGCTGGCCTTGTGCCAATAGTAGAAACAATTAATTAATTATTATTAATAGTGTATTATTATTATTATTATTATTGGTCTGTTCGGACGTCTTTTTGGTTCGCTCTCAGTAAGTCGCTTTATTTGCCTGTTAAAATTATTTGTTGTTAAATATTTCTTGTTGTGTAAGGGATATAAGCCCTTAGACTTTGCCCTGTGAAGGGGAAAGTATAATATTTGGGCCTTTTGGCCCAAATATTTAAACTTTTTTTACATGTTAAAAAAATTTACGGAGAAAAAAAAAAAACATGGCTGGGCCACGCCCCCCAGCGATATGTCTGCTGTCGTGCGACAACGACGTAGAAGTTGAGAGGAGCGCTACAGCGAAATTAACACACATTGATAACACAAACACCACCACAAACAATGTAAACAAAGAAACCAATGATACTAATGAGAACTCTAATTTTGAAAAAAATGACAGTAACAGCGACAACGAAAATACAGATAACAAAAAAAACAAAACAAATGCAACAACAATATCAACACCACCAACATGAAAACAAATAGCGACAACACCAACAGCAACAATACCAACTGCACCGAGAACAACGGTGGCAATAAAGACAACAATGATAACAGCGACAGTGATAACAACAACACCAACAAGAACAACGACAACAACACCCCCAACGAAAACAAGAACACTTTCGCTGCGGCAGCAGCAAAAAAGAGGCCATGCTTCAACATGGACCTCTCAAACAAAGATGAAAAGTTGGCCCAGGCATGGAAGCTCATCAAGCAAGAGCAAACCTGGGCCAACTTAACTGTCCTGGTAGAAGCTATTGAGGTAGTGGAGCGCAGAACGGTGCATTATAGATGCATCTCAGCACAAACCAAAAGGGCAGCTTTAATCCCACAGGAAGATGTCAATGTCGCGCTGAGGTGCATCAGAGAAGACACCCAGTACATAGAGAGGGGCAGACAGTATGGCACCATTTCGGTGTTGTTCAAGTCAGAAACCCTCGCTATGAAACACGCTATGACTCCTTGCAAAACCAGCAAGGTCATAATGTACCCCTCCCAGATGGGAAAAAGAACGGCCCGTCTCCGCATTCCCAGAATCCCACCAGGACTTGACATGTGGTGGCTTCTGGGATGTGTGATTGTGGAGTGGACAGATACCGTCCCTATAGAAGTGACCAGAACGGCCAGAGAGGACTGGGCCGGGGTTGACCTGGGGATCCTTCTCCAGACCAGGCCCGAGAATGTGAAGACAATCCCGGACCACATCCGCCTTCAGAATAGGACGGTCATTCACATTATGACCGAAGGCAAAAGGCCGCAGTGTTTTGTTTGTGGGGAAATAACCCATTTGCGAGCCTTCTGCCCTCAACTGCGGAAAGAGGCAAGGGGTCGAAAGGCTCCACTGCTGCCGTCGCCGGGGAGAGGACCACAACCAACACCAGCACCAGCAAAACCACCAACAACAACACCAATAGAAAGACCACCGCCAACATTGACCACCCAGAGGGGAAACGAGGAAAGCTGTCAAATCCCCCCCCCCCCAAAAAAAAAATACACACACCAATAAAACCATAAACATACATACAGACACACTTACAGACACAGACCCCTCATCTACCAGTAGTGAAGATGAGGGAAAACCAAAATCCCTCAAAATACAAAAAAGGAAACACAAAAATAAAATAAAAACTCAACAAAGCACAAAATCACCCACAATAAAAAACGCAGACATCACCCACACAAACATATAACACCAACATCAACACCACCATCACCATCACCAGAATCCCCCAAACGCAAACAACCTAAACAGACGCAAGAACAAATATACACACAAACATCTGAAACCAGAGACACTGCACTCACAACAAACACAACCGAAACAACACCACCAACACCATCACCACCATAGCCACGCAAACAAATAAAATCACACCAACAACACATACAAAACTTCGTGCTCGTCAGGAGGGCCAACAAAGAACTGATGGCCCTCGTAGCACGAAGTGAAAATATACA
Organism: Eledone cirrhosa; assembly: GCA_964016885.1. Lineage (NCBI taxonomy): Eukaryota > Metazoa > Mollusca > Cephalopoda > Octopoda > Eledonidae > Eledone > Eledone cirrhosa. The sequence continues at coordinate 424,775,563 of OZ024740.1, forward strand.
AAAAGAGGGGGAAATTTTTAAATCGAGCACATTTCGCGTGCCGGAAGATTTGGTTCTGGTGCGAATGTCGATCGAATTATACAAAGAAATACGAGACAGCTTTCCTCGGGACGTGGGAACCCCGAACGTAAACCCCACTCGAAGACTTTTAAAGGGGTTCCCAAAACAAATCCCACCAACTATAGAGGTCGAATAACCCGACCTTCACAAGAGCCAGGAAGGTAAGTAAACCTTTCCTCTCTCTCTTTTTAACCTGCCAACATGGCCGTATTAAGAGTAGGATGTTTAAATGTTCGAGGCCTGGGATCATCCTGGAAGCAGGGTCACCTGCTCACTGACCTCAGGTCTCTAGAAATTGATGTAATTGCCGTCAGCGAGACCAGGATTTCCGACGCGCGCGCACTAGCCCCCATTTTCGACGACTATCAGATCTTTGCATCTGTTAGCTGGCCGGGAATGGGAGGCGGGGTGGCAGTGCTGTTTAGGAAAGGCCTGGTGGTCCTGGACGTGAACAATAACGAAGGTGGTGCCTTTAGACTGGTGGCCGTCTATGCTCCTACTGGGGAAGGACGGCCGGACTTCTTTAGACGCCTGGAAGCCTTTCTGGGCACGTCTCGCCCTTTACTGTTAGCGGGGAACTGGAACGGCATCTTAGACGCACGCTGGGACTGTGTGGGAGTATCCGATAGGAGCGGGTGTGCAAAAGCCTCAAGAACCTGATCAGCCAGTTCCAACTGTCTGACAGGTACCGACTAGATTTCCCTAATGTGCCAGTGTGGACCTGGGCTAACCGCATAGGGTCATCTAGATCGTATATAGACAGGATATTCATTAGGAAAATAGACAGAAATAGTGTAAGCTGTCCACGTTTTGAAACGGCCGCCTATTCAGATCACAAGTTTGTGATCTGTATGGTCGACCTAGATAAGACGCGTAGGTTAGGACCTGGTTACTGGAAGCTAAACATGTCATTTCAGGCACGTAAGGCTTACAGGGACCAGGTCAACAATTTAGTTAAGAAAAAGTTGACAGGGGGAGTTGTCAACAATAGATGGTGGGGGGCTCTCAAAAGAGAGATTAGAGTAATGTCGATAGAGTTTAGCAAAGAAGTAGCGTTAGAGAAAAATAGAAAGGAGGGGGAGTTGGTAGATCAGTTAGACGAGGCTATTGGTAGTGGCATTGCAACTGACGTGCTAGCGCCGAGAATGGCATTAGACCATTTCTTCAATGCGAAACACGAAGGTTGCATTATCAGAGCTAAGGCGCGTGCTCTGAGAAACGAGGGAACCAAAGCTGTTCGATGGGCCCGCGTGGCAGAGGCGCAGCGAAGTAATAAAACCTCGATTCGGTCTTTGACGGACCGAGACGGACACGAGCTGAGCGATTCCAAGCGGATGTGTGAGGCCTTTCGCCAACATTTTGCTCGGTTGTTCGGGGGAAGTGGCCGGTCAGAGATGGTGGCGGACTTCAGTCCCTACCTCGATGGCTTGCCGCAAATCTCGACGGCTGACGCTGGGCGCTGCGAAAGGCCAATTACTTCAGCCGAGATTCAGGATGCCCTTGTCGGCTGCATGAGGCGCAAGTCACCCGGTTTGGATGGTCTGCCCTACGAGCTTTACGTAAATATGCCAGACTTGTTCTCCAATCTCCTCGAAGCCCCCTACTGCAACTGGCAGCAAAACGGGAGTATTCCCAGTCTGTGAGCCGGGGCGTAGTGACGCTGATAAGGAAAGACGAGAACAAGAGGGACACATTAGTCAATTTCAGGCCCATAACTCTGCTCAACACAGAGTTTAAGATTTTGGCAAGGGTGTTAGCGAAGAGGTTGGCGCTTGTCGTCGGGGATTTGGTTGGGGAGGCGCAAACTTGCGCAATCCCAACCAGATCCATACACGACAACCTCCACCTAATGCGATGCATCATAGAGAGCGTAGGGTGTAAACCTGGCTTTGGTGGGGCTCTGATCAAATTAGATCAATCGAAAGCATTCGATAGGGTCGACCATCGGTACCTGGAGGCTGTCCTCAAGGCGGCTGGCTTCGGCCCCGTCTTCAGAAGCTGGATCACTGCAATGCACAGCAGCACCTGCTCGATGGTCAAAATTAATGGCCACCTCTCGGAACCGTTTCAGGTCTTCCGATCGGCCCGTCAAGGGTGCCATCTCTCCTCCCTTCTGTACGTATTGACTCTCGAGCCTTTACTGCGGAAGCTGGAGCTGTTGCAGTGCATCCCGCTCGAACCGGGACGCGGAAAGGCGGTGTCGGCTTATGCGGACGACATCACCGTGATGGTGTCGGACACCTCTGAAATCGACGTGGTCGGCAACTTATTGGAGGAATATGAAAGGTTGACGGAAGCAAAACTTAACCCGGAAAATCGGTGGGCTTGCAACTCGGCACCTGGAGAGACAAGTCCATGCCGTCCAACAGCGTCGTTAGGCGCTGGACGGACGGACCGGTAAAGTAGCTAGGGGTTTGGTTCGGGTCAGACCTCCAGGTAGATAAGAATTGGGACGAGGTGACGGGCAGGGTAGCCAGTCTCACCCATAAATGGGCTGGGACGAAGCTATCACTGAAAGGTCGGGCGGAGGTGGCGAACGCGTACATCGCGTCCGTCATCTACTACCGTCTGACCGTCGTCCCTTGCCCCCGTTCGCGCCTCGCCATCTTGGAGCGGCTCCTCTTCAAATTCTTGTGGAGGGGTCAGGTTCCGCTGGTGAGGCGGTCCATCTGCTGTCAGCACCCTCTATGTGGAGGGCTGGGCATGCCGTGGCTAATGATGTGCAGGCACGCGCTGGGGCTGCGGCATCTCTAGATATTCTGCCTAAACGGTGAACAGGTGTGGTCGCCGTTTGTCAGACGGGCCTTACCGCAGCTCGTTTCTTTGATTGAGTTGCAGTCCTGGGTCAAGAAAAGACCGAGACTGGGTGACTGGCATCTGGAATGTTGCCAGGCACTCACTGCCCTCTGCCAGGCGGACAATGCGGTCAGTGGAACTTCCACTCTCGAGTTCTATAGAGGATTAGTGGTGGGGAAGTGCGACGACGCAATCGGAGAGGCTCTGGGAGTCAACGAAGTCGAACTAACCAGTCTGTACCGGAGGACTTTCGAGCCGGGGACGATGGAAAATTTCCCAAAATCCCTCGCTTGGCAGTGCTACGGGGGGCACTGCCGGTTCGAAATAAACTCTACAGGCACAGAAGTGCTGTCAAACGGACCTGCCCGAGATGCGCGCAGAGCGACGAAACCGTTCTGCACGCACTCGTCCAGTGTCCGTGCATTACTGACTTGTGAAGTTATGTTGAACAGCTGTTGTCGCGTGTAAAACGGATCCGGTATCGGCCGAGTCCATAGTGAAGATCGACACGCCGCCTTCTTTTGGCCAGGAAGGGCAGGCAATTTTCCTCTGTCTGGTGGCTGTAGCTACAGAGGTTGTATGGTGGACGAGGTTGAAAGGACTGAAGACAGACACTTTTCTCTTCGGCCAATCCCTCATCAACTTTTCCAAGTTTCACTTGGAAAGGAAGGTGAGGGTGGAGAGAGAAGTGCTGCCCCCCAGTACATTTGCTGAAAGGTGGGTGAATGTGGCGAGAATGGCCCGTATGAGTGGGCCTACTCTGGTCATGCGGCTGTAGGGTAGGTAAATTTGAGGAGGAGAGGGGGTGCCCTTCCAGGGTGCTCTCGAAGCGTCGGGTCGTTCAGGATTGGTGGGGTACCTGAGCGAACCCTGGGTGGTCACCGCCCCCCATTGGGGAATTTTTTCTTGTAATTTCTTGTTACTTTATTGTTACTTTGTTATTGTTATTCATAATGTTTACTCGATTTTTCTGTAAAAGACCACTGTCCCAGTCTTTTGTATTGTCCCCTATATGTCGGCACTTGTCGCCAATAAATGAAATCATTATTATTATGGTTACGGTCTGAGTTCAAATCCCGCCGAGGTTTACTTTGCCTTTCATCCTTACGGGGTCGATAAAATAAAGTACCAGTAATGCACTGGGTAATTGCTGGCCTTGTGCCTAAAGTAGAAACAATTATTATTATTGTTACTATTATTATTTTTTTTTTTTTTTCCCACTTCAATGATGTGCCAGAACAATATAAAAGAGATAATTGGCAATTTAGGTTCTGGAACAAAAAAGATAATTGGCAATAAGGGCAAGGGCTCCAGGTTATCATAGCCTGGGCCCGCTCGTCATCGTGCCATTGTAATAGAGCCAAACAAGGCATTTAGTCTTGGCTGCTGGAACGTACGGACGCTGCTTGACAGGGATTCCTTGGAGCGTCCTGAACGAAGGACCGCTCTTGTTGCAAAGGAGCTTCGACGTTACGATCTTGACATCGTTGCTTTATCTGAAACGAGGTTAGCTGGAGATGGTCATCTTACGGAATTTTGTGGAGAATATACATTCTTCTGGAAAGGAAGAGATGAAGGAACCAGAAGAGAGGCTGGGGTAGGATTTGCTGTTAAGACTGTGCTTGTGAATAAATTAGAAGAATTCCCAGTAGGGATTAGTGAGCGTCTTATATCCATGAGAGTTCCGCTGGACAAAGGAAGATATGCTACCCTGGTGAGTGTGTATGCTCCAACTATGAATTCTGTCGATGAAGAAAAAGTGTCCTTTTACCATGCCTTGAAAGGTGTTTTTAGAAATATCGCTCAGGCAGACAAAGTCATCGTGCTTGATGACTTTAATGCTAGAGTGTGTAGGGATTTTAACACATGGAATGTAATCGGAAGGCATGAGGTGGGAAAGTGTAACAACAATGGTATGCTCCTGCTGTAGATGTGTGAGGAGCTGGATCTGTGTGTTACCAACACCATGTTCCAACAAAAGAACAAATTCAAGACCACATGGATGCATCCTGCATCTAAGGAATGGCATCTTTTGGACTACGTCCTAGTCAGGATGCGTGACAGACAGGATGTGCAGTGTGTTCGTGTTCTTCGTGGAGCTGAGTGCTGGACGGACCACCGCCTGGTACGCGCAAAAGTGAAACTAATCACTAAACGTAAAATCCGGGCTCCTGGTGTTGCCCAGCCCAAAAGATTGAATGCTGCTCGTCTTAAGGATAAAAATGTGAAGAGGACATTGGAAGAAGTGATGCAGGTTGCAGATCTTTGTGAGGATTGGCCGACCCTTAAAAAGTCGGTTCATGATGTAGGCAGGCGTGTTCTGGGATTGGTGCAGAGAAAACATCAGGACTGGTTTAATCAGAATGATGTACATATAGAAGACCTGTTGGCTGATAAGAGGCGTGCTCTGTCACGCTACTTGACGGCAAAACCACAGGAGAGGAATACGTTGCATGAGGAACTCAAGGATCTAAAATCACGTGTTAGGCGGAGTCTTTCTCACATGAAGGATCAGTGGTGGAGTGAGAAGGCTGATGAGATACAAACTGCGCCAGATTCCAATAACACAAAGCTGTTGTACAGTCTCTTGCGTGAGGTTTATGGACCGTCTTCTTCTCTGGTGACACCGCTTCGCAGCAAGGATGGCAAAGAACATCTTCGTGACTCACAAGGAATTCTACGAAGGTGGCGAGATCACTTTGATGATCATTTGAATCAGCCGTCTGTCGTCAATGAAGATTTCTTCAATCTCATTCCAGAACGTCTTGTGAAAGTAGCTCTCGCAGAACCTCCGACGGTTGTGGAGGTTGCAGTGGCTATCTCGAAGCTGAACAGTGGAAGATCTCCAGGTATGGATGGCATACATGCTGAGCTCCTACAATATGGTGGTGAGAGACTCCTGCAACATCTTCACTCTTTGTTTGGCAGGATATGGGCTAATGAATCCGTACATGAGGACTGGAGAGACGCAGTAATGGTGGTCTTGTACAAGGGAAAGGGTAACAGGAATGATTGTGGGACTACGGAGGTATATCATTGCTTTCTGTCGTAGGGAAAGTTTTATGAGGGTGCTTCTGGACCGTCTGGTGACACACATTGCAGATTGTGTTCTTCCTGAAAGTCAATCTGGTTTTCGTGCTGGACGCGGCACTACTGATATGATCTTCTCAGCTAGACAGCTCCAGGAGAAGTGTATGGAACAAGGCTTGGATCTATATCAGGTTTTTGTCGATCTGACAAAAGCTTTCGATGCTGTTAACAGAAATGCATTATGGAAGGTTCTCCAGAAACTTGGAGCCCTGATAAGTTCCTTGCTTTAGTTAAGTCTTTCCATGTCGACATGAAGGCTTGGGTTAATGTCGGAGGTAATATGTCGGAGCCTATCTCAGTAAAAAATGGAGTGAAACAGGGTGATATTCCAGCACCGACCCTGTTTGCCATATACTTTGCAATGGTTTTCTGTATTACATTCAGGAATTGTGAGCATGGTGTTTACATCCGATATCGAACCTCAGGCAGCATATTTAACATCAGGCGCTTTGCTGCAAAGACAAAAGTATTTACATCAATCATAAGAGACCTCTTGTATGCAGATGATTGCGATCTTGTAGCGCACACAGAGAGTGATATGCAGCACATTTTGAATGCATTTTCTGACGCTTGCACTGCCCTAGGATTGACGGTCAGTCTCAAGAAAACCGTCATCATGTACCAACCTGCTCCTGGTAAGCAGTAGAGTGAACGAAATATCTGTGTATGATAAACGACACGGAGTGGTTGATCAGTTTGTCTACCTGGGAAGCACTGTCAATTGATACAGCAACCTTGATAATGAAATCTCACTTAGGATTAGGAAAGCAAGTGATGCTTTCGGAAAGCTAGAAAGGCGACACTGGGGTCAGCGAGACATATGCAAGAAGACAAAGGTAAAGGTGTACAAGGCATGCGTGCTCTCTTGTCTTCTTTATGCTTGCGAGACCTGGGTCACATATCGACACCACCTTAAGCAATTGGAGCGTTTCCATCAAATGTGTCTCAGACGGATCCATGGCGTTCACTGGAGGGATCACATCAGTGATATCGAGATTTTGGAAAGCTCTATGTGTGACAGTATAGAAGCTCTTGTGCTTAAGCAACGACTCCGTTGAGGCATCTCGAATCGCATACGAGAAAGTAAAGCGGGATGTGAGGAAGGGCATTGCTGTTGCACTTCCAGACGGAGAGGGTCCTCCTATGGTGCTGACATGCAGCGACTGTGCGAGACTCTGCCTAAGCAAAGCTGGACTCGAAAGTCATCTTTGCAGTCATAAAGTAAGACAAGTGGTTGACTACCAGGCTACTGTTGGAGATGCTACTCATCATGCTTGCCAAACATGTGGTAGAGAATGTAAATCAGCAGGAGGGCTCAAACGACATGCAAAAGTTCATGAACTCCAACCACAGCCGGCTATTCCCAGTGAATGTTTTGGTTGCGACTCTGTGCAAGACATTTTAGATCATTAGCTGGGCTAAAAAGCCACATTCGATCGCAGCGCTGTTAGTTGCTATCGTGTGTGTGTGTGTATAGATATATATATGTTTATATGTGTGCGCGTGTGTGTATATATATATGTATATGTATATTATTATTATTGTTGTTGTCATTATTATTATTGTTGTTATTATTATTATTAGTGTTATTAATATATATGTATATGTGTATATATATTTATATATATATATATATATATGTGTGCATATATATATATATATATATATAGATATAGATAGGTAAATATACACGGGTGTGTATGATTGTGTATAGAAGATTATATTAATAAGAGGAATTCCAACTTTGTCTGATTTACTCGTTTTATTTAAATAAAACGAGTAAATCAGACAAAGTTGGAATTCCTCTTATTAATATATATATATATATATATTTTTTTTCGTGCAATGGCAATACTCGATAACGAGGGGGCAGCCATCATCATGTATGTATGTATGTATATGTGCATGTATGTATGTATGTATGTTTCTTATCTCTTTCTCTTAATTTCGAGTATATTTTTGACCGGCCACCTTCCTGGTGGCAAGGTTGTAAAAGAAAAGAGATTGTCATCCCTTGAATCGCAAGAATGTTTTGCAAATTTTGAAGGTGCCAGCTATCGCAGCCATTTGTAGACTATGAATTAGGGAGTTGCACTCTTTGTCCGCAAATCCAAGTTCAGTCATACTTTGGTCCAAGCGGGTTGGTATATAACCCGTAGCTCCAATAATGATGTGTATGAAGCCAAAGGTGTATCTTGGATACTGGATTTGTAAACTCCTCATCAATGGTCCGTAGATGTCCTCCTTCTCCTGTATTTTTCTGACAACGTTTATATCAAGTGGGCAGCTGATCTCCACAACAGAACACGTTTTCAATTTTTCAATGTGTGGTCCCAAACAACAATATCATGCCGGTTGTGCTTTAATTTGGTGGCAGTTTTTATTTTCAGGTTCCACCAGTATTCCGTAGTGCCATATGTCTCAATATGTATGTATGTATGTATGTATGTATGTATGTATGTATGTATGTATGTATGTATGTATGTATGTATGTATGTCAGGTCACCAGTTGGTGCTACTGGTAACATGTATCCCAGTACAACCTGTCTCATGGTCGGGTCGTTGGCGACTAAACTGGCAACCCCACCAAGGTTTCTTGGTGAGGAGGGTGACTTTGGACATCCTGCAGGACTAAAAACAAAACCTGTCAAAGGGCAAAGGAGCTCTTAAGAGTCAATGGCCATCCAAAATCACCGGGAGAGATGACCCCTTAGCCTTTGTCAAGGCAGAATTCTAGGAGAAGGAAAACTCTGATATAACACCTGCAACTCTGATGGTATCCAATGATGTTGACTTGTTCTTCTTTTTGGTAAATATCATCTTGGTTAAGAGAGTGGGACTGGCTTTGTGCAGTGCCTTTGCTCACTATAAACGCTTCACGGCACAGGCATTGCTTTATATCTGGAGATATCTCTGCACTTGTTGTCACATGGTACCATGGGCCCAGCACTATGTGTCAATAATTGTCACAAGTGTAGTGTTTGTACCAGCGTTTTCAAGTCGCTGGCGGGACTAAAAAGTCACACTCGTTCAGCGCATCGGTAGGGGTTCTCCTACATGGATATAAAGTAGTGGTTGTACTCGAAAATGAGTTGGCAGCCACCATGTATGTATGTATGTATGTATGTATGTATGTATGTATGTATGTATGTATGTATGTATGTATGTATGTATGTATGTTATCTCTTTCTCTTAATTTCTAGTATATTATTTTGACCGGCCACCTTCCTGGTGGCAAGGTTGTAAAAGAAAAGAAATTGTCATCCCTTGAATCGCAAGAATGCTTTGCAAATTTTGAAGGTGCCAGCTATCGCAGCCATTTGTAGACTATGAATTAGGGTAGCTGCACTCTTTGTCCGCAAATCCAAGTTCAGTCATACTTTGGTCCAATCGGATTGGTATATAACCTGTAGCTCCAATAATGATGGGTCTGAAGCTAAAGGTGTATCTTGGATACTGGATTTGTAAACTCCTCATCAATGGTCCGTAGATGTCCTCCTTCTCCTGTATTTTTCTGACAACGTTTACATCAAGTGGGCAGCTGATCTCCACAACAGAACACGTTTTCAATGTGTGGTCCCAAACTACAATATCAGGCCGGTTGTGCTTTAATTTGGTGGCAGTTTTTATTTTCAGGTTCCACCAGTATTCCTTAGTGCCGCCTGTCTCAATATATTCCTCCTCGTTTGTTGTTAATTTTGTTTTCCGAAGTGCGTTCCAGATAGTTCTAGCTATCCCATCATGTTTCATGGGAGGTAGTAGCGAGATGGCATTCTTTCGCAGCTGGCAACAATGTGGCTTACATCCTCGATCTTTGTTTTACATAACCAACATTTATTGTCAGCTGCTGGCCCTCCTCTTTTGTGCAGCAGATATTTGGTAGGGAGTTCTTGTTCCTTTATTGCATAGAGATATCCCTCATGGTGTGATGTCATAAACTTGTCGGAACTCCATGCCAGGCTTTTTGAGTGGTTTATCCCCTCTATGGTCTGTGCTTTACGCCTCAAGTATCTATGCACAACTTTTTCTGTAAATTGGTCAATTTTTTAAATCTTGTTTGAACGTTAAATAGGATCTTCCGATTTCTGTGGGTGAGAGATTTATATCAGGCTTTATTCCATATCTCTCCTCCAGATCAGTCGCTATTCTAATGATATATTTTTTTTCATGCTCATAAACCTGGGCAAGATGGTTGCCAACCTTTTTCCTCTGTTGCTTCAGTGTTACTATCCAGGTCTCATATGTTGTTAATATTGATTTTAGACCTTGGCCCCCTTCCTTGCGTGAGAAGTATAGCCTATCCACATCACCATTGATGTTAAAGTTCCCAGTAACACTGAGAAGTTTGCGAGTTCTAACATCCATCTCATTTAGTTCTTGCAATGTCCAGTTCAGCAGGCCAAATGTTGGCGTTAGAATTGGCACAGCATAAGTATTGTGGGCAATGTATTTGTTGTACGCTGACAGTTCTGATGACCATATTTTCTTTACTCTTCTGAGGTATTCAGTTCTGGTTCTCTCCTTATTTATGGGTCCAACATATCTGACATTCTCATCCTGTCCGAGATATCTGTAGTTGTCACCTGACTGTAGAGGTTGTATTGTCAGGCCGTTCATCTCTAGATTTCTAGAGGAGGGCACAGCTCTTCCAGGTTTTACTGCCAAATATGCACACTTGGACTCACCAAATTTCATTTTGATGTCGGTTGAAAATTGTGTAATGAGGTCCAATTGTTTCTTGATGTCATTGATATTTGGCCCATACAACTTCAGGTCATCAACAAAGAAAAGATGGGAGATACTTCTGTGCCCACTTCTTTGTCCACCTTGTTTCCTGAGTTGGTAAGATAGTGGAATCAGTGAGAGAACGAAGAGTAGCACTGACAAGCTATCACCCTGAAAGATGCCCTTCTGTTAATGTATCTTATCAGTCTTAACTTGCTCCTTCTCACCTCTAAGGATCAAATTGGTGTACCAGTTCTTGGTCAGGCGTTCAACAGCAGCTACCAATGGTTGTGGGACTTTAGCTAACTGTAAAGCCTTAATAATCCACCCATGAGGTACACTATCAATGCTTTTTCATAGTCCATCCACACTACAGTCATGTTTCTGCGATTCTTTGTTGTTTTTTCCTGAATCATTTTATTAGTTAGTAGGTGATCTATGCAACCCCACACCTCCCTCTTTCCACCAGCTTGCTCATGTGTTATGATGTTGTTGGTAGCACAGTGATCCTGTAAGAACAGGTTAAGGCACCCAGTATATAATTTATACATGATGTTTTGGCAGGCTATTGGACGGTAATTTTTAGCAAGGGTGATTTGGCTATTTTTGAGAATGAGGAGAGTAGTGGCAATTGATAACCATCTGGGCAGTTCTTGTGTGCCTTTAATGGTTTCTGTAAACAGCCGTATGAGATCTTGCCGATAGAAAGTGAAATTCTTCAACCAGTATCCTGTAATGAGGTCTGGGCCTGGTGATTTCCTATTCGACATTTTCTGTAGAGCTGTTTCCAGTATTGACCCATCTATGTCATATTGTTTTGTCTGGACATGTTGGCAGTAGTCCTGTTCCATTTCTTTTAGCCAATTAGTTTGTCTGTTGAATCCGTCATCCGTTTCCCATACAGATCTCCAGTAGCTCTCAACCTGTTCTTTTGAAGGGGTGTCATTTACAGAGATTGAGCTTTTGCCACCGAAGCTGCGATAAACTGATTTAGGATCTCTGGCAAACAATCTATTTACCACTTGTCGTTTATGTGCTGTTGACTTATATTTTAGTCTTTCTGTTGTAGCTGTGAGTTGTTGTTTCAACTGGTGTAATTTGGAGTTCAAAGTTTTAAATTTTGTATCTCCAAATCGTATCTCTAACTTTTTCTTTAGGTTTTCCTGATGTCGTGTGAAGTTGATCTCTATGTTGCATTTCATAACGACTGCGATGTGTGAGATACTTCGTCTCAGGGACAAAATTTTGCTTTTAAATTTCGCATCCACGCTGGTTCAGGCTTTCTGTTTGTATCTTGATTGCGTGGTTTTAGATGTGGTTTTAGTGGGTTCTTTACTGATTCTGGTGTTGTATAGTCTGTCACTCACATTAAGGCTGTGTATCTCTTGAAACATATCGTCCCATATCACTTGTAAGGTGTCCACAAGTTTTTGGTGTTCTGTTTGTACAGTAGAGTCATGAATTTCAGCCTCGTTGTTGATGTGGTGACAATTACTACTAGAGTTAGCTGACCATTCTCGCTGTTCTTCAGTGGAAGTGGGATGGATTTCAGCAAAATTGTTGGTGAGCTGTTCACTGTTAGATTTAACTGGCCATTCTCTTTGTCTGTCAGTGGAGGTGGGGTGGTTGTCTACAAGGGCTGTATTTGTAGTATCACTCAATTCCGTTAGATGTATCAAGTTACATCTAATGATACGTTTTGCCTGTTCATTTAAATGCTTTGGAGAAAAGTCTAATTCTGGGTGTTTGGAGTTCCATAAAGTTTTTAGCCTTTGCATAAAACCGAACTTTTGGGGTTCAGATTGTTTGTATGCTTCATATAATACTTTGTTAAGCTCGTAGCTCCACTGTATACAACGGTTGTATTTGCGATTTGGTCGAAGGAGACTTGTACTTTTTGCCATGATGAGTTCGTCTATTCACTAATATTTCGTATTTATTTTTCAAAATAGTCGATGATCTTCTTTAAAAGTCTCGACAAAGTTCTGTCAGAATCAAATTTAAAGTTATTCACAGCTTGGGTAATATTTCTGTTCAGTTAGTTTTTAATTCTACAACTGTGTTTTAAACGTTGTTCTTGAATCGTTTGAATCGAGAACAAAAAGAACCGTTACTTAGTATATTTCTTTATGAATGTAATATAATATAACAACGCTGTATTTATATGTTAAAGTTTATGTATCATTCATATAAATAGGTGTTCTACAACTTATTCACAACATATTCACAGTTCAAACACTTATGTTTTTGTTTCTGAATCGAAAACGTTACTTGTATATTTCTTTATAAATGTAATATAAAACGTTGCATTTATATGTTAAAGTGTATGTATCGTTCATATATCATAAGTGTATGTATCGTTCATATAAATAGGTGTTTTACAACACACTTACAGCTCAAACACTTATGTAGAATTATTGTATGTAATCTTACCGCGTAATGTAGCTCAACTTTTTCCAATATATGGTATGTTGCCTTCATGTAAGCCGTAATTACACACGTCCGATTATCGGACACTGACCACAACGGTCGCCATTATGTATGTATGTATGTATGTATGTATGTATGTATGTATGTATGTATGTATGTATGTATGTATGTATGTATGTATGTATGTATATGCGTATGTATGCATGTTTGTATGTATATGTATGTATGTATGTATGTTTTCTCTTTCTCTTAATTTCGAGTATATTTTTTTGACCGGCCACCTTCCTGGTGGCAAGGTTGTAAAAGAAAAGAAATTGTCATCCCTTGAATCGCAAGAATGTTTTGCATATTTTGAAGGTGCCAGCTATCGCAGCCATTTGTAGACTATGAATTAGGGAGCTGCGCTTTTTGTCCGCAAATCCAAGTTCGGTCATACTTTGGTCCAAGCGGGTTGGTATATAACCCGTAGCACCAATAATGATGGGTATGAAGCTAAAGGTGTATCTTGGATACTGGATTTGTAAGCTCCTCATCAATGGTCCGTAGATGTCCTCCTTCTCCTGTATTTTTCTGACAACGTTTACATCAAGTGGGCAGCTGATCTCCACAACAGAACACGTTTTCAATGTGTAGTCCCAAACTACAATATCAGGCCGGTTGTGCTTTAATTTGGTGGCAGTTTTTATTTTCAGGTTCCACCAGTATTCCTTAGTGCCATCTGTCTCAATATATTCTTCCTCGTTTGTTGTTAATTTTGTTTTCCGAAGTGCGTTCCAGATAGTTCTAGCTATCCCATCGTGTCTCATGGGGAGGTAGTAGCGAGATGACATTCTTTCGCAGCTGGCAACAATGTGGCTTACATCCTCGATCTTTGTTTTACATAGCCTACATTTATTGTCAGCTGCTGGCCCTCCTCTTTTGTGCAGCAGATATTTGGTAGGGAGTTCTTGTTCCTGTATTGCATAGAGATATCCCTCAAGGTGTGATGTCATAAACTTGTCGGAACTCCATGCCAGGCTTTTTGAGTGGTTTATGTATGTATGTATGTATGTATGTATGTATGTATGTATGTATTATGTCAGGTCACCAGTTTGTGCTACTGGTAACATGTATCCCAGTACAACCTGTCTCATGGTCGGGTCGTTGGCGACTAAACTGGCAACCCCACCAAGGTTAGTTGGTGAGGAGGGTGACTTTAGACATCCTGCAGGACTAAAAACAAAACCTGTCAAAGGGCAAAGGAGCTCTTAAGAGTCAATGGCCATCCAAAATCACCGGGAGAGATGACCCCGTAGCGTTTGTCAAGGCAGAATTTTAGGAGAAGGAAAACTCTGATATAACACCTGCAACTCTGATGGTATCCAATGATGTTGACTTGTTCTTCTTTTTGATAAATATCATCTTGGTTAAGAGAGTGGGACTGGCTTTGTGCAGTGCCTTTGCTCACTATAAAAGCTTCACGGCACAGGCATTGCTTTATATCTGGAGATCTCTCTGCACTTGTCGTCACATGGTACCATTGGCCCATCACTACGTGTCAATAATTGTCACAAGTGTAGTGTTTGTACCAGAGTTCTCAAGTCGCTGGCTGGACTAAAAAGTCACACTCGTTCAGCGCATCGGTAGGGGTTCTCCTACATCGATATAAAGTAGTGGCCGTACTCGAAAACGAGTTGGCAGCCACCATATATGTATGTATGTATGTGTGTGTATGTATGTATGTATGTATATATGCATAGGAGAAGGCAACTCAGGAAACTGGGAAAAGTCCGATATACAACCTGCGGCTCAGTAGTTACCGATGATGTTGATCTTTTATTCTTTTCGGGTTATAGCTACTGTCTCTCAGAGAGTGGGATTGGCTCAATGCACAGTCTTTCTTCACTTTAAAAAATCTTTGCGCACAGGCATTGCACGATGGAATATCGTGCAATGGTCATACTCGATAACGAGGGGGCCGCCAAAATGTATGTATGTATGAATGTATGTATGTTCTAATTTAAAACGGTTTCAGAAATGTCTGGTTTTATAATTTCACAAAGTTTCACCAAAGTTTCTAACATAGACACAAGACTCTCTCATTGGAATTTACACAACATCAACTAGGTAGATATGTATGTATGCATGCATGTGTAGATATGGATGTTATTGTATGTGTGGATGTGTATGTTTTGAGTTGTATGTGCGCATGTGTATATGCTTTGTATCAGTACATGTATATATGCAGTTATTAGATGCAAAATGTTTGGAATATTTTACATATTTTTACTGTTCCATTAATGGATTGTACTTGTAGTTTCCTAACTAGTTGTGTTCTTTCTGTTCCTGTGAAGCCTAGCTTCACAAGATTTGTATTGAAGCAAATTTTGCAAATTTTGCAAATTTTGAAGGTGCAGCTATCGCAGCCATTTGTAGACTATGAATTAGGGAGCTGCGCTTTTTGTCCAAGTTCAGTCATACTTTGGATTTGCAAACTCCTCATCAATCATCCGTAGATGTCCTCTTTCTCCTGTATTTTTCTGATAACGTTTACATCAAGTGGGCAGCTGATCTCCACAACAGAACACGTTTTCAATGTGTGGTCCCAAACAACAATATCAGGCCGGTTGTGCTTTAATTTTGTGGCAGTTTTTATTTTCAGGTTCCACAGTGCCATCTGTCTCAATATATTCTTCCTCCTTTGTTGTTAATTTTGTTTTCCGAAGTGCGTTCCAGATGGTTCTAGCTATTCCATCGTGTCTCATGGGGAGGTAGTAGCGAGATGACATTCTTTCGCAGCTGGCAACAATATGGCTTACATCCTCGATCTTTGTTTTACATAACCTACATTTATTGTCAGCTGATGGCCCTCCTCTTTTGTGCAGCAGATATTTGGTAGGGAGTTCTTGTTCCTTTATTGCATAGAGATATCCCTCAAGGTGTGATGTCATAAACTTGTCGGAACTCCATGCCAGGCTTTTTGAGTAGTTTATCCCCTCTATGGTCTGTGCTTTACGCCTCAAGTATCCATGCACAACTTTTTCTGTAAATTGGTCAATTTTTTAAATCTTGTTTGAACATTAAATTGGATCTTCCGATTTCTGTGGGTGAGAGATTTATATCAGGCTTTATTCCATATCTCTCCTCCAGATCAGTCGCTATTCTAATGATATATTTTTTTTCATGCTCATAAACCTGAGCAAGATGGTTGCCAACCTTTTTCCTCTGTTGAAGGTGTTGCTTCAGTGTTACTATCCGGGTCTCATATGTTGTTAATATTGAATTTAGACCCCGGCCACCTTCCTTGCGTGAGAAATATAGCCTATCCACATCACCATTGATGTTAAAGTTCCCAGTAAAACTGAGAAGTTTGCGAGTTCTAACATCCATCTCACTTAGTTCTTGCAATGACCAGTTCAGTAGGCCAAATGTTGGCGTTAGAATTGGCACAGCATAAGTATTGTGGGCAATGTATTTGTTGTACGCTGACAGTTCTGATGACCATATTTTCATTACTCTTCTGAGGTATTCAGTTCTGGTTCTCTCCTTATTTATGGGTCCATCATATCTGACATTCTCATCCTGTCTGTATGTATATGTGTATGTATATATATATATATGTGTATGTATGTATATGTACATGTATGTATTTATGTATGTATGTATGCATATATATGTGTATGTATGTTTGTATTTGAATGTATGTATATGTGATTGCAAGTATGTGTGTTTGCATGTATAAATGTATGTGTTTATGCATGCATGTATGCATGCATATATGTATGTGTGTGTATGTAAGTATATATGTGTGCTTGTGTATATATATATATATATATATATATATATGGGGGGGGGGGGCAGCAATTATGTACACCTATACACACCACTTACAACAAAGAAGCCCCATCCAGCGATCTTAGCATTTCGACCTTTTCTTAATTTTTTAATTACATTTCTGAAACCATTTTAAATTAGAATATATCTCCTAATTAGCGTCCAATACTTAACATAATAAACAAACTCTTCCCGATTATTGTGTTGGAACTCCCTCAATGAACTTCTTCTTCACCAACACCGCCATCCTAATGAAATATCCAGGTATAAACACCGAATGTTGACAATATTTTAGTTGTAAGTAGCTTTGTTGGAATCAAACTCGAAATTAAACTTTAATTCACGTTTCTTTCTTTGTGTTTGTCTTTGTTTTATTAATATTGTTGTTGTCCGTCTTTTTTTTAATAGTTTCTTTTTACAATTGCTGTGCCCCAGCATGACCTCAGCCTGTCGGCTGGATCACGAGATAGAGTAAACAGAGTAACTGCTCTACCATGGTGGATACCTATATGTATTCGTGAGTGAATAATTATAACATTATCATAATATTATTAATATTCGATTCTTATTATTATTCGATATTAATATTCGATATAATCGGGCGGTAGATTGACAGTATCGGTAGAGGGTCGAACATGCTTTCCAGCATAGTTACGTCCCTTTACGATCTGAGTTCAAATCCGGCCGAGGTTAACTTTGCATTTCATCCTTACGGGATCGATAAAATAAAGTACCAATAATACATTGGGATAATTGCTGGTCTTGTGCCAAAAGTAGAAACGATTATTAATATTCGATTCGTTTTCAAGCAAACAGTCTCATAACACCATCTTTGTTTTCTCGATGACGATATCGCCCTTTTGTTCTAGCCGTAAGTGGTTTAAGTTGTAAGTGGTTCAAGTTGTAAGTGGTTCAAGTTGTAAGAGAACAATTTGTAGATTCGAATATTTTGTTCCAACATTGAAAATGTTTTCAGAATGTTGTTAATTTAGCAAAGTTATATAGTTTATCGTACATATTATATTATATCATGTTTATGTTTGCACGATTGAAAAGGGAAAGATAACTCCAATCTTGTTTGTTAACCGTTAAATTTGATGAATGATTTACTCAGAAAATATAGAGAGAAAATTATATATTATTTTGTGTGAGATTAAATATTTTAGTCAAAAGGTGTGTGAAAGTTTGAAGTTCAAAAGGAGAGGAAAAAACGTAGTGTGCATTTCGAAGAACTATCGTAAAGAGGATACATTTTCAGAATGTCAATTAAAGATTATGAATCTACATCTAGAAAAAATATATTTAGAGGGGTATTATTAGGAAAATAATAATGTCAGAAGTAAAAATATTAAAAAATATATATATTAAAAAAATTAATGTCAAAAGGTAAAATTAGTAGAATATTCAAAAATATAAAATAATTAAGAAAGAAGATCATTTAAACGAATTTAAATTTAAATTTAAATTTAGATTTTTATAGAAAATAGGATAATTTTAAAGGTGTATAAAATATAGTCAAGTGTAATGAATATCATAAATTAAAAATACTTCTGAAAGTGGAATTTTGGCGATGTCTGCAAGAAGAAAATAATTCTGTTTTAAGATTTTTGACAGTCAATTATATAAAACATTTCCTCGAAACAGAATCTTGAGAAAGCCATTATTAACATTCTGAAAACATTTTCAATGTTGGAACAAAATATTCGAATCTACAAATTGTTCTCCTCTTACAACTTGAACCACCTTTTTTTTTTTATGTAAAATGCAAAATCAACTTCCTTCGTAACTCATATTAGAAATGTAAACAACTAATAATTGTAAATTATTTCTATTTCTATAATACTTATACATGCACAATTATTAATCTATATAGATATTTATATACATATAACCTATCGTAATGTAATAAGATAAAATATACTTACAACCATAATTCTTCATATAATCTAATTGATTATATATACAATATTATAACTCATAATAGAGCTAAATAAATTAAAATTCTGGAATCATATTATTAATTTCTTTTAAATTAACGTGAATGCAAGCTCTTCTTCCTTTTTCTGCATAGCGTCTAAAATAACGTTTTTTTTCAGCCCTATACCTCAACTTCATTTGCATACTCATCTTAATAATTTGAAATATCTGACTTTTCTTCTCTTATCCCTTCACTATCCAAGGAAAACTTGGACCGTTAAGGTATTTTTTTCTTGGTTATGTCAAAGTTTATAAAAACAAACTCTGTATTTTATGTGATGAAAGCGTACTAAAGTGTTGGTACCCTTGAAATATATATAATAGAATAAATATGGTTTTATAAATATAGTTTCCATTTATTTAATATCATTGAATATTATAGTCCAGAAAACTTGTCGAGTGCTCTGAATCAGTTATAAACATTTATATTTGTTGAATTACCAACAAATTGAATATCCCTTTTGCTTATATATATATATATATATATATATATATATATATATCTTTCACCGTATTTTTGACTAAAGAAATTTTAGTCTGATAATGGTGTGTAGAACCCCATTATCAGACTAAAATTTCTTTAGTCAAAAATACGGTGAAAGCTATTCTATTTTCTAATTTCAAACCTGCTCACTGTTTCAAAGCATACTTACTTATATATATATATATATATATATATATATATATATATATATATATATATATATATATATAGTAAGAAACACAGTAAACCGTGTGTCTAAAATTACAAGGGTTGAAAAACCACATTTGTTTGAAATATTTAACCAAGAAGCAGGCAGAATGATAAAATATACAAACCGCCACAATAACCATTATATCTCTCGGACAGATTATCCCTAATCTGTTTCGCCCTGAGTGTGTTTGTAACAGATAATCCTGGGCTTCATCAGCGAGAGAATCTGATTAAATGCCACAAACACTATTTGCCTGGGCTTACTATATATTATTAATCGGCTCAGTATTTATACTTTGAGCTTAATAGTTACAGGGTTCCAATTGAGTTTTAACTCTAATTTTCATATATTTCTGCTCCCTCACAAGTTGAGCTTATTAAGTTGTGTGTGTTGGACTGTTATTTCTATTCAATACACGCTTACCACGTTTGACTAGCGGCGCACGAGGTGACAAATTCATCTTTCTGTGTGAACGTTGGCAAATAGTGTTTGTGGCATTTAATCAGATTCTCTCGCTGATGAAGCCCAGGATTATCTGTTACAAACACACTCAGGGCGAAACAGATTAGGGATAATCTGTCCGAGATATATAATGGTTATTGAGGCGGTTTGTATATGTTATCATTCTGTCTGCTTCTTGGTTAAATATTTCAAACAAATGTGGTTTTTCAACCCTTGTAATTTTAGACACACGGTTTACTGTGTTTCTTACTATATATTATTAATCGGCTCAGTATTTATACTTTGAGCTTAATAGTTACAGGGTTCCAATTGAGTTTTAACTCTAATTTTCATATATATATATATATATAGAATAAGAAAAAGCGAAGTAGTTTCAGATGTTCAAGTCCTTTAATAATAATTGTTTCTACTTTAGGCACAAGGCCAGCAATTACCCAGTGCATTACTGGTACTTTATTTTATCGACCCCGTAAGGATGAAAGACAAAGTCAACCTCGGCGGGATTTATATATAATGCTGTGATATATATTTCAATGATATATATTTCAATGACGACACTGGCCACACTGTTCTGTGTGCGAGTGTCGTGTCATCATCAGACAGCTTGTTACATAATAAGGTTATGTTTCCGAGGCAATCCAAATTGAATCGACATGGGAACGGATGAAGTTCGTGCTTTTAGGTTTTTCATCCGTTCCCTTGTGAGTACCAATTCACCCCCACCGGTCTGCGCAAGAGCATGTCCGAAGGAAGTTGACCATTGGCTACCGCAGATTTCAACGAAATTCGCTTAGTCATTTCACCCTCTCAGCCAGAACAATGGCCCACCTATGCCCTACCAAAGTTTACTGCTACCCATCACGACTGTGGCAGTCAGCCGAAAGCCAGAGGGGATGGGAGGGTGTTAGTTTTTATAGGTCATAATACTACCTTTCACTAAGCGTTGACAGCAAGACTGACCATCAACTCATAAGGGAAAATAAACTTAATTCTAGGTATCATGGTTTTACATTGGAAGTTAAGAGTGAGAGTTGGAAATAAATATAAAAAATTAAAATCCTAAATCAAATATCAGAGATTATAAATTAAACAATTAAAAAATAAAAAAAATTCGAAATTCAAAAATTTTTCA